>JAPFRF010000003.1:45185432-45720432 GCA_029282475.1 Phrynocephalus forsythii | reverse complement strand
AGCATGAAGACAAAAAAAAGAGTGTAGTTTCTTCAGTAACAGCCACAAAGTATTTATTTTCCATCTGGACTTGGCTTGCAATAAGGCAGCCTTCCTAGACCTAATGCTTTCCAGATGCTGTGGACTGCATTTCTCATCAGACTCAGCTAAGGTAACAAGTGATAAGAGATCATGGGAGTTGGTCCAAAACACATAGTAGGTGCCAGGTTGAGGAAGGATGCCATAAGGAAAGCATTGAGCCAGGTAAAGAGATCGATCAGTCCCAGCAACGGCCAAATTATTTGGATGTTCAAATCATATATTAGAGAGAACATTTCATTGGAAGGGAGAATTATTATGGCCCTGTAGCCTTCGCTGAGATCATGTGACAACAGTTGGACTATAAATGTTTTAATTTAATAAAATTATATTGCCTGATACAAGCTTTGTTTGCAAGTCCAGCTTCTCAGGCATAAAGGTCTTCTGGAACCATGTCTCTAGAGCGCTAACATAACTGCAACTTCTAATTATTTGACCCTAAGATGTCTGCAAATAGTAACATTAAATGTCATCCCCAAGATCTGAGGGATGTTTCTATGATATTCGTAATGAGGAAGACATTTAGAAGGTGGCTGGAATAAACAGCAGGTGAGGGTGGCTTCCAGACATCCTGTTGAAGGCTTAACAACAGTATTTTCTGAAAATGTTTGATTATTTATTTGAGGGACTCGGGGGGGGGAGCTTTGCAAACAACTCAGAAAACTGAACACCCTGTACATTTCTGGTCCTGATTGACAGACCATTCCTCGGGATAGGGCATGGCATCTGAGAGAATGTGAGTCCACCTCAAAGGTGCAGGGGGAAAAAGAACCAATACAAGACTGATAGTAATTTCCTTGGCTGTTCATATGACAGCAACTGATTAGTCTTCCTGTTTAGTCGATGGGTGGAGATGTTAATTGGCCAATTTTAAACCATCAAGATTCTTCAAAAAGCTTATCTTCAGTCCTAGCAGAAACCAGAAGCTTTTAGTGTATCCATGTGAAATGTTCAGTAGCCTTCATTTCTTGACACAATAAGGATATTAAACCTTCTCATGTGTAGAGAGATGCTCTGTTCTATGTACTGAACTGAACCTGCTACTAGCACCCTCATTCCCTTGCCTCACTATAAAAGACACAATAAGGATATTAAACATTCTCATGTGTAGAGAGATGCTCTGTTCTATGTACTGAACTGAACCTGCTACTCATTCCCTTGCCTCACAATAAAAGATACAGTAGGTAGGTACCTGTGTTCCTCAGTACCTGGCTTTCATTAATGGTTATTTTGCTATTTTTGTCTATATAAAAAACACAGGTGACAAATTTGGAAACTGCATTTTTAAAAGAAGTCTTCTTGACAAGAGGAGCATCCGTTTTTGTTTTAAAGACATATGGGAACAATTAGTTTTGCCACAAGACAACCAGTCTGTAAAGTAATTCAGCCAGCATACTATCAATTAACTGCCCAACCTCTTGGTCTCTCTCTCTCTCTCTCTCTCTCTCTCTCTCTCTCTCTCTCTCATTCTTGTTTTCAGAGAAGAATCAAAGCAATGGAAAGATAAATGGGAGGCTTTACAAAGGAAAAATAATAATACTCCACAGCTTCTTTTTAAAAGCACGTTACATTCCTGTAATTCAGCTCTCGCAATTCCAAATGCAAAAGGTTTAAGAGATCTGGTCAACAAATGTAAGTGCTTTTAACGGATGGATGCACTTTAATGCTGCAGACAGTAATTCACTGAGCTGTTTAAGTATAAGGTGGTCATTGCTGCTGATAGATCTCATCAATCCTCCGTTATTGTCATGATTATTATAATGCTTTAATGTAGTAAAGGCTTTGCATTGTCTGAAAAGCTAGGTGGATTTATTCGTTGCCTAGGCCTGATTTATGCTCTAATAAAGCTGCTGGCTTGAGTTTTAGAGCAGGGAATTTCTTGTCATTGAACAAGACGGAATATCTGCACTGAGCTGCCAAAGCAAGGAAGAGGCTTTTTCTATTGTCAAAAACTCTTTGAATCTTTCTTCTCCCTCTAGTTACATGGGGAGCTTGTGCATTACTGTGATTTGATGCTGGTCCTAGTCCTGTTTTGTCATTTCCTCAAGCAGGTTCCCTGGGAGTTGAAGAGAAAGGCATGCTTTCCCCACAGCTGGCCTTCAGCCATGAAGTGGCAGTGGCTGTGAATGGCATTTGGCCTCCTGAGGAATTAACAGGCTAATTCCTGAAGACTTTCCCCAAGTAGCAGCATTTCCCAACATGCAACATTGTCCTCCAACCTGGTTCAGCTGAACCAGCCTTTACACCAGTCAGCCAAGAACTTCCAAGGGAACCCAGCAACAGCTGGCTCAGACCTTTGAAGGTGAACACTCAATAGCTGTGGCCTTCAGCACACCCTTCTTAAAGCATATTGGCAAGAAACATGTATTAGGTAGCCTGGCAAATGCCTAAACAGGATACCCTTTTACTAGTAATCTGTGCCAGATATTATATCAGGGGCTACCAATATAATATTACAGTAATAATTATAATATTAAAGTTCCCACAATGTTGGGAATGCATTCAAATCTTTATTGGAGAATAAGCAGGAACACTCATAAGCCCACCCAAAGACAGCCAGATTTCCAGTGATACTATTTTTCTTAAAATATGAGGAATGCTAGGTTACAAAGAAAATAGTTCAGTATTAAAGGAAAACTAAGGAAATGGGTGCACAATTATAGTTGTATTGATTTGTGACATTTCTTCAAGGCTGTCTCAGCCAATCTGAATTTGAAGTAGGATGCATTTCATTTCTTCTAAATAACACTTGGTGCTCTGGGATGTGGTTTGTTCACACTCGTGAGACTGCCCTGCTTAGGACAAACTATCTCTGGAGCCAATACTCATAGGTACAGATGGGCACAAAATGAACTTTTGGTTCGTTTTGTTATTTGTTATACGTTTTGTTATGTAACAAAATGAATAATGAACTGCCCCCTCTAAGAGAAACAAAACAAAACAAAATGGAAATTTCTGTTTTGTTTTGGTTTGGTTTGTTTGCCGGTGTCTCCTTCCTGGGTCTTGGAGTGGTCTTCTCCCTGGTCCGGTCCTCCTGGCTGCAGGTAGCAGGCTCAAGGGGGGGGGGGAAGCCAACTGGCCCGCGCTACAGCTGTAGCACGGGCCACGTGGTCAGCAGTAAAAAATAAAATAAAATAAAATAATTTTAAAAGGAGCACTGACCCGGCCCCAGGGGCCACACAGTCAGTGCTTGAAAAAATAATAATAATTTAAAAAAGGAGTGATGGCCGGGACGGTGCCCTAAAATAAAAATAAAATAAAAACTAAAACCAGTGTTGACCCAGCCCCAGGGGCCGTGCAGCAGTAAAAAATAAAATAAAAAAATAAAAAGGAGCGCCAACTCTAAAATGGTCGGCCCTCTAAAATGAAAAAAACAAACAAACAAAACAAAACAAAACCCAGCACCAACCGCGTGGTCGGTGCTTGAAAATAAAATAAAATAAAATAAAATAAAATAAAATAAAATAAAATAAAAAATAGAAGAAGCGCCAACCCGGCCCCAGGGGTGCACGGTTGGCGCTTTTAGGAAAAAAACAAATAACGATTCAAAATGAACCAACGAAATGAATATTATGGAAAAAATCATTTAAAATGAAACAAAACAAACTGAATCTTAAAATGAACCAAACCAAAACGAATTGCCATTTTTTCAGTTCGTGCCAATCTCTAATCATAAAAACTGTGATGACCATCTCAGTGCAATGCTGCAAACATAGAATCATAGAATAATGAAATTGAAAAGGACCTATAAGGCCATTGAGTACACACACACACACACACACACACACACACACACACACACACACACACACACACACACACACACACACACACACACACACACACACACAATGCAGGCATATAAACCAAAGGATATCTCCCAGGTGGTTGTCTAAATTTCTCTTGAAGCCCTCCACCTCTTGAGGTAATTGGTTCAATTGTCATACTGCTCTAACAGGACATTTTTCTTGATATTTACCTCAAATCTGACTTCCTGAGACTTGAGCCCATTGTTGTGTGTTCTGTCCTCTAGGCTGATTCAGAACAGATACTGCCTCTCATTTGTATGACAGCTTTTCAAGTACAGTACTCGAAACAGGGTTTCCCATAGAAGTTCCAAAGAATTAGGTGGCCACAAGAAATCTACCAAAAAATAGTAAAGGTAATGATTACCCCCGTACATGCATGCTAATCTTGTCCAACTCTAGTGGCAGTGTTCATCTCCGTATTCAAGCCAAAGAGCCAGTGTTGTGCAAGTCCATGGCCACATGGGCAGCATAGCTGCAAGAACACAGTTTTACCTTCCCGCTTTTTTTTTTACAGCAATACCTATTTATCTACTTGCATTTACATGCTTTCAAACTGCTAGGTTGGCAGGAGCTGGGGTTATCAGCCGCAGCTCGCTCTGCTGCATGGCACCTGGGATTCAAACCATTGAGCTGCAGACTTTGCAGCCAACAGTATTTGAAGCCTTAGTCCTCTGAGCCACCATGCCCCCTACAAACTACCTACAAACTACAAAGCCACCACACACCCTGCTTCTACCAAAGAAGTCCCCAAAAGTCCCCAAAATGGTGCCAAATATTTCCAAAACAGTCACATCATGCAGGTCATTAAAAACAGAAGGCCAGGTTCTCAGCTTCTCTTTTCAAAATAGTTTCTTCTTCTTCCCAGTTGCAGCACTGTAGTTGGATGGCCACAAGATTGCAGTATTGTTATTGAAAATAAGCAGGAGCCATTTTGAAAAGGAATTTTTACTTTCCTTTTCCCTTTTGTGACACCAAAAAAACACAGGCTTTTTTTGTAAATTGAAATTTTCCTATACCCATGGATTTCTATTCACAAGTTAAAATTTTCATAAATTGGGGTGTTCATAACTTGAGGTACCACTGTATTTGAAAAGTGCTATCATATCTCTCTTCCATCTTCTTTTTTCAAGGCTAAACATACCCAGTTCTTTCAGTCATTCCTCACAGGAAAAATTTCCAGCCCCCTAATCATCCTTGTTGTTCTCCTCTGAACTTGTTCCAGTTTGTTTTGCCAGACACATACCTGAAGAGTGCTTTTTGTTGCCTTTAGTGTATCTAGCTAATCTCAGCTCATTTTCAGTTTTTGCTCTCCTAATGCCATCCCTGCAATTTCTTGCTATTAGTCTGTACTCTTCATTTCTGGCCTCGCCTTCGTTCTGCTTTCTGTATTTGTCAATTTTTGTTTTCAGGTCTTCTCTGAGTTTTCTGTGATGTCACAATTAACTTTTTTGCTGCTCCCCCCATACATTTTTTTCTGTTGGAATTGTTTGTAGTTGCACCATTAAAGTTTTCTAATTTAAGAAACTTTCTTACAGAGCGTGACCAAACAAGGAAGGAAGTGAAGTGAATTAGTATCATCTTCAGCACCAGTCACTTGTTTGAAGTGGACAAAAGACGAAATCACTCCCTCAGAAAGAGTTAAGTTGTGCAACTGCTAAGATGGGAACTAGATGAGATCCTTCAGGATGAAACATCCCACATTGAGTAGAAGCCACGTGCCTTCATTTTGTAAGAGAGAGAGAAATGGAGAGCCCATTTTCAGAGAGTTAAAAAGACTGCAGGAGTGACATACTGCTGGGTCAGCTCTGCAGACCCTACTGGGTTGAGTTTTCTGATACATCTTTACTTTCTCTTTATGGAGTTTGGCCCTGAACATGTCTTGCACTCCTGAAGTGAAGACCTGTCGTACAGATAGATCAACATGTCTGACAGAATTACTGTCTGAGCTCCACAAAATGGACAACCTATTCAAAAGGTGATTAAGATAACAACAAACCAGTTCTTAATAATGCCTGAAAGGTTTAGATTCAAAAGGGTGGTGTGAGGTTTATTGTCTTCACTGCACATTCCATTTCTACATTCATCAGATGTCTGCATTTTCCTGCTTTCCCAGATAGAGGAACAGGGCATGAAAGCATGCCAAGATATTTGGTGGAACGCTCAACTAATATGGTGAATCAATGTTTAAAAAAACAAAGCAGAAGCACACAAGGATGCAGTCTATACCATCTATCCTGATTCATTAACTTTCTGCTACTGATGCATCATGGTGTCTTTAACCTTTAATATTATGTTTTGTAGACTTTTGTTGGAGACCTACCACACGTTGAGTGTTCCTTTTCTGGAATCCTGACACCTCCTCCTTTAGGGATATTCCATTGCACTTCACATTCCCATTTCCCACATTTTCTTTTTCATGTCACTTGCTGGAGAGTGCTGTAATGTCATCTGGCCCCTGGCTAATCACCTATTCTTTTTTTTTCTGTTTGCCTACGTTCCCATATGATTGTTTTGCTCCATCTGCTTTTATGGTTATTTGCAATTGCTTTTAATGCTTTTGTTGTTATATATCCCCTTGTTTTATATTTGCTGTAAGATGCCCAGAGTAGTGCCACAGCACTAATTTGAGCAGGATATAAATTAAAGAAATGAATAAAATAAATAAATTTCAAATGATTCTCTGTGTCCCATAACTGTTCTTTGACCAATTGCTTGAAAGGCATGTGCACATTTTGATTTGATTTGTTTTATTCTAGAAAATATTACATAATATTTTCTGCTTCTATTAATCATAATAGGAAACAATACCAGCTGATCCATGGCACAGAATAAATGCCAATGGACAATTTCACAAGAAAAATTACAAATCCATTCTTAAGTCTCCAGTGCTTTGCTTCTCAAAGTTCTTAATGAAACAGTGGACATGAAAAGTGGGCAGTTTACATTCTGGTCAATGGAACCGATTCATCTATTGAGTGCACAGACAAAATTTACCATTCACAGTGTCATGTACAAAAATGTCTAAACAATATAGAAGCCAAGAGGTCGAGAACTGGAGAATCTGTGGCCCTCCATACCTTTTTGGACTCCAGTTGCCATCAACCCAATGGAAAACATAGAAATGTACCTTTTTGGATTATATATTCTAGAAACCATTAAGGAGTGTGGCCTCTAATCCAGTTGTCAGTTGAGATATTCTCCTCTTAGCCCACATTTTTAATGTCTTCCAAAATGTTGGAGGAACAGCAAGTTCAGAACCCTCACCAGTGCCATGATGGCCAAAGCAATATTTTAAGTATCACTGACTTCATTATTTGCATCTTCACACACACACACACACACACACACACACACACACACATGTGCACACACACACGTGCGCACACACACACACACACACACACACACACACACACACACACGTGCACACACATGGACACACACATGCACATGCCATTCAGTACAGGACTTGCAAATGCTATACAATGTGTGCAGACTGAGACTGTCTTATGTAAGGAATGAGCATTTAAAGCTTGGTAAGGTAAGTGTTATGGGCTTATTACTGAATCTTCACTCAGTGGCTCAAGGCCTACAAAATATTCTGTGCTGTGCTATAGGTGACACTGGCTAAACTGAGAAACTGCAGGTTTACAAAATCACTTTTTCCAAAACATTGAGTGAGGTTGGTAAACTTATCAGGACCAAACAAACAAACAAAACCAAAAACCCCAAACCATCAGATGAACTACCTAAAACAAAAATTGGACAGTCCTGTTCTGTCTACATACTCAGTACTTTATATCATCACACACACAAAAATGAAAATCCATATTGAGAAGATCAAGGGGTTTTTAAAGCCGGGCGGCATCCATTTCCATCTCATTCTTCATGTTCTCAGCACAGTCATGCCTTCATTCCCTCCCATCATTTGTCTTGTGGTGCAGTGGTTAAATTTCAGTACTGTAGTCAAGATTCTGTTCACAGTCTGAGTTCAGTTCCACAGGCTTAGGAAGTCAGCCTGAGATCTTGTATCTTCTAAAGTCAGGCCTAAAAAAGCCAGAGATTTTTAGAATACAAGAATCTGCCTCATATTGACTGACTGCAACTGTTTTTCTGAGATACCACGAATTTAATCAGGGACTTGCAAAACATTTCTTCACCACTACCCACACAGGGTTTGTCTTTCTTTTCTTTCATTTCATTATTTTTTTAATTTTTTTAAATTTTTATTAAATTTTTATTAACAACCTTACTGTAACACAATATAGTACATTATTTTCCTTATAATTTCTGCTAGTACAATTTATAACAGTTTATAACAACCCATTGTATAATCCATTTTCCATCTTGCTTAATCTATCACTAGTTTCAGTATCTGAATTTAACAGTGGGTGCCATATTTCCATAAAGCGATCCTGTTTAATTTCCCCTTTATACAATCTAACACGATCAGTCAATTTTCCCATTACTACCATTGCCCATACTTTGGTCCTATATTTTTCCATATTTAAATTTTGTGCTGATTTCCAGCATCAGGCTATTTCATTCCTAGCTACACCTATGAGGGTTGCCACCATTTCTTTATTCAATAGTTTTTCATTCTCTCCAGTGAAAAGTGAGAACAATAATAGCATTTCATTTGGGATTATTTTCTGTTTTGTTATTTTTTCCAGCCAACTAATCACTTCAAACCAGAATCTCTGTACTTTGGGGCAAGATAACCACATATGTTCTAATGTTCCTTTATGTCCACATTTTCTCCAGCATAATTCTGATATTTCTCTTTTATTTATTTATTTATTTATTTATTTATTTATTTATTTAACTTATATGCCACCCACTACCCAAAGGTCTCTGGGCGGTTTACAATCCAAAGAATAAAACAATTTAGAATAGTTAAGAGTAAAATATCAATAAATCATCAATAAAAACCTTACGCTAAAATCGTTATTCTAAAATTGTCATCAGCGGACCCACAATCTATATTATATCAATTAAAAACCTTCTGGAACAGGAAGGTTTTTACCTGGCGCCGGAATGTAATCAGTGTCGGCGCCAGGCGGATCTCGATCGGGAGGGCATTCCATAGCTTGGGAGCAGCTGCCGAGAAGGCCCTGTGTCTACAGGCCATCCCTCTCACCTCCTTGAGAGATGGCTCTTTCAGGAGGGAATGGCTAGATCTTAATTGCCGGGTAGGTTCATATGGAAGGAGGCGATCCTTCAGGTATCTAGGTCCTAAGTCGTTTAGGGCTTTGTATGTCAAAACAAGCACTTTGAATTCAGCTCGGGCAGCAACTGGTAACCAATGAAGTTTACGCAGAATCGGCGTGATGTGATCCCTGGCGGCCCCACCACTTTATGTCCACATTTGAACCAGTTGCAATTGCCGGACCGTCTTCAAAGGCAGCCCCACGTAAAGCGCATTGCAGTAATTCTGTGCAACTTGTTAGGACATAAATGCCATCTATATACTACCTTTCATTTCATTACAGACAGAAACATTCTGCAACCTGCACATCCAAAAGAATGGAGATGATGTGCAAAATAGCATGTAGATGCTGCCTCCCATTCTCCACAACATACCTGTAGTGGTAATTAACCTAAGGAGTAGAGATGGGCACAAAATGATTTTTTAAATTTCATTATTTGTTATTCATTTTGTTACATAACGAAACAAATAACGACCCTAGGGGCAAATTTAACATGAACCGAACCGAACCGAGAAAAATTGGTTCAGTTCATTTCATTAATGGAGGGCAGAGATGTCTCCCACCTGGTGCTGGTCCAGAGGTCCTTTCGTGCTGAGCTGCACGGAAGGAGCACGCACCTCGTCGGTGCCATTGAGGGACACGGTGGGCTCGAGCCTCAGCCCAGCCCCGGGAGGAGAGATAAGAAGCAGGCTGCATTTAGGCAGCCAGAGGAGCACGGCTTCGAAGTGAAATGAAACGAACTCCTTAACAAAAAGAATGAAATGAAATGCCATTTTTTCAGTTCGTGCCCATCTCTACTAAGGAGCATAAGGGTTACTTTTCAAAGTAATCTGATATTCCAATCCAAGGCTGATCAACTCTCATTTATGAATACATGCATAATGCATACATCTCACTTATCTGTTGATGTCCTCATATCTTGTTGATGGGGGAGGGGGAATCTATGGGAACTTGTACACAAGCCTGCCATCCATAGAAAATTGCTGAAGCAGCAGAGAGGCACTTTCCTAATGGAGCTACATTTCTCTTTAATTTACTCAAAATATAATTTCCATTCTGTTCTACAGCTTGCCCAGTGACTTCTGTTTTTTGTTTTGTCTTGCTTTGCTTTGCTTTGCTTTAGAAATGATGAAGTGGAACACAGAATATTGCATTTCAAACTTCCAGGAGCCAATTGAGAAAATGGAGGATTGACCTTTGTCAACTCTCCCTTACAGAAGATAGTGGTTCAAAATTTTGGCACTCCTTGACCTTCACTCGCTGTAATTCTATTAAATGAACAAAGGGTTATTAATTTTTGAACTCTGCACTTCACCTTGTGACCTGCGAAGATGAAATAATAATTAAATTTAAGTAATACAATGCATGGGTCACAGATAGAAGGTCTGGCTGAGTTTTTCAAGTCAGACATATACAGTATTACATCTTTACATACTTGTTTTCATACTCTAATGCATAGACACACACATGCACATTCACACACAAACACACACACACATGTCTCACATGGTTAACACAAATATCTCATTTTAATTCCCCAACAGTCTTAACAAAGAGACATGTTGACTTCCTTTTCATCTATATTAGGAAAAGTTTCTAATTTCTGCTCCTGCAGAGGGCAACAAAGGGCTTTACAACTGGTCAAATATTTGCTTTGTTCCTAATGGAATACTTGAACCAATTACAGCCACTTTCTTGTTATGACAAGTCAGGTCCTGTCCTCTCAACAAGAAACCTGAATCTTAACTCCAACATGATGGAATTGACTTGAGCGAGCCTATTTAAACAACTGGCTGTAAACATTAGCTCCACAAGGTGTAGCCTTCTGAAAATGAGCTATGGTGATTAGTTAAGCCAGGTTGTGAAAATTGCAAATCTTGTGGCAGAGACACCAGAGGGCCCTGACTCAAGAAAACTTAATCATCTCTCAGAGACACGGAACAGCAATTTTTGGACTCTTATCTACCATTTTTCTGTACTCTCCATGGAGGTGTTCTTTGTTTAATTTCTTAGTGGTCCAATAATGGGCATCAGCCACACTTGCAATAGTGATTAGTGGACTTCCCAGAGCCACTAAGAATGCATCGAAGTTGTGGGTTTAAGGGTGAGTCTTGGGGTTTTCATATTCCATCCAAATTTTTCTATAGATGATAGAAACATAACTGCCCTTGCTGAGACAGAAATTCCATCACATATGGAAGAGGACATAATTTATTATTTATCTATTATGTATCAATTATTTTAATTATTATGTACACCTCCAAAGCAGTGTACAGTGAGATATATAAAACATTTGTTAAGAAACAGATCAAAAGTTTTAAAAACCTTTGTTTAAAAACCATATAAAAGCCCAAGATCATAGAAGAGTGTAGTTTTAAACAGCCTCCAGAAGCTGAATGAGGAGGAATATAGTCTGATTTCTCTTGGAAATAAGCTTTTCAACTGAGGTGATATTGCAAAGAAATCCCTCGTTTGTGTTCTTTTCAATGCATCATCAGTGGTGGGACGGGCACAGAGCCTTCACCAAATATGTCAGATTGTGGGCATCCTTATACAGGAACAGGTGTTCTTTCATATATCTTCATCCCAGACTATTTTCTGCCTTTAGATGACAGCAGGATGTCCTATGGGGGAAGTGCAACTCAGTTGTGCTTCCTTTCACACTCGTTTGAAACATCTCGAACACGCATACATAAGGCTTCCCTTAAAAAAGCAGAGCTGAGGTAGAAAGCTGTGATGAAAAACCAGTTCTAGTGTGTTATTGTCTACTGCATGAGCGGGACTGGCTGTTTTTCTTTTTCCAACAGCAGCTCAATAGCTGGGCATTATTTCTCAAACATGGCGCTCATCCAAGAACTGTATCCTCCCATGTAGATCTGATCATCTTTTGATATGTACCAGTGAGGGTCTCATTTCACATGCTTCTAATTTCTGATACATATTCAGTGGCAACACAGAAAACAGCTTTTTCTTAGGTAGTCCTAAATGGTTTGGACTTTCTGCTCTCTGAGTTTAGACTGTTTTCCTCACTGTCTCTCACCATAATTTGAAGACATTGTATTCTCGAAGGCTTGCATGGCCAGGATCTGATAGCTATTGTGAGTTTTTCAGGCTATGTCCTGAGCTCCTTGCCCTCTGAAGATGCTTGCCACAGAGTCGGGCAAAACGTCAGGAAGAAAAACTTCCAGAACACAGCCAAATAGCCCAAAAAACTCACAACAGCTGTTTGAAGATATTTCTTGTTTCTAAGCAACTTTTGATTTTACAGTACACATTGTGATTCATATGCTCTATCTGTGCACGTTTTCATGCTAGTTTTAGCCTTGGGGTGTTGTTATTTGATGATACTTTCTCCATTTTAACTGGTTGGATTTTACTTTTATATTTATTTACTTAGCTATTTTGCATGCTTTAGGCTAGCTACCTACATATTGACTTGAAAAAGAAAATTAGGCTCATCAATTTATTACAAAGAAATAAGGAATCACCATTTAGCTGAAAAAAATCCCAACTCTTCCAACACCACCATTTCTTATACTTCCACTTTCCTATTCTGTATAGCATCACCACTTTGATCTCTAAATAGGTCAAATACAAGTCAAACAGCAGGAAACACCAGATGAGCATTTTCATCAATTGCTTAAATCCACTCTCACTTTAGCCATAAACATTCAGTGAAAATATGCATTTAGGGTATTTAAACATAACCCTTATCATTTCACATTAGGGATGGGCATGAAACAGAAATATAGTGTTGCATTTACCTGGGACTCTGAGCCATTGAATGGAAGTCAAGAAGCACAGGCCATTTCTTTCATACATCTAAACAGAACCCAAGATGATAGGGATCATGTATTCCATTGTACAGATTTAGCCTTTCAGGGTTGGCTACAGTAAAATGCCCAGCCCACAGAAATTGAGGGGTACTGATCCAATTGCTTTACCTTTCTCTGTCTCACGCAGGGTTAAAGATCCAATGAGGAAGCATGCTGCAACACCATCTTTCCTGCTTCGTGCTGCTGGCCAATCAGAGAGGGAGGCAGGATGGTGCCTGTCCCTGCACAGCTCCTGATTGGCCTGCATCACAGATCTAGCACAGATGACGTCGCATCATTCTTCCTCATTGGATTTTAACCAGACAGTTCTGAGGACCACCTGGGCTCGCATGGTTCATTTCATAACCTACTGGTTCCAAAATGAAATGCCCATCCCTAAACATTTTCACTGCAGTGCAATGTCACAAAACAGGGTGTGCTGACTCAGTCCCCATTGGGAAGCTTGTCCCTCTCTTCACAAACATTTTCATGTCCTATTACACCTTTTCTATGAAATAAAACTCCTTTGGAGAACACTTTTAGTTCTAACAGTCAGAGAACCTGGTACACATATTCCCTTCCTCCCACCTTTGTGGATTTTCTGGGACAAGCAAAGTAAAAACATGGAAGAGTCTGAAATGGAATATTGTGCCCTTTACCATTGCCACCCCTAAATTTTGTGAATGAGGCAGAAGGATTCGCGCTCATTCCAAATCACCATAAACCTCAGCCAACTCCCTGAAAAGAACCCTTTTGAAGCAATCTGGGGAATGTTTCAAAAAAAAGAAAAAAATTTATTTGTTTGGGGATCTGATCAGTTTCTAGTCTGGTATTTACTATCACAGTTTGACAGTTAATGCTAAACAGAAAGTATATAAATTAAGAAGTACCTGACACAGCTTTTTGCTTTTTGTGGGCACATATTAGACTGTTCATGATAGCTTTACTTTGTGCGCCTCATCCTCCACTTACAGCCCACAATTTCTTATGTCTGTTTTGAAGGGAAGAGGTGGTGGAAACTTAGGTGGGCCCCGCACAGGTGTTATGTGGCTTACCAAATAACTGAGAGCACCCATACTCCTCTACTGAGCTCTTTCTGAAAATAGATATGAGCTACTTTAAAGGATATAATTGCATTTCTCCTCTTTCAGATACAAAGCTGCCCTCGGAAATAGCTACAAGATCCTAAATCTCACATGAGGTTGTCCAAACCAGGTGAGAATAACATTTTATAGGGGGAAAACTGGACGTTTTTCCAGACTTAACCACTTTCAGAATCCGCACCTTTAAATAGATCTGGAGCAATGTCTCAGGCACACCCTAAGCCAGTGCCAACGCAGCACCTTCTTACATCCCAGAACCATTTTTTAAAACATGCCCTGGAAAATACTTAGCACCAGTACCACTCCCACCACCACTGCTGTTAAGTCCGATAACGTCACATCACACCATGTTGATGTCACATTTTCATCCCCACCCCACCTCACTGTGAATTTGATATTCTGTGGCACAGAAATAGAACCAAGGAAAGAGGAGTATTTCTGAATCACTTGCACTAAATTTGCTTTGAAGAAGGAAGAATCATAAAATAATGGAGCTGGAAGGGAGTTATAAAGAGACCATCATGTCCAACCCCTCGCTCTAGCAGCCACTGAAACTATTTTATAACTTCTGAAAAAAATAGGGAAAAAACTGAATAATAATTCTCAAGATCACCTCACTGATTCTTTGGGGGGATATTACATTATAAAGCAAAGCAAAGCATGCTGCTCATATACAACCCTTACCTTATAGCATGTAAAGTGTCCTCTGGGTGGTTTACAAATAATTTAGGGATGGGCACCTTACGAAAAACAACATGCTGTTTCATCCTTTCGTAAGGTTTCTAAGTTTTGAAACAAAGCTGCAGACAGCATGTTGTTATGAGCCAAACCAAAATGATGTTTTCAGTTTGGAGGGACCAAACTGGGAAGCTGCCGCCAGATCTCCTCTCAGGCAAGGGACTGCGATCCTGTGGCTGTTTCCATGCTCAATTCTTGCCACTGCCACCCAGGTGGTTTTGAAAGCTCAAGCTGTCAGAAAAACCCAGCTGGGAGGCGAGGTAGCTGGGGGGAAAACAGAGCAGGCCCTGCCCTGTTTGAATTTACTGGTGGGGAACCCCACAGAAGGGAGCTGAGAGGGGAGCGCTGACATCAGTGATCCCCTCTCAGACCCCTGCTGTTTCGGGTAATCCTCTGGTCTTCCATCAGCTCCCAGCTGCATTTTTTACAAGCAGCCCTGTGGAGAGGGGAAGCCCCCTCCGCCTCACACCCCAGTGTGTCAAGAAGCCCCAGCTGGGAGGCGGGGAGGGGCAAAAGGCAGAAAGAAGCAGGGTTTTTATTGCTGCCTGCTTCATTCTGCCTATCGCCCCTCCCCCACCTCCCAGCTGGAGCTTTTTGACAAGTTGAGTTGTGGAGAGGGGAGCACCCAGCTGGGAGGCAGGGGGGTGAAAGGCAGAAAGAAGCAGTTTTTCCCCGCTGCCTGCTCTATTCTATTGCCCCTTCCCCTACCCCCAGCTGGGGCTCTTTGACAGGATGGGGTGTGGAGAGGGGGTGCCCCCACTCCTCTCATCCCAACCTATCAAAAAGCCCCAGCTGGGAAGTGGGGGAGGGGTAAAAGGCATAAAGAAGCAATTTTTTCCGCTGCCTGCTTCTTTCTGAGTTTCACCCCTCCCTGCCTCCCAGCTGGTGATTTTTAACAGGGTGGTGGGGATGGATGGTGCCCCCCAACCTGTCAGAGCCTCAGCTGTGAATGGAGCAAGCAGCGGGAAATAAAATGGAGTGCTGCTTGCTCCACTCTGCCTTGCCGCCCACCTCCCAGCTGAGTTTGACAGTTTAAAACGATTGGGAAGCTGCTGTCAGCCAGGTGTTTGGGTTTTTTTGACAGGTCGGGCTGTCCCCACTGGGAACAGCCCGACCTGTCAAAAACCTCACCTGGGTGGTGTCGGCTTCTAAAGCATTTTGTTACTTATTTTGTTTCATTACTAAAATTCAATAAATAGTCATTTAGTAATGAAACAAAATGAAACACAATGAGTAACGAAATTAGATGAAACGAAACATTAATTTTCCATTTTGTTCCCATTTCTAGAAATAATTATGTAGCCTGCACATTGCCCCTCCCCCACAAGCTTGTTTTACCGACCTCAGAAGGATGGAAGGCTGAGTGAACCTTGAGCCTGCTACCTGGAACCTGCTACCCGGGTTGTGAGCACAATTATAGCTGCAGTATAGCAGTTCAACAACTGTGCCACAAGACTTGTGTGCACTTGTATTATTACTCTTTACAAGTTTATTCAGACCTAAGACCCCTGAGTTAAGTGAGACTTACTATTAGGTAGATTTCAGTGAGTTAGGCATCTGGCAACAGAACCAAAAGTTGGGACTTTGATTCTTCACTGTGCCTCCAGGGAGATGAGCCAACCTACAGTACAGTATGTGTCCTTGGGCAAACTGCACAGTCCTGGGACATTCCCAGAAGAATAAGAAAGTGGTTGCAGCTTCTCACATGTCAGTGGGAAAGTGGAACATGTGGGTCTCTGGCTCAGATTGGCCATACATTGCAATATAGGTGTGCCATGTAGACAAGACTTTTGTTCAGGCACACAGGAATTAAAAGTTTACATATCAGGTCAGAAACAAACCAGTGAACTAAGTTATAAATGGAAGAGGGAAATTCTTAACTATTGTGAGCATCTTGGTCATCAGAGCCTGATCTTCTCTCATCTCTGGGATAATGCAGATTACTTTCCTTTGTCTGGTGATTGAGCTTTGGGAAGTAAGCACTGGAGTCCTTTGAAGACTGATTTCTCAAACACAGGAAATTTCCCTCGCTCACCTCTGCAACACAAGCAGGCTCAGGGGTCCTACATCTGTTTCTGGCTTTAGACCTGCTGCCTCTGTGTTAAGATTTTATATACCTATGTTTACAGCTCTGTAGGAAATGATTCAGCCATCTCTTCCATCTTACATCTCAGAGCTTGAAATTCATTTTTAAAAAGTAATTAGTTCCAGTTCAACTCCAAAGACCTCACAAGTAGTTAGTTTTTGTAGAGCTGCAATTGTTTAAAAGTGAGCCACTGCTTTCCCATTTCTTGAGATTATCTAGCAAATTTCTTTCTTTCTTTCTTTCTTTCTTTCTTCCTTCCTTCCTTCCTTCCTTCCTTCCTGCCTGCCTGCCTGCCTGCCTGCCTGCCCGCCTTCCTTCCTTTCTGTCTTTCTTTCTTTCTATATATATAAAATCTGCACAGTATCTTGCAAGCTGCTGTCCTCCACCCTCCAGGCCCAAAACAGATCATGAGGCACATTACAGGCCAGATTTTAATTACTGTACATGATATGTCTCATTTGCCCATCAGTGCAACTATAGAAGTAACTTTTAAATTACACTTAATGCCACAAAGGGAGTCAAGTTCCTTCTTGTGAAGTTACTACCTCAGTATAACTTAGTGATGTCTTTGCTACTGGGGAAAATAGTTAATTCCAAGCTCTGCCACCACTTCTCTTATCCCCTCCAACAGGATTATCTGGATTCCTGATACAGACATCTCCACATACACACTTTTTTGGCAGAGCTCCCATGAGCAAAAAGCCATGTTCACAGGAGGGAGGTATGTGCTTAATGACTCATATAGGAAGCCAACTGGATCAACCCAAAATACACACAGCAAGCATTGTGTTTTTTTGCCGATTAGGGGAGTTGGAGTGTTTCTAATATGCGCTTCAGCCAAGATTTATTGATTACTTAGCATAATTTTCTCAAGATGGAAAAAGAAGCAACACATGCTTAGTGGAAACCTATAAGAAGCCCCCTTGCCTGGAAAGGTATCTGGCAGCAAGCTTTAAGTGAGTGTATTTTGACAAGCACAGTTGGTAATTTTCTATCTAATCTATAGGCTTTGTTAGCTCCCACTGCACTAAATCAACCATACAGACATATTTCTACTGTAAGCAGAATGGTTCTGGTATATTCTGCCTCCGACTAGTGTGATGTTTTAACTGCTGTGCTATGAGGTATACATTTGTAAGAAGGCTGTAAAGGCAGGCTAAGAGTTGCAAAAAAAAATTCCATTGGATCTCTGCCTCAGTCTTCTGGAAGAGTGCCATCTGATGTGACATTATCCAACAGCATTATCCCTGTATGAAAAAGAATGAAGAATGTGCTGATTGTAAGCAAAATGAGGTACTGAGGCAGGGGAGGGAGCAGGTTGCAGAGTTAAGAAGACAGAAAGCTCTTTAAAACTGAACCAGCCATATCGGCCTACTTTTTTTCTGGGTGCAAACTTTGTAACAACGGTTTTCCTGGGCTTTGGGTTGGGTAAGATCTGATGGGGTTGGGACTTGATCAACTCCATCTAGAGAGGAACTGAATTTGAAACTGTCTACATTCAAGCCACGTGATCTCCATTGAACTTTGGGCCTTGATGACCCCTTGCAGAAGGTTTTGGAAGTATAGGACTTCTGGATTGCCCAGTCGTTGAGGCATCTGGCTGCAAGACCACAGGTTGGTAGTTCAGTTCCTAAGTGTGCCTCCTTGAGAGAGAATGGACTTGATGATCAATAGGGGTCCCTTCCAGTTCTGCAGTTCAGTGATGATGATGATGATGATGATGATGATGATGATGATGATGATGATGATGATGATGATGACGATGACGATGACGATGACGACAACAACGATGATGATGATGATGATGATGAATGTCTTGCATACAATGACATAGCATGGGTCAGGCCACAGGGGCAATTCTGAGGGGCACAACATTTCAGATGCTCAGGACCCAGAACTATTCCTCAGGAAATGGAGCCGCAAGAGCTGCAGCCCCTTGAAGTGTCGGAGTGTGAGTCCTTCTGGTTCTGCTGCCCATCCTTGGGTTTGAGGGCTACACTCTGGAGAGATTCCCCACCACCATCATTGCCCTGGTAGCTGTGGCCTCAGAGCTTCGGACAAGCAGAGAGCAGGAAGTGGAGGAAGAGGAAACTGCAGGGATAGAAGTGGGTTGGGAGTCCATTGCAGCGTCTCTCTCTCAAGAGCATTTGCACTTCCTCTGGTTGGAAAAGACAGCTCCACACAGTGGAGCTGATAGAGGGATGGTCTCCAAATTAACAGCTCCCAATAACAATGTGCCTGGGGGGTTTATGTGAGCTATGGTCTCAAGCAGATAGTGGATGTACAGTGAATGGGGAAGAGCCTGGGCCTCCCATTCTCAGGTGCAGGGCCGGCGCTAAGTTGTTTGTGCCCTAGTTGAGGGGCGGGGGCGGGGGGGGGGTGCTTTCAGTGCAGATTTTAATACTGTTATTGAAAAATATGCACAAATTAAAGCCAGCTGATTTGAAATCAGTTTGAGTATTCTATCGTTAAATGCACTTTACATTAATTGTATCAGTATTTTCTTAAAATGCAATACATATGCTGGGCGGAGGGGTAAGGGGTTCAGTACTAGACTGGTGGGAGGGATTCAGGGAATTCTAACAGTACACGGGTTAGTGGGTGCAATACTTCCCTTGCTCTAGGTGCTGGCAAGTTGTGCTACACCACTGCTTCTACAGAGCAAAAACTCTTGTGTCTGGCCTTCAAGATGCTTAGCTAATTGCAACCAGATTGAAAGATAAATCATACTGAGTTTTCACATGGCCTTTAGTCTCTCAATGCAAAGCAGTTTTTTTAAAATAGAAGAGACGTTTATCTCTTCACCTGATGTCATAAAACAGCATTTCTACTGCAATACACATCAATCAGTTCCCTAGATTATAACACTGCGCAGGAATGTACCACCACTCGTGATTCTCAGATTAAGCTACAGGCCAACTTCAGATTAAGCTATAGGCCAACAAGAAATGGAGGCAGCAATGGCAAGCATCCAAGAGGAAACTAATTACACATCAAAACAACATATCATAGGCAAAAAGAATACAAAAGTAGGGAACAAAGCAGAACCAAAAGTTGGAAAATTTGGTCTAAATGCTCAGGAGAAAACTTCAGATTGTTTATTGCAAATATATACTTCAGACAACTGAAAATATTGCTGTACATGGGGACAACACCAGATAAATACAGAAATCAAATAGACTACATAATTGGAAGCAGGAAATTGAGAAGCTATATTCTTTCAACCAAAATAAGACTAGGAGTGGATTGTGGTTTGGATCATGAACTGTTAATGCTCAACATTAGAGGAAAGCTGGAGGGAAAAAAACTAATAAAGGAATCATAGTGCCAAAATATAATTTAAACAACAGTCCTGATGAGTTTAAAGAAGGATCTTGGAATATTTGTAGACCACAAGCTGAATATGAGCCAACAGTGCAATGTGGTTGAAAAAAAGGCAAATGCTGTTTTAGGCTCCATTAACAGAGTTATAGCCCAAATACCTTAAAACACAAATTACCCTCTAATGAGCATTGCTTCATCTTGAATACTACTTTCAGTTCTGGACACTAGGCTTTAAGAAAGATGCCAACAACTTGGAACAAATTCAGAGAGCAACAACAAGGATGCATGTTTAGCCTTGAGAAAAGAAGATTGAGGAGAAATATAGCACTCTTCAAATGCTCAAAAGGTTGTTGTCATACAAGAAACCCTGTTATTCAAGGATGCCACAATCCCGATTGTGCTGTCATTATCTTTAAATGGTCTCTTTGTTGATTCTTCATATCTGCAACCTAAATACAAGAATGTTTACAATGAGTCATCTAAAAATTAGTAGACTAGAATTTGTCTCCCTACCTGTAGATCTACTGACATAGGCCAACATAATCTCATCTGAGTTTGGAAGCTAAGTAGGGTTAGTCCTGATTATTAAGACTTAGATGGGAGACCACAGGGGAATATAAGGACTCCAAAAATTCCTGCCTGAAGCCTGAGGAGCCTTGTTAAAGCTGAAAAGAAAGGTCTACATGGAAAGTTGAAGCAGCTCCCTATGCACTCTCTTACATTTCTTACCTCAGGTTTTGTGCTAATCCAAGGCTGGGCCACAAGCATGACTCTGCAGGTATACCCTACATGTTTTGTAACTTTGTGTGCACAACCACTCTTGGAGTTGCTATGACTGGTTATAAAAACAGCCAACAAGAACTGCATGTCTCTTGGAATTATGGGTGGAAAGGGAAGCATTTGCTTGTTCAGAACAGGCACCTCCTTGCTGCTCCATAATGTGACATTTAATCTTGAATAATCCATGGCACTGACTGTGATGCTTGGATGGTGCTCATTTTAAAGCCATTGGGGAAGCCATTTGCCTGAACAGGAATGAAGGTGGAACACTTGAAGAGAAAAGTTAAAATGAAATTACGATTTTTACAAAAACAAACATAGTTGCTGTGTTTCGCAAAGTGTATAAGTAACCATGAAATGGACTATCATGGGCTTTTGGAAATTGCCCCACATAGTAAAAAGAATGACAAAGGAAAGGGAAAACTGCTCAGAACTGACACTGAAATATAGGGCTCATTTACAGACAGAACACCAAAATTCGTACAATGGGCTATACTGTGGCTGCGAACAGAATAAGCTCAGTTTTCTAAATGAGAATAACCCCCACCCTTTCCCCTCATTTTGAGTCACAAACTGTTCTTGCTCACTGGCATTACTCTAGGCTACACTAGAAGGAAAGGTCAGAGGTTAGCACTTTATTTTTCTCCAGACCATGAATGCTAAATAGTGTCAGTAGGAGCAGCTGAATGACCCCTGTGTGTTCTGCAGTTGCTGAAAAATGAAAACAAATGTCAATTTGGGTTTTTAAGGCAGATGACTTCTCTCCTCTTTATGCTGGCCTTTACTTACAGAACATATTAGACCACTTATGCAGTCAGGCCACACGGTGATCCTTCACCTCGCTGCATTCTGAAATGGCGGCCTTCATTTGTTAAGAGCCCAGCGCTGCCTCTGGGCTTGCTGTCTCGATTCTCACATGGGCCTCTCCCTGGGTGACTACTACTGTTCATGTGCAAGTTACATAAACCAGAGCAATCTCCCCACACACACACATCAAGGGGTCCATGTCTGGCATAGGTGTTATTTGTACCCTGTGTCAAGCTGTGATTGTTCACATCTGGTCACAAGCTGAATAGATCTTTTGATTCAAGGTGAAGAAAGGAAAAAGGGTGTTTTTTTTTCCCGGGCGGTGGGGGGGACAAAAACAAGAAGAGAAAAAGAGAATAAAGGTGGATTGGTTTCAACGGATAGCTTTCTGATTTAAAGCAACATTAACATTCAAAGCAAAAGTTATCAGTTTAATAGTGTGTAAACAAACTGAATTGTCTGATGACTAGGGTAGGAAGACTCATTCAGCACATTGGTCTATAAAAACCGATAGATTCAAGACCAAAGATTAAGGCAGTTGCCAACTTCATGCAGCTCCCACAGGTATCTACAGAAGAACTGGGTGATGTCTAATACATAAAAATATTCATATATATTAAATACTTGTGATTATTAGATACTCTTGCATATAGCTATTAACTGCACCTTTCAAATAGATGCAGAAAAACTTTGATCAAGGTGCTAATTAGTTCTCATTGTCCATCTCCCTCTCTTATATAGCTGCACACACACACACACAGTTATATGATAAAACAAATATAATTCAGAGTGTTAATCTTTTTAGAAAGGTGTCTGATTTCAGTCAGACTCAACTAGATTTGCACACTGCCAGGATTCAGGCATAAGTCTTCTCTACCACTTGTTACCTAATGAAAAGTATGAGGGGAGATAACAGGCTCAATATGTGAGAAAAAGTAATTTTTTCACATGAAACTCTTCTTGCACATTTTAATTGAGCTGAAGGACTAAGCAACCTTGGATGCTGTTCCTCTTGTTATCTGGAGTATAAATTCAATTTTGTAGAGGAGAAACAGATCTTCTCTGGGCTCAAAATCCCCGTGTGTGTTTACTTGACAGTAAAGTTTGTTTGTTTGTTAGACTTTTATACCACCCATCTGGCAGCCATGGCCACTTCTCTTGAGATGTTCAAGAAAGGGTTAATTTCTATTCTGGTTTGCTTTTAAGTGTGCCCACACACACTGAGGGGAGCCTGCTATCCCTACCCCCTCTACCATCTCTTTAGCTGCAGGCAGGGCTGGCGCGTCCATTAAGGTGAACTAGGCAGTTGCCTAGGGTGTCAAAATGGAGAGGGGGTGCTGGCCAGCCTGCTGCCCCCCCGCCCCTGCCTCTGGCCACTTCTGTCCATCCTCCCCCACCCGTCGCCGTCCACCCGCTCCCCCGTGCCCATTGCCACCCACCGCCCTGCCCATCGCCGTCCGCCCCCCACGCCCATCACTGTCCCCGTCATCTGCCGTCCCCTGCCGCCCTGCCCCACCCTGCCACCCCACCCTGCCACCGCCGCCGCTGCCCCACTGCCAGTGCCTGCCCGCCTGCCGCCCCACCCCCCTGCTCCTCGCCTAGGGTGCAAAAAAAAAAAAAACCTAGCGCCAGCCCTGGCTGCAGGAATATGGCCGTCTGAGAAAAGGAAGGCTGTTGTATATGGATAATCTCTCCATGTGAACCAGAACAGTGAGGGAAAGAGGTAGCCATCGCCTCTCTAAACAATTACATTTCCACAACTTCAAGACAGGGAGTAGCACTCCATAACTACGCATACGTAATACGTCATAATTCCTCAAATGCTGAGTAAAGGAAAACAAAAGTGCAAACTACTGAACCAAGAAGTACAGTTTTTAAATAATTTTACAACATTTTGGAATCCTTCCCCTGTCCCCTCAATTTAGAAGATGGGAGTCGTGTGGAGAATATTCCATGTCGGCCATTCAATTCTTATTTTAATCCCTGGGGAGATTTTTCCTATCTGAGGAAACACAACAAATGTATTGTAAAGATTGCCGGACACCATTATTAATTCAGTTTGTTCTGGTCAGAATTGGCACAGGCTGCAAATTCTTCATTCTATATGTGTCAGTAGAAACTGAATTAATAATAATGCATGATATATCATTTGCAAGGGATTTAAAGCAAAACAACTTCTCTGGCAGGCTATTCTACCTGTACAGAATAATCATGAGAATAGCATTTCAGATTTCAGGTCAGAGGCTGAATTTCAGCATCATATGTGTGTTGTGTTGTGCCGTTACAGTCATGACTGATGATTCTTCATGACCCCATGTCCATGGAGTTTTCTTGGCAGGAATACTGGAGTGGTTTGCCAGTTCCTACTCCATGCTCCTACAGCACCTGGTATTTCCTGGTGGTCTCCCATCCAAGCACTAAGCAGGCCAACCCTACTTAGCTTCTAGGAAGTCTTTATTTTGTGGACACAACTCACTAAACAATCCTCTTAAGAAAAGGCAGCAAAAAATCAATGTTTATTGATTCTGAGTGTTGTTTTGCTTTTGGCTTCCCTTTAAGATGCCAGTAAAAACCTTGTAGGCCTTTAAATTATCAGCCACCACCACATCTTGAGGCAGAGAACTCCATGTTATTTCTTCCAAAAACAAAGAGTTTGTGTTTTCTTTTTTGTGAGTTCACTAAATTCATTTTATTTATTTCTCCTCTTTGTCTCTCTGCAAACACTAGAATTTTCCTGGTCAGGATTTTGTAGTCCCCAACAAATTTGTTGTTCCCGAATCTCATTTGTTGGCCTGCAGCAAATTGGATCTTTGGTTGCAACAACAAATATGGAGTCAAAGGAATAATTTGATGTTTAGAACTCAGCTCCCACAGTTCCTTTGTCTTCCATTTCCATCCTTGGGAAGTCACATGTCTCTGAGTATTCACTTTCTAACAACAATCAGCATATTGCTTCCAGAAAGCTGAGAAGTAGCAGGATGGTTTCCTTAATCTCAGGGACCAGTGTTTACCTGTCTATTTTGTTCACGAGTTTTAACTTTCCAAGGAAGTTCCTCTAGCTGTGCAGCAGATGTGCAGGTATTCACAGGGCAGAATAGTTTCATATTCCCAGAGCAGATCACCTTTTCCCCTTCATTAACTGCCACTTAAGTTGCTATAATTCACTGTAAGACTTTAGTAGGAGAAATAATAAAAAATTTCTTGACTTACAGTTATGAACAACTCAAACAGCAAAACTGACAAACATGGCTGCTTTCAGCAACAGAGAAGGGGAAAGTCAAAAGCAGAAAGGCCAAACTCTCTTTGAATTTTGAGGTGCAGTGAACAATTGTTTAATGCTGGATAGATTATCAGTCACTCCAGCCCAGAAAAGTCCACCCACACCCCAGCCAAATCTACTAGAGGCAGCTTGCAGGGTTACAAATCTCTAACATATTTGTCACAGAACATGGATTTTCTATTCATCCAATAACTCTAATAAAAGAGGCTCCCATAGTTGAATCTAGGGCGGAGTATGAAAGCAGATCTGAATAAGAAAGGATGAGAGATGGTCTGACAAGAGCTGTTTGGTACAGAGGCTGACATTTGTTCTCATCTCCATTTTAAAAGTACCAACTGCTCCCATTTAATACTCTATTTTAGTAAATCACCTGTCCTCTGACATCTACAGTGAGTTCTGGCCTAGACTCTTCTGTGATGTTCTAATTTCTGGAGTATGAGATTTTACTGATTTTATTAACATAAAGAGTGTTATTCAAGCAAGTAGTTTCTTCACTTGAGGTTTGAAGAGGAATTATCCCAGCAGGAATATCCTTCAGAATCATCACAGCCCTTTGCTCATTTGCTTACATATGAAGTTCATTACAAAGGCATAAAATTTGTAGGGAAAGGAGAGGAGAATGGGGTGGGAGTTATGGTTACCACCATGTTTTGATTTCAGACATTTTAGTTTCTCAACAGGGGCAAAGGGTGGAGCTAAGTAGAAACAAAAAAGTCATTTCAATTCACCTTGAATCACAACTTGTAAAATTTACCACCTTTTAAGGCAGGAGAAAGTAAGAATGACAGCTTTATCGATTGCTATGTTACATGGATCCAGAGATGAGTCAAGCAGGGGATGGAGTTCTACCCAGTTCATCTAGAAGATGAAATCATGGCTCACTTTTCCCTCTTCTGGCAGATGGTGACAGATATGGAAATTTGAGCCTTTGTTTTTGACCTAACAGGTCATGAAGGAATTATGTTGCCCTGCATATTTCTGCTCAGCAGACTCTATCGGGGATACGTATAGCCTGTAGGCCCCAAAGCTGTAATCAGGAGAATGCACTCAAGTCTTAAATCTATGGTAGGATACCAAAATTTAGGGGTGTAAAATTTGCATCTGGAAGGGCATTGAACCCTCTTGTTTGCTGATAGAAGAACCTCTAAACCACTCCAAGCAACCCCATTTAACCCAACTGGCCAGCTCCAGTGTGTGTGTGTGTGTGTGTGTGTGTGTGTGTGTGTGTGTGTGTGTGTGTGTGTGTGTGAAGATAAACCCTTGGGTGTTGCCTCCTTTGTGCATATACAGAGGTGTGTGTGTGTGTGTGTGTGTGTGTGTGTGTGTGTGTGTGTGTGTGTGTGTGTGTGTGTGTGTGTGTGAAGATAAACCCTTGGGCTTCAATAAGTTGCCTCCTTTGTGCATATACAGAGGCTGCATATTCTCCAAGGGAAAATATTGTAGCACTTTTAAGATTTTAGTTTGAGCTCTGTGATTCAAAATCCACTTCTTCAGACATAGAAGTTCAAATATGCATCCCATTCTTTGTTCCATGATGGTTAAATTCTCACCCAGTGAGGAAACAGACAAAGTGAATTTATTTATTTATTTATTTATTTATTTATTTATTTATTTATTTGGTCTATATACCACCCATCTGACAAAATGCCACTCTGAGCAGTTTACAACATAAAACAAAATGATTACAAAATACAGATACAATGATAATAATAATACTAAAAGCAAAATGTTACAAATGAAAACATAACTAAAACAGCAACATTCATAAAAATCAAAGGTAAATAAGATAAGCTAATGGTGGATGAAATTGGATCACTAAATCAATAAGGCTATGTAACAGTTAATAACGAGGAAAAGCAGATTGAAATAGCCAAGTCTTCAATCTTTTCTTGAAGATCAACAATGAGGGGGCTTGGCAGATCTTGAAGGGGAGTTGGTTCCCCAGAGTCTAGCAGCTACCACCGAGAAGGCCCAGTGTCAGCACCTTCAGATGATCTGCCTGCAACCAACGAGTGACATGGGCAGAACTCGGGTAGGAGCTGCTCTGACAGATAGGAAGGTCAAACTATCTATCTATCTATCTATCTATTTATTTATTTATTTATTTATTTATTTATTTATTTATTTATTTATTTATTTATTTATTTGGCTTATATAAAAGCCACAGTGGTGTCTTGACACAGGGATGTGATTATCCAGCTGTCACGGGGATGCTAAAAGTTGTTTAGAGGACAGAGGAAAGAGTCTGTCAAAGGAGACAACAATTTTATGCCCATAAATTGTTACAGAAAACAACTTTCAGTAAAGCACTAATATACAGTAAGTTGTGCACTAAGAAGCCTTTATCTCTATTGAGGCAGTTAGAGATGTGCTGGAATTTGCTGTCTCCCCCTCAGGGCCCCTTCCTTTCAGTAACCCCCCAACACACACACACTACAATTGCCAGTACAGAGACTAAGGCAGCCTCCAAGACTGGAATTTTAAAGAACGTTTAAACTCCATCAAGAACAGTGGACATAGTTGCAGTTAAATAAGCTTTTGATCATTTTAAAACATTTTGTAAAGGTCTACCTCCCTGTAGCTGAATGAAGACTATTGTGTGGGGCCAGAAAGAAAGGACAAGACAGTGGGGAGGCTTCATAGCACAAATTTGGTTTGTGGTTTTCTTTCTGGCCAACAATCACATGAAGATTACAATCCATCATGTGATTTATTTGGTATTCCCAATTCAGCTTTCTCAAGCTCCAACACACACAAGTATCTATATTAATTCAAATATACAAGGAAATATTCACAATTTATCTGCAGTTCATTGAAAGAAAGAAAATGAACAGCGGGAGCCATTTCCCTGTATCTTCTTGCTCATTCTTTTCCAGCTGACAAAGGCAAGGCAAGCAAATTCAGAGCAGAGGTGGAAGATGAGTTGCATTTCTACTTCTACTGTATCAAAGAAATGTCACACTATTTGGCTTTAAAATTATGTTATAGAATGCGTGTGAAGCATAATAAATAAGACTGAAAACACAATTCTGGGGGGGGGGGGGAATCCTGCCACATCAATAATGCCCATCCACAGATCTTGCTTTTGGATCAAAATTCTGGTACAATAGTTTCTTTTTCAATCTATGGAGCTTGAACACACTTCCCACCTGATCTCCAGTTTTCTCTCTCTACTCAGAAAAAGAAAGGAAAGAAATAACTGCACTGAACATCCTGATTAAATCACATATTCCCTTAAGTGGAATGTATACCAAATACAAATATGTTATGTACCTCACAGAGTTGCTGCCATACAGCACTGGGTGACATGAAACAGTGATCTGTTTCATTGAGCCAGCTCTTACTATTAAGTACAATAAGATTAGTGGAACAATTGCAGGGAGAAGTAGAAAAGCACCCACTCTGTAAAGCTCCGACTGCTTTCACAGAAAACATCTGTCCGCATGATTTACACAGAGGAAGAGAATGCTTTGATTAAGGGGGAGGGGGCTGAAATGATGATGAAAACCAATGCACTCACCAACAGCCAAGGTCTGTGGATCTGCACAACATTTCTCCATGGAAAATCATGGAGCATAATCTCTCCAGGAATCTGTCTAAGGCTGCCTAAGAAGAGAAAGTTACAAAGCAAAACACCTGCATGTCACATAGGCAGTATTAGCTATAGGCACAAGTGGTATCCATTCCGTTGTGCGTATTATGTACCGCTTGCTTGACAACAGGTAAAATTGCATTGGCAGGTCAGTTCCTGAACAAGAGGTCCGTGGCAGCTTTACAAGGCATTTATTTCTCCTTACCAGCTACTCCTTTCCCCCCGCATGTTCCTACGCCAGTAGAAAACCTTTCTCCTTTCATCAGCTACTGAAGGCCTGAATACCAATGAAAATCAGAATGTATTATTTATTTATTTATTTATTTATTTGATTTATATACCGCAACCATCTAGCAAAAAAAGCTGCTCTGGGTGGTTTACATAAATATACAAAATACAAAAACAGATTAAACAACTTAAAATAGTAAATAAAAACTAATCAATCAGACCAAATAATCAAATCATCATAATAAAAAGAACAAATAAGCAAATAAGCACAAATACAATAAATCAAAACCATTTAACAATTCAAAATAATAATAAATGGAAAAAATAAAGAACTAATAGAAAATTATCATAAGGCGTGGAGAAATAATAGTGTCCTATTTATATAGGGTGGTTGAAACAGAATGATCAGGGAAGGCCAACCTATAAAGCCAGGTTTTCAGTAATTTCTTGAAGGCTTCTAGTGAGGGTGCCAGGCGAATCTCTTGTGGAACCTGGTTCCTCAGGTGAGGTGCAACCACTGAGAAGGCTTGTAGCTTACATAAATTCTATGGACTTATGGCTGAGACACCCCTCCCCCCCGCTGCCTTCATGCCTCCTTGTAATAACAATTGTAAAAATGCTAAAGTAAACTCAGGAAAAGGGTGTGATAAAGTATGGTAATTAGTCAAAACAACAGGAGTGGGCTGTTAGCCCAAGAAAAAGGGGGTTTGCTAATTGGTCACTAATTGAAATTAGCAAACAGACATGTTAGTTTTTCTTTGTATGAGTGGCCCCCAACCTTGGATTCAAGATATTTATGGACTGCAACTCTCAGAAATTCAGTCTAGCACAGCTAGCAGCAAAGGCTTCTGAGAGTTTTAGTCTAAGAACATTTGGGGACCCAAGGTTAGGAACCATTGCTCTACAGAGCTAGGCTGCATGGAGGTTTGTAAAAAGAAATTCAATAGTCAATGTATTGCACAAGGGATTGGTGTGCAGCTATGGCCTTCCAGATATTGCCAGTTGTGCTCCATGATTTCTCACCATTTGCTACACTCACTAGGGCTAATGGAAACTGCAGTTATCTATCCCTGATTATAAAGTGATTTTATAGCATATTATTCAAAAAGATGAAATGTCACAATAATGATATAACTAAACAGAAATAGCCATACATGGCATTGAATTTCTTCCACAGAATGCATCATGAATATGAAATCAAGCTGCTTTACTTAAGGACTGCCAAAACATCCAGCAATTTGTGGGCAGATATAAATAATAGAACCAGTTAAATGAATGTTTTCAGAGTAAACCTGATTGCTTGGGGGTTGTTCTGTTCATATGGAGGACAACTCACTTGGAAGATTTGTGGAATGAAAATTTTATCCATTTAAAAAATAAAATAGCCATGTGTTATAAACTGTCATATGTGTCTGAAGAGCCTTAGGCCATAAGCACTTTATGCACTCTTAAAAGCCAGACTTGAACTGTACAGCAGCATGAAATAAATGCAATTTGTTTAATATTTTCATGCATCTGCCGGCCAATAGCTTCTACATCTTCTGCTATTACTGGTGCTAAATCATGATGGTTGGATTTTAGACTTGATAAGTGTATAAGGATCTCTGCTTTGAGTTCCATCCCTCCGAGAACAGTTCCTGTGTGGTTTGTTTTAATTAACTGAGACTAGAGATGGGCACGAAATGAATTTTTTTTTCGTTTTGTTATTCGTTATTTGTTTCATTATGTAATGAAATGAATAACGAACCTGGCGATGAAATTGGAACAAACTGAACCAAACCAAGAAAATTAGGTTCGTTACATTTCGTTTTCGTTAATGGTGACGCGCAATGAAATGAGCTGTTTTAAATGTTTAAAAATGTCTTGAATATCCATAAAAGCCCAGTGATAATTATTTATTCTGCCTGGTAATACCTACCGGGGGGTTGGAGTCCTTAAAATGTGCATTTATGTCTTTTCTCAGGTCGCTGTATTTATATTTCCTTTAAGGGGAGTTAGGGGACATCGATCCAAAATGGCTGCCAGAATCCTAATATTGATTTATTGGGTATTAAAACGCCCTGGACATCTGTAAAAACACAGTGATAAATATTTATTCTGCCTGATAATACCTACCAGGGGGTTGGGGTAGTTAAAACATTTGTTTTTGTCTTTCCCCATCACAATGTATTTTTCTTTTCCCTTTAAGGATGACACAAAATGGATGCCAGCCACAAAATGGATAAAAGCCATCTGATGGGATAATGTAAATTCTTGGACAACTTCAACCAATAGCATGCCCAGGTTGCTGACTGGGCAGGTCTGGCAGCCACAGAGGGCATAAAAAGCTTTGGCAGCCCCCGTCCTCCTTGCAGTCTGCGGTGGGAGTTAGGATGGGATTGCTGTCTCTGTGACTTGTTATTTTCACTTTAGGCCAGCCAGGCAGGTGTGTGTTTCTGTGTTCCTGCTGGCTGCAGCCTGGCTCTTAGGGGAGAGAAAGAAGAGATTTCTCTCTAGCTTCAGTCTTGCAGCCTCCCTGCATGCATGCATACCTCTCGGTGAGTACCCTCCCTTGGCCCGCAGTGCAGTCACTCTGTGGCTGCCTTGCACCCTGAGTAATGCCTGCCGCTGCCTTTGCAGCCTCCCTGCGTACCTAGTCTATACTGTGTCTCTGCCAGTATCATATATTTTTTTAGTTTTTTCTGCTTTGGGGTGTTGGGGGATGCCGGTGCATGGAGAGAATTTAAATTGCGTAAAAGCTGGTAAAAACAAAAAATGAAAAACAAATCAACAAAACAATTTTTTTCAAAAAATTCACAAAAAATGAAAATGAACCAAAATGGACCTGCAACAAAAAATGAAAAACCGAAACATGATTTTTTTTTTATTTGTGCCCATCTCTAAATGAGACCTACAGTAAATCCCATTGTTATTCTCACCTACAGTGGACCTGCTGAATTAAGGGGTTTATGTAACCATTGGGCTAATTTTAATCAATGTATTTGATGGGTCTACTTGACCTGTGCCTCCCTCCCTTGATAATTTGCTGGCAAATTGATAGCCAAGGCTTAGCTTTCCATCTTGTCTTTTCCCAGAGTGTTAGGACTGTGGTATCTTTTGCCAAGATGGCCTAAGCACATCCGATCTCTCCTGATTTTGGAAGCTAAGCAGGGTCGGCCCAGTTCTTGGATGGGAGACCACCAGGGAATACCAGGTGGTGTCAGAGCCTGGAGTAGGAACTGGCAAACCAGTTCTTGGATGGGAGACCACCAGGTTATCATGGGGGACTATGCAGAAAACTATGGCTATGAAAACCCGGTCATAATATCTGGTGCCTTTTAGTTGGAAACAGGTAATTCTTTTTTTTTTTAATTTTTAAATTTAATATTTTCAGACTAGACACGGGTAACGGGTAACGGTAACGAGAATTACTCCGTTCCAGCTTGAACCCGACCTGATAAAGATAAATTGGGTCTGATTTTTCGTTGTCGTTCATGGCATCGCGGCGATCACGCGATGCCAAGCAGCACAGAAAAAAAGTTTTAAAAATAAAAAAACCCGATTCCCGGCCATAAAAGCAGGCGAAAATATGCCTGCCTCAGTGAGGGCACCTACCAGAGAGGGGTGGTTTCTGGGGGGGGGTCCCCGGCCTTCCTCCCTCTCCTGTCCTGGGCTGCTGGTACCAGGCTGGGGGGGGCATCCTCGTCGTCTCCATTTGCCATGCGGTGGGGGGATCCAAAATGGCGACTGAAATATTTATTTTTAAATTGTGGTCCAAAAACCCACCAAAGCACCACAGAAACATTTGAAAATTAGGTATTTTAAATGCCTGATTTTTTTATAGTAGCAGCAGTGGGTTTTTCTTGCAATAAAACGTCTCCATTGATTTTATTTTTTTATTTTTATTTTTATTTATTTTTTACACCTGCGCAATGATGGGCTTGCCATGGGATGGGACCATGCAAATTTTTGGACCCATTCCACCAATCGCATGGCCAGGTTTTGATTGAGACTTCTGGATTTGCCAGAGGGCATAAAAAGCCCACTAACCCTAACCCTAAACCTAACCCTAACCCTAACGCATACACCAGTACACTGTCCTTCTTAGTGGGTCAGAGGCACCCAGAGGTGCAGCCCACTAACCCACCCTAACCTTAACCGTAACCCTAAGCCTAGCCGTTACCCTAACCCCAACCCTAACCCAGATCTGTACGCAAGTACGCTTCCCTTATTAGTGGGTCAGAGTAGAGGCACCCAGAGAGGTGCCTCCCAGCCAAAGCCCACTACCCCTACCCCTAACCTGTACGCCAGTATGCCAGTATGCTTTCCTTCTAAGTGAGTCAGAGGCACCCAGAGAGGTGCCTCTTCCACTTACCCCCCAACCCTAACATAATATATGGTACGCGGCAGCTACGCGAAACGCTTCCCTTCCCTTCTTAGTGGGTCAGACGTCAGAGGCACCCAGAGCGGTGCCTCCCAGAGCCCACTTACCCCAACCCCAACCCCAACCCCAAAACAAACGACAAACGACAAACGGAAACAACAATTTTTTGAAAATTTCTGCGACAAACGGAAACGACCCGAAATGGACCCGTCCCGACAAACGACAACTCAAAATGTCATTTTTCCTGGTCGTGCCCATCTCTATTTCAGACAGTGGATAAATGAAACTGTGGTCACTGATCCACCTATAGCCAGACAAACCAAAAGCACAGCATATGTTGAATCTTTTCTCCACCCTTATTTAATAAAAAAATGCTTAAAACACAGATTGAGACTCCATTAGGGGCATCCAAAGTGACATCAAAGTATTTCAAAATGCAAAGGAGGGAAATTAGCTATACTGTACCAGCTTCAAGGAAAAGGGGCAAAGAACAACCAGACACCCCAAGTGGCATTTCTAATCAAACAATAAGGGAGACACTAATAAATATCTCCTTCTCTTGTGTGTTTGGGTAGCTACTTCAGGTTAATTACAGCCAAAGTAACATTTAGTATTTTTATGAAATACTTAAGTCCATACTAAGAGTTTTCTAATTTCGACTTTTTGCCTAGCAGTTGCATTTACCTTAACAAAGAAAGAAAGAACAAACAAAATTCTAACCCCCTGCCTTTTATTCTAAGAACAGCAAGATATCAGACACATGGACCAGATCACTCATTGCTTTATTTCCAATTAAAAATGTTTAAGGTTCCTTTCACCATTGACAACCTCCCTCTCAGACATGACCAGCAACCTTCAGTTTTTCTTTCATTTAAGATGGATTTCTGCTTCACACCTCATTTATGACATTCAGTCTCTGGCAGGCATTTGCTCAATACCACAGAGAGGAATGGTGATACCTCAAATTGCAATGTACAGTGGTTAAGTAAAGACAAGCCTCACATCAGAAGCACTTCTTAGATTCAGCAAAGAATCCAAGGTGGGAATTCTCCCAGTATGCCACAAAGCATTTGCTGGAGACCCACTCAAAAGTATTAAACATCAATTTAAGTTTCCTAACTCATGACCAAATGTGAAATCCTGCATTGGTCCCATAGCTTGCCACTTGTCTTAATAACACTACTGGTAATTTGTGAATGCATTGAACAAAATCCTGTTGCTTGCTGTAGTAAATTATTTGTTGCATTTCTATACAGCCCATCTCCCAATAGGAACTCTGTTGTGAACTACATTGTGTAGTTCACTCTCTTGTGAACTATTGTGAACTACATGTGAGTAGGTCCATCTGAGATAATATGTTTTTCATTCCATTATTTATCATCAGTACATTTTATTCTTCATTGCGCCCAGCTCTTACATACACAAGTGGTATTGTTCCATTCATATAAAGTGAACATAGGGCTCTTGTTTAGTTCGTTTATGTGCTGTCAAGTTATAACTGACTTACAGGGAACTTATTAGGATTTTTAAAGTAAGTAGGATATTTAAAGAGTGTTTTTACCAGTTGTATTTCCCATGTGAATTTCCATAGTAGGGATTCAAACCCAGGTCTCCAGAGTCCAAGTCCAATATTCTATCCACTACACCTCCCTGGGTACCTACAGTTTTCTTGATGTAATTGGTGTCAGCTGGTTTTCAGTAACTAACTATTTATTTTGCTGCCTTGTGTGAATCTCATGTTTTCATGTGTCCATTATCCTATTCTCCTTTCTGCTTTGCTTTGTGTAAGAGCTCAAACCATGCTCGCATGGGAGATTGTGACTGGATATTTTTCTGCATTCAGCAGGTATTTCTCACAAAATTTACTTCACCATCCCTACTCTGCTTTCCATTTCTGTTTTAGATTCTCCATCATCTATCCACAAAGGCCTCTTCCAGCACCACATTTCAACTGAATTGTGTTCCCCCCCATGTTAGCTGTCTTAACTGCTCAGCTGTCATACACATACATGGTGACTGGAAATGTGAGCGTGTGGATCTTGGTCTTGGTGTCCAGTGACATATCCTTATCCTTGATCATATTTTCTATTCGTTGCCCTCTTGAGTTTCAGTGTTCAGATTTCTTGGCTGCAGTCTCCATTTGGATTGTTGATTGAAACGAAGTTCAATATAATACTTCTTTCAATTTCTTCAGTGTCGAAGTTAAAGTTGTGCAGTTTTTCAGCAGTCATGATTTTGGTCTTAATTTTAAGATTTTTCAGGCCAAAATCTAAGAAAAACAAAACAAAACAAAAGACAAAAAACGTATGGCACCTTGTGTGTGTGTGTGTTGTGTCGTTACAGTCATAACCAACTCTACGTGACTCCAGGTCCATGGAGTTTTCTTGGCAGGAGTACTGGAGTGGCTTGCCAGTTCCTACTCCAGGCACCTACAGCACCTGGTATTCCCTGGTGGTCACCCATCCAAGTACTAACCTGGGCCGACCCTGCTTAGCTTCTTAAAGACTTCCATATTTTAATGTAACCTTTTGTGGACTACACATCCACTTCTTCAGACATATAGCAGCAGAATGAGTTGTGCTGTTTCTTCTTTCACTTTCTCTAAAAGTCATTTCATGTCTTTGTTGCTTTCTGCCAGTAAGATAGTGTTATCTTCATAACCTAAATTGTCACTGTGTGAGACAGAATGCTGGATGGGCTGTGGCCTGTTCCAGCAAGGCTGTTCTGATGTTAACCAACATGGTTGGATGTGGCAGACTTGGCCAGGAGGGGAGGCACCTGGTGGTATATGATCTATACCAGGAGTTTCTGATCATATTAAGCCCTAGCCATGAGTTTTTCCATATATAGGATGCAAGAAAGCTGTAGGCAAATGCTTTTATTCCAGATACCAATGTCCTCCTTGAATTCCCCCATCTGCCATATATCTCCTCTGCAATGTGCACTTTCAGCCTCCAACAAACACATACCATGATGCCAGTGTGTTTTGTTTGTCAACAATGCATTTTGGTGTAAAAAGGTTTATGCAATAGGTACAACAAAAACCATGAAGGTGTTGAATGGCGTCCAACTTGAGTTGCCATTCACCTTTTGCCAAGACAAGCAGAGAGAGTGACATAGACAGAGCAGAAAGGCATTTGTCCCACAGAATTTTAGCCTTAATCTTCAAATATTTTATTATTATTATTCTCAGATAGTTCCACAAACATTCTAAAGCGGTTCCAAACATTATCTAAGCAGAAGATGTGCTGAAGTGTTTGGTCAAAGTTTCTCACCCCTGTTGCATATCCTCTTGGGTGAGTAAAGGCTCTTGATCTGGCAACCACCTACCTGCTTAAGTTCTGTGAATCACCAGTGATCACAACAAAGGAAAATTAATTCAGTCTCACACTTGCATCAAACACTCCAGTCTAAATCCAAGTGCATGACCAACTAGACTAAACTCATTGAATCGATTGCTGAATTTTAAGTCAACAGTTCTGTAAATCCTATTGATTCAATGCATTTACTCTGTACAGAGCTAGGAATTTGATTTAGGCTCTGAAGCTGATGATCTATTCCACCAGGCATGCCTAATCTCAAGGCTGACTGATATAAGAGAAGCCATATTTTGTTGAATCTTAGAAGTAAAACTAAACTCTGATGACATTACAAAACAAAAACATTCCCAGAAACAACTGCACGACCACATTTTTCTAAACAAAGTTGTGCAAAAATGACTCCAAATCAAGCCAATCCCTCTGGTTAAAGGAAAATAAGATGTGAAGAAACCTCACTTTTAAAGGAAGAGGCTTTCAGCTTTTCAGTTATTTGTAAGTAGAGACCTGTCTAGATAGTGCCTCATTCTCTGATGTCAGATCATGAGTACTGACATGTCCCAGATAATCATGTGTTAAAGAAAAAAGATTGTTATCATGTTACTTAAGAACTGGAGTTGCATTGTGCCTCCATCATTTGTCTCTTTGCTGCTGGTTATAATAAGGATCAATGCCTCATTCTGTTTGCATTCAAACTTTGGTAGCAAAATGCGCAGCCAAGCCTTTCCAGCGCTTGCTATTCTGCTTTAAAAAACACTGACATTTTCTTAAACAGTCATAATTTACCATTTTCAGTCATACAACAGGGCCCTGGTGTGTGAAAGCCAGCTAGAAAACAAGCGTCGTTTGAGACGGATTTGGATATGAAAAGCTGGGAATGAGAGAGACGGAATGAGACTCGTGCTCTCTGAGGTCACTCCGGTTTAACACAGAGGAAGGGTGCAGGAGTAGGGCAATCTTGTGACATTCCCTCCTTATTTTTCTCCTCTTCTCATTCTCTCATGGCTGAATGGTTTGATGCAGCTGAGAAAGAAACAAAACATCATCATCATCATCATCATCTGGTACGTGACAAATTTGCCAATGGCTTTTGGGCAAATTTTCCAGTTCCGTTTGCAGAATTAAATGAATGGGCTGCATTGGGGACAACCTGGACAGGTCAAGTGAGGGGAACTGCCATGCACTGGTGCCTGAATAATCCAGCCTTGCAAGATTGGTGGCACTGTAGAGTTGGAATGTAACAGAAAGGTAATCTAGTCCAACCCTTTTCCATGCTGAAATCCATAGCACTCTGTCCACCTACTCTTTCTCTCCCATTCCCTTTCCCCCTCTCAAAGGTCATTATACAAAATATTGTTGTTCCAAATGCTTCCTCTCAGATTTCAATATTATTTTTCACATATATTATCCCATATTCTTTTGGAATATCAATTGGAATATACTGCCTCAATGTCTCCAATGCACATTCCCCTAGTATGATGCGGGGCAGGTGAAGAGGTGAAAATCAAATGACCTAAGATTAGTGGACAGAATTTACAGCGAACAGGGGTTTGCAACTCATTAGGTGATTGTCTCATAATTCTACGTGAAACGATTGATTGATTGATTGATTGATTGATTGACTGACTGACTGACTGACTGACTGACTGGATTTCTATACTGCCCATCTGGCAGCGAGGTCACCCTCGGCAGTTAGTATAGTATAGGGTCTTTCGAGGAGCTCCTTGGGAAATGAAGGCAGCTCAAAATCCTCTCCTCTCTGAGCCAGAAGATCAAATGTGCTCCCCAGCCACCTAACTCTAGATACTTACTAACCCAAGCCATAGTGAGCTTGCGATTAGAGCAGGAAGGACACTTTCGTGAAATTCTGTGGTTCACACTCCACCCACCTTGGTTCACAAGCCAATCCATCCAAAGTTAATGAAATTATTTGGACCCATGAGTCCCTCTCTCCATCCTAACTTATAAAATGGAATAAATAAATGACAATTTGCTATCATTTGATGCCACTCAAAAAGTGATCTCTCTATTGGCCAGTTCACTCCACATAATGGCAGAACTGAGCCTGCAGGTGAAACTTAGGGCACTATCACACATCCCTTTAAATGCAGATTAAATTTCAAGATAAACTGTGACCAAAAATCTTGTCCTCACGGCCACCAGGCTTTAAAAAAAGGTAATGCCCCCTTTAGCAAGCTTCCCAATACCTACCAGAGAAGCTAGGAATTTTTTGCCTTGCTTAAAAAACCACATTTTTTAGAGCCAAAAGTCCATGGAAGAGCATATATGATCCAGTGTTTGTTTTTGTTTTTCATAGTGCTGACCGGCTGTTCCTGGGGCTGGTTGGTGCTGTTTTTTAAAAAATAATGTATTGTTATTCCCCGCCCCCAGCGCCAGTTAGCTGGCCTGCCGGCAGGTGGACCATTTTTCAATTTTTTTATTTTTTTATTTTTTTATTTTTCCTTAGCTCCTACCAGCCAGCCCTGGGGTTGTTTGAAGGTTTTTTATTTTATTTTATTTTTATTCCCCCCCCCCTCCCCACAGCTCCAGTCAGCGGGCCTGGTTGGTCGGGGCATTTTTAATTTTTTATTTATTTATTTTTTTATTTCCCCTTACCTCCAAGCAGCCAGCCCTGGGGCTAGTTGGCCATTTTTTAAAATGTTTTGAAGCAGGTTAGGGCCATGGGGACAGAAGAGAAGCTTAGAAACTCCAAGGGACGTGGGAACTCGGAACCCACATCTTCAATCAAATAATCAGGTAAGGAGAAAAGCCAGAGTTTCTTATTTACTGCATCTTCCCCCTCGTGTGATAGCACCCTTAGAAAGGAAAAAAGCAAGGATACTCCACACACACCACACACACACACACACACACACACACACACAGAGAGAGAGAGAGAGAGAGAGAGAGAGACAGACAGACAGACAGACAGACAGACAGACAGACACAAACAGAGAGAGGGGGGAGAGGGAAGGAGAGAGAGAGAGAGAGATTTTCTCAAAAATCACCAAGCCACCGTCAAGTATGTCTTATAGGCCTTTCCTGTAATGCTTCTCCTGTATATCATCAGGGGCACCTATTACTTCTGAAAAGCACACCAATTGTAGATCAGATCATAACCCATAAGTAGGTTCTGATGCAACTGCTACAGACTACAGATGAGCACAAACTGGGAAGAAAGCAGTTTGTGGTGGAGATGGACATGAACCAGTTTATTTTGGTTTGTAATAGCACCATCGCAGGTGCTGCTGCTGCCCCCTTCCTGAGCCCCTCCATCTGCCACTCATCTGGCCCAGTTTCCTTGCTTCTGGCAGCTTCTCAGCTAATTTTCCACTCTCAGCTATAGCTCAGGCTTCTCTGCCTCACCCTTTTATCCAGGTGGGCAGCCAGCCAAGGAGGCTGGGCAGGGAAGCCTGAGGTATAGCCACAGCCAGGAATGGAAAATCAGTTGAGAAGCTGTTGGGAGCTAGCAAACTGGGCCTGGTGAGTGGTTGTTTGAAGATAAAGATGGGTGAGGAGAGCAGCAGCACCTTTGCCTTTATGAACCAGAACAAACCAGGTTCTGCCCATCTCTATGAATCGTCACTATTCACGAACTATGAACCTTGAACTTTCCAACTAAATGAACTGTTTGGGGGTTCCTACAATTCAGGGTTTCTGGTAGTGGTTGAATGGCCCCTGCGTCAGCTAAAGATGCTAAACTAACAGCAAGACTTCCCCTGACTCTCCTTCCCAGACCCTCCAAATTTGGCAAAGATTGGGTTTAGGCAGGGCCGGTGCTAGGTTTTTTTGTGCCCTAGGTGGAGGGTGGGGTGGGGGGCGGGCAGGTGGGGCAGGGGGCAGGGCAGGGGTGGGGTGGGGGCGGTGGGTGGGCAGGGCAGGGGCAGGCAGGGGGCGGGGGCAGGGGTGGGGGTGGGGGTGGGGGGTGGATCGGCAGGGCAGGGGGAGGTCAGGGGTGGGGCAGGGTGGCAGGGGGCAGGGCAGCAGATGGCGGGGGACGGCAACAGGCACGGGGGTGGGCAGCAATGGGCGCGGGGACAGTGGGTGGGCGGCAGCGGGCAGCAATGGGTGGATGGCGACAGGCAGATGGCGGGCGATGGGGGATCGGGGGCGGGGGCCAGTGGTGGGGGGCTGTGGGGGCGGCAGGCTGTCCAGCACCTTCTCTCCATTTTGGCACCCCAGGCAACTGCCTAGTTCGCCTTAATGGAAGCGCTGGCCCTGGGTTTAGGAAATCTGAGTTTGTTGCCCCTCCAAAACGTATTCAACCAGGAAAGTGCTCTTCAGCCCACTGCTAAGGAACACCTTTCCAGGGGCACAAATCCAATCTTAGCCAAATTTGAAGCTTGCGTGGAGAAGAGCCTGCTCAATACTCAGTCCATGCTTGGTTAAAATTGGCTTTTGGACATCCATGTTATAGCCCACATATGGATCATCAACATGATAATAGTTTGGTGTTGCCTTTCATTCTAGGCAGCTATATTCCCCCAAAATACCACAAAATGAACCCTGAAATTGCAAGATTCACAGTGGGGTTTTTGTTTGTTTGTTTGTTTGTTTTGCTTCATGGTTTGTTTCATGCCCATCTTTATTGCACAGCAGTGTTTAAAGTAACGTTCACCTTTGGACATCTTGCTCCAAAATGAAGAGGTCTTGTCCACAATATAGAGCAAATGTAGCCAAAATATCCCAGATGTGTACACAACTGATATGATGAGTACAAGAACCCAGCATAACTTTCACCAGCTCCAGTCCAAATTCTGCACTATTCTCTTTAGAAAACTGGGATCTTGGGCAAAGTCTGCATGGCCAGAGAAAACAGAAAACATCCCTGGATCATTTGTTGAGCATAACCAGATCATGAGAAATGTGAAGGCAAACAGAAAATTAGATGCTCATGTGCTAACGTAGGGGTCAACTGGAAGGTTCGGTGGTGAATAAGCATGAAGGATCAAAGCCAGGCTCTGTATGCCACTGAAGCTTTTGAAGAATATTTAAAAGGAACAGAAGTGGGTGAAAGTCCCATAAAAGCCAGATCCAAAGATTTTCTTTAAACTCTCATCAAGGGAAACATGGAAAAGGAACCAGGGTTGCCTCTGCCAATATCAGCAGGTTCTGCCCTGTCCCATCCCTACAAATAAGGCCTAATCAAAAGAAGTTGGGCCACTCCCTTGAAAGACCTTAAATAGGCAGGAAGGACTTTCATACAACAAGCAACTTTTTCTTTCTGCTTTTCAAGTTGACCACAGTTGCTGCTCTTTCATCCCCAAGTCCTGAACCTGAACTCACATCGCTTCCCACTTCAGCGTGGGTGGCCCTGCTCAAGTTTCCTTGTATAAAATCGTTATAACCCAAATCATGATGAGAGTCTGAGGATGAAGAAAAGGAAATCGTTACATTTCCAGATCCTTTGGGTGACCCATACACCTTTACCTGCACACATCAAGCACACTGTCTCTCTGAATGCATGGGGGGGGGGTTGAGAGCAGGACAGCATCTTCTGTGATGGGTAGGCTTTAGGATGCTACCTTTCTAAAGGATTTTCGTCTGAATACAACCAACAGGTACCTGCGCTTGGGTAAGGGTTCAAGTGAAAATGCAGACATCCAAAGCAAAACTGCTGATAGGATTATGTTCCCCTTACAAGTGAACATGTAGAAAGGATAAAGCCATCAGAAACATCATAGAGATCCACGTAAATAATGCCACATCTGTCCACAAGTTCCTTGACACCCTTTACAGGCTTACTTTTGCAGAAACCAAAAGAACAGCCAATAAACTTATGAGCCTGTAATTTCACATATCTCCCCTAGATCCTTTAAATAATGTCGGGCTTCTGGTTAAGATCAAGTGTAGTAGCAGCAAACAAAAGAAAGCAAATTTCATGTTGCCCACATTTCCAGTTCTCTGGTTAGAATGAAACTTTCTAGATTAGGTAAATAAGTCATATGCCTTATACATTTAAAACCATTAGCTCACCAATAATGCCACTCTGCATCATCATATCAAGATCAGGTGTTCCAGAATAAGCTGGCATGACTAGAGAGACAATACAGCTTTTCCTGTGCTTTTGAAGATCTCACCAAGGTATTGTTTTGTGTTCTGAAAGGACACTTCAGGATACCATGGATTTAAACTGAGGCAAGTGTGTATTAATGCATGTTCATAACATTAAGCAAATTTTACATTTTCATTTCAAATCTCCTATCACCTTCCCCATGGGGTACCAAGATCAACATACATTTAAGGTCAAACTAGATGAGATGCTCATCTTTCATTTAGAAGCCAAATACCCTCAAGCAATATACTTTCACAATATCAGATTAACATTGAAAGAGGGTTGGAATGGGGCGGGGGGGGGGGAGGGAGACTCAAGAGAAAGGTTGTTCTTATACAAAGTCCCTTTAGGAGGAACAGATGATGAAAATAGATGGTGAGCTTTCTCTTAGTCCTGATTCTTTTCCATACACCCATTTCCTTTTTCTAATCATAATCCTGTTGTGTCTTGCTCACACTGCCAGTTGGTACACCACCCATCCATCACTGTCAGATCCCTCAGTCACTTGCTGACTCATCCCTTCCAAAAGAAGAGCTGCCTGTGACAGGCACAGATTGCGGGTTTCTGTCAAACTAAGCACTGTGATGTCCAAGTGGCAACTGCAGCATCCATCCCAAACCAATCTGGAAAAACACTGGGGTGGGATCATGGCTGGCTTGCCAAAGTAGAAATCTGAAAAAAACAGTCTCTAAAACTAAGGAAAGCAGCATCAAACTATCTACAGCACAATTAAATTTCCATTGCTTGTTAGCCAGTTGAAAGTTAGTATTAGTTTTAAATGGCCCTAAGAAAAGTTACTTCTACTGTATTGGCAATGCATCCTGAGTTGACATTTCGGGGGGGGCGAGTAGTGTGGGGGGGGGAGGGAAGCAAGGGAGATAGAATTCTTTAAAGATTCATAGACTAACTTTATTTATTTATTTATTTATTTATTTATTTATTTATTTATTTATTTATTTATTTTAGTACTTATATACCGCCCGTCTTCTGGAGGAACTCCAGGCAGTTTACAACAAAATAGAAATGAAAACAGTTACAAAATAATCAATCAATAAACAATAAATACAACATCATAAAATCAACACAATAATAATAAAAAAATAAAAATACTTGAAACAACTACTCCTTCCATCCATCCTCACTTGGAATACTTGTTCAGATCTTTCTGCTACTAAGAATTCAACAGCATCACATCTTCCAATTCTTGCTTATTATTATCCCAGACCACTTTCCATTGCCACAAATGTGTCTGATGAGAAAATATGGCTTGAGGTAGCATCTGAAAACTCCACCCTATAATAGGATTGTTTTTCTAAAGCTGTTTGCTTATAAAAATATGTAACAATTTCAAATTTGGGGGATCAATCTCATAAGTAGGGGCTATACTTCTGACCAAGCTTCCTTTGGCCAGCCTGACCAAATAGGTCAACAGATCTACTGAACTGTTATTTTTTAGTTCCATCTTTGCAACACCTCTGTTGGCATGGTTGATATGGTCCAATATACAGTGGAACCTTGACTTACATGCTGCTTGACTTGCAGCATATTTGACTTGCAGCAAGAAGGGGCCTGTTTGACTTGAGTCGCAGGCTTTGACTTACAGCTTGGAGCCCCGGCATAAGGCACTGGAATCGGGCGACAGCCACGAGCCAGCATTGCGGCTGCCACCTTCAAACTGCTCCTGCCTTCTTCCTCTCCTCCAGCAGCGGCAGCAGCGGCTTTGGTGAGGCTAGCTCCGAGCACCTGGAGCTGGTCCTCGGCCTCGCCGAAGCCGCCACTGCTGTCGGAGGAGAAGAAGGGCCGGGAGCTCGGGGCTGGCCTCGCTGGTTAGACAGTCGGCTGAGTCTTGTAAAAAAATCTGGCTGCAGAAGTCTGGTCCACAATGAAAGCATTTTAGTTGGGGAGCTGTACAGTTGTGGTACTCTAATGATAAGCATAGAGTTGTTCAGAACTTGGAACGTCAGGTTAAAAATAAGTAAAACTTAAATATTAGACATTTTTGCTATGAACATTAAAAAGTGGAGGTGTATAACTTGTGGACTATAATTCCAATGCCTCCTCCTCTCTTTGAAGAGACATTTCATTTACATCCCCGGAAGGAATCTCCTATCCCAGTCAAATTTGTGTTAAATTGCTGTTTTCGGGGGTCTTTTTCATCATCTGGAACGGATTAATCCACTTTCACATTACTTTCTGTGGGAAAAGTTTGTTTGACTTAAGTCTAGACCTCTGGAACGGATTAATGACGTAAGTCAAGGTTCCACTGTATAAAAAAAAATTATACTGTTTATTTCACAGGGAGCCCCAATTAGTATATATTTCTGCAGTTTAAAAAAAAAGCAGGAAGATGTGATGGGTCTCTTCTTCTCTACCCCTCCTTGAGCAAAATCACAGCTCAGGTCTCAAAACTCTGTGCAATGGCATATTTAACTGGAAAGCAATTGGTGTTAACCACTTCACTAATGATACTAGAAATAATGCAAAGCTTTACGGAGGGAACTTATGTCTATAACATTCCTGTGGAAGTCTTGTGCTCATAAATGGTATCTGTTTAGTTTGTTTCTTTTCTTCTATAAAAGTTGACCAATGGCTGGAACAAAAATGATGCCAACCCACTAGAACAGTGTGACAATGGAACTAATTGCAAAGGGAAGTAATGGTAGCTCCAATGGTAGAAACATTCAAAAGGAAATCAGACAACCATATCATATATACTTTGACTTGGATTAGAGCACTGAACAACAGGGGATTGTGCTCTTTGTCTTCCCCTTCCAACTCCATTATTCTTTAATTCTATGTTTCTATGTTCTGTTCCACAACAACATACATAACTCAGCTCCCCATTATTCACCTTATGAAGCACTAGATTATTTATTTTATTTTATTTTATTTTATTTTATTGTTACATTTCTATACTGCACCAATTTTCCCATAGGAACTCTAAGTGGCTTACACAGAAGGAGACAAATAAATAAACAGTAGTTAAAATCATAAGCAAATGAATTTAAAAAAATCAAAGGTCAGTAGATCAATAAGTTTAAAAATAGAGGGCCTGGCAAGAGGCACAAAAACTGAAAAGAATGGGAAATGTGACAAAACATGGGAGAGAACAACACAAACATTAACAATAGCCATATGCATCTTTAAAAAGCCAAGTTTTTAATCCTTTTTAAAATGCTGTTAAGGACAGCTGGTGAATCTTGCTTGGGAGTTTATTCCACATGGCCTGGCTGGCCACTGAGAAGGCCTGATTACAGGTGGATACCTTACGGGCCTCCCTAGAGGTGGTCACCCAGATCAAGAGTGCCAGCGATACTCTGGTGGGCCAGGCCAGCACTGATCTTTGGGAGATCTGCTCTGCCAGATAATCATGTCCCAAGCCATCAAGGGTTTTATAAACAAAAAAACAGCACCTTGAACCTTATTCAGGAGGCAACTGGTAACCAGTGCAGGTGAGCCAGAACTGGGGTGATGTGGTCAAATCTGTCTGCAACAATCACCACTCTGGCTGCTACATTCTGCACCTGCTGCAGTTGCCAAACAAGGGTCAAGGGAAGCCCCATGTAAAGAGTGTTACAATAATCTATCCTCAAAATAATCAGTGCCTGCATAGCACTCCTTAGGGAGTCCCCATATGGGCAAATCTGGTCAATAAGCCTAAATTGGTAAAAGCCCGACCTGGACACGGCTGCCACCTGGGACTCCAGGGACAATGCTGGATCCAGGAAAATGTCCAGACTCTTCACTTTTTCAACTAGCTGGAGGACAGTCCCACCCAGACTGGGAAGAGGGCCACTGAACCCATCTGCCCCCCCACCAAAGAACAAAACCTTGGTCTTCTCAGGGATGAGTCTGAGCCTGTTAGTCCTGGTCCATTCCATAACCACAGCCAGGCAGCGATCAAGGGTCTGGACGGCCTCCATTGCAGAAGTGGAAAAGGAGAGGAAGAGCTGCATGTCATCAGCATACTGATGACAGCAAGCTCCATGACTCTGAATGACCTCAGCCAGCAACCTCATATAGATGTTAAAGAGCATGGGGGAGATAGCTGACCCCTGAGGCACGCCACAAGAGAGTGACCAGGGAGATGACAGATCCCCCTCCCAAGCTCACTCACTGCACATAGCCCTCGAGGAAGGAGCAGAGCCAACTCAAGGCTAGACCCTCGATATCCACCTCAGAGATCCTGCCCAGGAGGATACCATGGCTGATGGAATCAAAGGCCTCAGACAAGCTGAGGACCAACAAGGTACACCTGTCACCCCCCTTCAAGAAGTCATCATGCAATTTGATCTGGGCAGTCTCAGTCCTGTGATGCAGCCTAAACCCAGATTGGAAGGGGTCCAGGACAAGGTCCTTCTCCAGGAGTGACTGGAGTTGCTTGGCGGCAACCCACTCCACCACCTTGCCAAAAAAGGAACATTAGCTATCAGATGATAGCTGGACAAGTCATCTGCAGCCAGGCCAGGTTTCTTAAGAATGGGGCTAACCACAGTCTACTTCAGCTGACTGGAAAAAAATCCTATCCCTGAAGGAGGCAGTGGCAATCAAAGAAGCCCATTCCATCATGCTCGCTCCAGCAGTCTTAATAAGCCAGGATGGGCAGGGATCAAACAGAGAAGCCACCTGCCTGCAATGAGCCAGCACCCTGGAGGCCTCAACTGAAGCACTCGCGACTCAATTAGAAATAATTTTCTGCTGAGGCGGAGCTTTGGAGTTTAATAACTCAGCGCCCTGAACCCCAACCCTCTCCAGGTTTGGGGGCTTACAGGGATAAGTCCAAAGAAAATACCTTGTGATTTTGGTGCCTCTAGGACCATGGGGAGCCATTAACTATTTGTTTTGTTTCATTTTGTTCTGAAAATTCTTTTAAAATTTGTTACTAATGAAACAAAAGGAAAGGAAAGGAGAAACAAAATGAAATAGTATATTTTTGTTTCATACCCATCTCTAGTCAGGAATCACTTTCTTCTCACGAGTTTTCACTGAAGTTAAAAATGTTCAACAAAAATAGCCTGACATGGAAAAGATAAAAGGCCAGGCCTTGATGCTGGTGGGAATGCTAGAGTAGATACCAATTCCCTTCAGTGTAGCTCAGGAATAAAACTGTAACTCTAATTAATCATGACTAAGTTTGTCCAACTGTCACATGACTATTTTGGAATACTTAAGTGGGCTCAGGCCTTAGTTCATTTGCATCAACCTCAAGTCAGAGGGGATTTTAAGGAAAATCTTTTTTAAAAAGCCTCTTAAGGCCACCAAGTAGCTTTCACTCAGCTGCAGGACTGGCACATCCTTCCTGTTTTATTCAATGCTGAATCCACACAATGTATCCATTCATTTACTGAGGCTTTAACTCAACCTTAGGGCTCTAGGCACATTGCAGCATTTAAAACTACACAGTATATAATGTAGTGCTTTAAGCATGCAAAATATTATAAAAATAAATATATTCTACTGCACCGAAAGATAAACATTTATACATACAAAAAATACAGTCAATGTTAATAATACCTCCCAAACACTGGGTATGGCACTAACCAGCAGATTAAACAAAAGGCCACAATAACCTAACCTGGAGATGGAGCTATAACTCATGAATTTTCTTTATAATTACTCAAAAAAGTAATATTTCTTCCATTCACAACGATAAAGGCCTATTCAGAAAGCGGCTAGTTTGAAAGTTCTGGGAGAGAGAAGATTCTTGAGCTGCCTCTTAACCATCATTGCCTGCATGTGGTCAGCAACAGTTTGAAGAAGAAAGCCGTAGCGATACATGGGCCATCCCCATGCATCTTGTTTGGCTTGTTCTCACAGGCAAGGATGATAAATCTTTTCCCCTTATCTTGCAGAAGGATGAGGCATTCCCTTGTGGTACCTACTTGACAATTACTGGTCACACTGCATCACTAGTGCTTTTTGTATAAATCAGATAAATTGCACCATGTGCAGAAAATGCTCCACAATCCACATTAGAATGAATACCACTTTCTTGTGGAGGCTTTAAGCCTTAGTAGTACTGGATGGGTTGTTTGTGTCTTTGTTTAAAAATCTGTCCATCCCTCATCACTGCATGTGAGGATGCAGTTGTGCTGTGTTACATAAAGAGAAAGATACTAGATTTGTGCCAATGGCTGCTAAGTCATAATGGGAAAATCTTTAGGCATCTTTCCTTGTCTTATTCTTGTTCTGAAGGTGAGGGATCTCTCAGACCTTGGAAATATCTTGCTGAGATGTCTCTCAGTATCAAGACAGTTTGAAAATGTATAAAAAATAATTAATGAGGATTCTTCATAGGCTTACGGAGTACCCTGAAAAATCACGGTTCCTGCCCACATAAAATGACTCCATGTTCATGAGATGGTTTCCTCTCCAGAGATAGTGCCAGAGAAGGGGCAGAATTCTCTTTTCACAGTTTCAAATCAACCCTTTCCAGAATGCCTGAATAGCAGCTCTGCTGCTCTCAGTTGCATAGCATTCAACAGGTTCTACAGACCCGATCCCTTGGTCTAATTATTAAATTGAACAGTTCACTTAGACTGGATCTTGGAGTGGGCATGGGGTGTGGGGGTTGAGGGAAGAATAATTGCTTCCAGCGCATTGGGAAAATCTCAAAGGAAACACAAAATTATTTGGAGAATTAGATATAAGACAAGATCCCCAAGGCACACATACTATGATTGTGATAATATACTGCCTTCTGCAGAACACAAGGCAACAACTTACCTATCTTTAATTAGTAGGTGTTTTATGGTCGCTGAACACAGCAGGCTAATTTGCATATATTAACATAGTATTTCCACGTTTACCCCAAGGTACTCAGTTTTATTGCCATTGCCTTTCAGTAGCTAATGAATGTAACGAAATACAAAGCAGGCTTGCTTTGTTGCATCTCTATTAGAAGGATTTTCCTGGGCTTGGGTGAGATAATGCATTTTGCTGAGATGGGAGATTTTTCCATACAGAAGTCTTAGCTTAACAGGAGAAAATAAAATCATTATTTCATTGACATTCCTCCCATGTTTTCTTTCTAGTTTATGTCTGAGGAAGTGGACATGTCCACAAAAGCTCACATTAAAATATAACAGTTAGTCTTTAAGGTACCACCACACTGTTGTTCTTGTTTTAATTTATTCTTTTATACCTAATTTTTTTTCTATTTTGTTTGGACCTATAATTTCTAGTTTCTGTTTTCTTTACCGGGGTTGAGGTAGTGGGGAGAGAACCAGCTAAGGGGCAGCATTAATTTGAGTTCCAGATATAAAAGTGCCTCAGTGCCAATTTTTAGGAAAGGAAATTGGGAGCCAAAATTAATGAATTTCACTCCGACCCTAGCCTGAAGAGAAGAAAAATCACAGCTGCAGTGGAGGAAAACAGCCAAGGGTCAATGGTCAGCTCCTGCATTTGCATTCATTGAGAGACAGGGAGGGAGAAAGAAAGGGTTTTCTTTTGTTGCAACTCAGCACTATTTTAGAAAGGAGAGATACTAACTTAATTACCACAGTTCCCTTTTTGCACTGAAGCACTACAGCAGGCTATAAATCAATACCTAAGGTCACATTGCTAAAAGCACTGAGAAAAACAGGTTTCTCGCTTCTTCTGTCATGTTGCTTGCTCCTGTAATAGGAGACTCCTTGGCGATCAGGATCAGGATCAGAATGAAAAAAGAAGGGTGGGACCACAAACAAGTCTGAATTGCTACCAAATAAACAGAGGGGAAAGCCCAGTCCCTCAGAAATGGATCTGCAGAGCAGATTCCCCTTTGGGAAGAAAGGCAGCATAAAAATAAAGAATGATGATGATGATGATGATGATGATGATGATGATGATGATGATGATGATGATGATGATGATGATTAGCCAAGGCTGATCAACTCAAGGCAGAAAACAACAGCATCTGGTTCTTTCCAGATCTCTCCTCTTGCAAATTCCCAGGCCCAGACTGTGCTGACCTAACCCTCCAATCAACTTCCCTTCCATCTTGGCTTTTATTTTTTGGTGGTGATCAGTGTGTGTGTGTGTGTGTGTGTGTGTGTGTGTGTGTGTGTGTGTGTGTGTGTGTGTGTGTGTGTGTGTGTGTGTGTGTGCAGTTGGGCTCAGCAAAGCTCTTGCACTGTGCTTCTAGCTGCTGCAACACATCCGTGAAGTCAACCATATATATGGCATCTGATTTCAATAAAAAATGCTGGGAGCTCATTTTAGCAAAGAATAGATGGCTTTTATTTGAGGTGTGTGTGTGTGTGTGTGTGTGTGTGTGTGTGTGTGTGTGTGTGTGTGTGTGTGTGTGTGTGTGTGTGTGTGTGTGTGTGTGTGTGTGTTTCCTTCGGTTTTATCTGCTGACCTAGAGAATTTGCAGCCTCCTGGAAGAGAAAACAATTCATATGAAACTCTGTAAGATATGAGAAAAGGCTGTTTCCAGCTGAGGCAGGCTTGGCACCACTTCTAATAGCTTTGCCAGAGGGAGGTTTTTAATTTTGGTTCACCTGGCTGAGCTGCCTCCTGCAAGTGGGTCTATTGCTTGGAATAATGTGCATGCAATCTGTGCACGCAGGCATCTGGGTATTATGGGAGATGAGAACAGCAAGCTTTCGGGGCTCAGGGGATGGGAAGTCCGAGTGCTTTATCCCTAGCTCTGTGCGGTGCCTGATCAGGTGCACATATGTTGGCTCAGCACACTCATGTAGAGAGGACTCAATGTACCCCAAGAGAAGCCTTCTTTTTCCCATAGTAAACAACTTCTTAAGCCACAGGCACACCACAATGGTAATGTCTGCCCTTTAGAAACAACAGGAGAAGGATGCTTCTCAAGGAAGTGAAAGAGCTGTGTGCAATTAAGATTACAGTTGTTTTTCTCTAGCAATCAGTCCTGCTTATGCTGCACAAAGATAAATGTATTATTAGCTCTTCCAAGCCTGAATTTTACCTAGGTTTACACTGAAGACCATAATGAAAGTTTAAGGGAGCTGAATGAAAGCAAAGTGTTCTGCTTATATACCACATTCTCTGGGAGGTTTACAGTTGAATTATGCAAGCTACACATTTCCCTCAGCAAGCTGGGTACTCATTTTACTGACCTTGGAAGAAAAGAATGCTGAGTGAACCTTCAGCCTACTACCTGGGATTGAACCCCAGGTTGTGAGCACAGTTATAGCTGCGGTACAGAAGTTTAACCACTGCGCCACAAGGCTCTAAGGTGCTCTCAAATAAGAATATAAAAGATCACTAAGTGTTTTGAACTCACAATCAAGCTATACTTCTCATGCAGAAGAAAGGGCTTCAGAGATGTTCTGAATGCGTACGCTCTGCCCACTGTTCCGTTCTCGGAGCACCTGGAACCATTCCAAGTATGTTAAATTTATCTCTGTGATGGCTGGTCCATTTTATAACAATCCAAGGGTCTCAACTTAAATTACTAGTGTTATTTAATTAGCCTGTAATCATCTACTTGCTTCCTAGTAAGTCAGGCTAAAATCTGGGAGTAATTCTGTTCCATGCAGTAAGTTACATTGAAGGGAATGTCAGAGCATCATCACTGTTGAAGAACAAAGTTAGGAGGCTTTAGAAAGGCTACTTTCCTGGGGAATAAGAACCCAGGTTGTTCTTTGAACTGTGATTGGACAAGGAATAACATTCTTCCTTTCTTTCCCTTCCAGTTTTCTGCTTAGTTTGGGACTGCATTCTACATTCCTTCCTACCCAAGAGAAAGAAAAAGAGAGGGGAGGAGAGTTTGCTAGCCACGTGATGGCTGACAGAGAAAAAGCAATGCACAGAAGGATGGACACCGAAGGGAAGTCAAGCCAAGGTCAACTCATGACAGAGAAGGTTAATAAAGTAGATAAGGAACAGCCAATCCAAGAAGAATTGGATAGCGTAGGGGCTTGGGTCTCTGGCTATGGAGCCAAAGGTTGAAGGCTTGATACCTCACTGCACTTCCTTAACAGGGGCTGGACTCCATGATCCTTAGGGTTCCCTTCCAGTTAAGCAGTTCTAAGGTTAAGATTATTATTACAACAAAGCCTGAGAGTCCAGGCTGAGGTCAGAGCAAGAATAAATGCACCAGGTAGTTGGTAAGATAAAAGAAAGATCAGGAAAGCCCAAGTTTACTTCAAGATAATGAAATATACCTGGACAAAGTCCCACAGAATTCAGTGTAATGGAACTTACTGTAGGAAGGCATTTATCAGAAACCACTCTTATAGGCACAATTTGCCTTTAGTCTATTTGTTCAAGAGTACCTTGTGTTGTGTTTAATTCATATTGAAAAATTATGCAATCAGGTCAAATTGTGCATCTGCCACCTTTGATGCTTGCAAACCCCACTGAGGGGACCTAAACTGAATAAAGAACAAGAATAACAGCTTTGTCTAGGGTGGGGTGTATGATTCTTTTTCCTACTTGATGCCTTTTAAAGCAAAGAGGAACACAATTTTAGAGCTGGCAACAGATTGTGAAGGAACTCTTTCATCTGGTGGCATCAGACACTTCCTCAATTCTAGAGAGAGTGCAATGTGAGGAGTTAGATCCAGTGGACTCTTTTAGAGAAAACCTGGATCACAGGATGTTCTTGTGTTTTAAAGTTTGTGAAACTTAAAGTGAAACTTAAAGTTTCAGAGACTGTTAGTCTGGACTTGGAGAGAAAATTTATACAGTGACAAATCAGTATATTTACTCAAGGCGGAAAGACACTAAAACACTGTTCAGAAGTTCAGAGCAAGGTGAATTTGAACCCATGAGAAAGGATGCTGTCTTAGCCCCCTCCACGTTATGGCATTGTTTCCACAGAAAAGGAAAGCTTTTGCTGCTTGTGGAGTCTCTCCATGTAACGGAATCCTGAACAGCCAGCCGCAGTCACATGGAGAGGACCCAGATGCGGCAGAGGGTCCCCCGCTCAGATTGTCCCAATTAGCAAGGAGTGAACAACAGCATGGGGCCAGAACACTTTCTGTTGCACACATTCACATCAACCCATTTCTGAACTCCTGAGTAAGGTTCAAATCAGCCTGGGACCTGACTACCTGGCAGAGCGGATTGCCCAGCGATCAACCTCAGCCCGTCCTATGCGGATGTCACGGGTGCACTCGCTTCGGGTGGCCGCTCCTAGAGAGGCCCGGAAAACTTTGACCCAGAACTGGGCCTTCTCAGTGGCAGGCCCGACTCTGTGAAACCACCTGCCCAGCAAAGTGCTCCTTGCAGAGTCCCTGCTGGCCTTTCGCAGAGCATTAAATACCTTGCTCTTTTGCGAGACCTTTGGTGGCTTAGCTTAGCTTCCCCCCCTCCGCCATCTGCTTGGTTGTTAGTTTATTTGCAGTTTTACACCAGGGAGGCATTCTTGTTTTAAATTGTCTGTGTACTGTAGTGATTTGTCATTTGTCTATTGTTTGACTTGGCTGAACTTGTTCAGCTTTTGTAAACCGCCCAGAGTTCCTTCGGGAAGATGGGTGGTATAGAAGTCCCACAATAAATAAATAAAATAAATAAATATTCATTTCAGATGCTCTCTCTCTCTCTCTCTCTCTCTCTCTCTCTCTCTCTCTCTCTCTCTCTCTCTCTCTCTCTCTCTGTGTGTGTGTGTGTGTGTGTGTGTGTTTTAAGACACTGTGGTTCAGTCAGCTTTAACATTTAACCCTTATATAAATGATCTCACAGGCTTATCTGGTTTTAAATGGTATTATGCTGACTCTGCTTTTGATGTGTTTTTGCTTTAGTGGTATATTCCGTTTTCTTGGAATTAAAACATCCTTAAGTTTTTTGATGAGCTCTGTAATATTTTATGCCTGTATTGTTGATTGTAATCACATGTTAATCTTTCACGGAAACACTTTGTGAAGTCATTGGTCTTAAAAGTTAGCTTGTAGGTATTTTTAAAGAAATAAATTATAGAAGAAAATCAAAACAACAAATGGCAATATAAACAGTCTATGATGCTTTCAAGATCACTACTAGCAATTAAAGCGTAGCAGAAGAACAAAGAGCTACCTAAGAGATTCAATTTTTAACTTTGATCACATCACACAACCCGTCCTTACAAAGTACTGGTGAAATTCTTATCTGCAATTGTGAGACCAATCAAGGAGCAAAGTCTTGCCTGGATCTCAAAATGTGACCCAGGTAGATTTGAATCCACTTTGGGCCCTATTTGGAAAGCCCCATGTTGCAGGAAACCTAATCTCCATTGTATGAACCAGCTTCAAATAGCAAGATTGAAGATATGACTGGAGTAGTCCCACAACCCTAGTCTCAGCTAAACTGGGTTATTTCCCCCAATATCAAATCAGAGTCTGAATTGAATCTTGTGGTTGATGTGCCTTGATACCTGGAAGCAGTGCTATGTGTATATTCTTTGGTAAATCTTTCACGTTCAGAGAATAAATTTTCTCTACTAATCCAAATATCCATCCTGCTGCCTGTTCACGAAGTACTTTTCTTGCCAGAAAATAACAGCACATTATTCCTTGGTGTGTTCAATGTGGATTTCCCTGAAGTGTTTTCATTTCTTCCATTAGGTCTCCACAACTGATCCACCAAGCCAAATGCAGCTCACCTGGCATGTATGGGCAGCCAACCAAGGATACAATAAACATGCCTTTTTGGCTGACTAGTGCTGCGAAACTAGGAGGATTATCACGTTGCTGCCAATTAGGTTGTGTTTGGCTCGGTGAGTTGCAGCCTGCGCAGATGTGTTCTCCATCAAGAACCTGGAAATCTGAAGAAAACTGTGATATTAAATTCTCTGGGAAATTCTCTGGGAAAATGTTTTTGTTTCGGTCAAACTTCCAAAGCCTTATCTGTTCTCCTTCCTTCTTGCATGGGTCTGTGTAGCTTGACAGAAAGAATCCCCCCACCCCCAACTGTGGTGTTTTTCTTCAAAAGAACAAAACAAGGCCCGGTCTTCCATCAGAAGTCCCATGTTCCACTGGCTGGGTGATGAAAGAGGCCAACGCTTTCCAAGAAAGTCAATCTCCCTCCAAGCTTTAAATAGATACTTGTGCTGATTGCAGATAGCAGCAAAATGCCCTACCAAATATCTCAAACTGGTATCGATGGGAAAAGGGAATACGCAAACTATAGTAGATTAAACGCTGTTGAATGGTGTTTTTCTGTCACTGTCAAAATGTGGAACAGAGTCCCATGCTATTTGACTGTTCCTTTCCAGGCGAGGCAGGCTGGCTACCTATAATTTATGACAGCAAGCCACTGCTCGGCGAGCTGTCTTTCTTTCCTCGACTGATGCTAACCTCGTTAGTGTGGGGAATATGTGACAGTCTGATTGTGGCTTTCTTATCTGCAAGTTAAACATTGTCAGAATAATTCATGGCTGGGCAACTGCTACAACGGTAATGTTTTTATAATTAGAGATGTTAGTGGAGGGTTCACCAAGGATTCAGGCTCCAGTGAGCAGGCCCTCCTGTTCGGGAGCACACGGCCGGCTGCCATCCATCAGCTTTCAGAAAGAGAAGCATTCTGGGGAGAGGGAGGTAAAATCACTCCACAGAGTTCCCAGGAAATTTCACATCACTCTTCCTAGAGGCACCGTTAGACCTTCTGGAAAGGGAAGGTCACATTCAGAATCTGGCTTCTATATCATCCTGAAGATGATAAATCAGGTGCTCACTTGGTATAAATAAACCTCTTCACAACAAGAACATAGACAATTCTAATATTGACCCAAGTATTCCAGTGACAATGTGTGTAGCACAGATCAATGTCTGTCTGTTTCCTTGTTCAGGAAATCAAATTCGGTCTCTTTATTTGCTAAGCAATATCGCCACAAAGCCCTGCCTCAGCTCATAACAACAATAAACACAAAAAACTCATTATAACTATTAAAAAGAGCAAATCACTTTCAAAAAGAAAGAAAACCAAACAAGCAGAAAATATGAGTACAGTATATGGAACAGTAACATTACAAAAAGCTGCAAGAGTGTAAGATGAATAATCTCAGAAGCAAAAAAGCTTTGATTAAGTAGATTTTCAGATAACAGCAAACTCCCTTTATCCACAAGGAAGTCAATTTTCTTGAGGCAGAGAATTCCACAATATGAGTCTTGGCATGATAAAGAACCTTATGCTTGCATTACAGCCACATGACCAGGCACACAATTGCCATCTTGTTTTGTTTTGTTTTGTTTTGTTTTGTTTTAGAACACAACAATCATATAAACAACAACAACACAAAACAAGGTTTGAGGTACAGAGTTACCAAGGCACTGTATTTGCTAACATTTAATTCATCACCTTATCATCACTCGACTCTCGTCGGATTATACACTCTACTCTTGTTGGAATGTATATCAATGATACTGCTGATTCAGCAGTAAGTTTTTTTAAAAAAATAAGAAAAAAAACTTTTAATGGCTCCTTTACCCATCCTTGTGCATCCAAAGGCCTCCCCAGGACAATGATGGGGCTTCATAAACCTAAAATGAGGAAATAGGAAGCTTTTAATTAGTGTAGGCAAAATGTTTCCAGCATGCAACCCAGATTTTCTGGGAGTAAAGTTACACAACAAGATTTTGCTTGGTGTACTAGAGGAATGTAGTAGCCTCACAGCAGACCATATCAGCATATATTTTGAATTAATTAAATCCCTCTGTTTCCCCTCCTTCCTTACAGATCAGAAGAAGGATATTCCAGTTTCCTCAAACTGCAAGCACCCAACAATGTCAAATGTGTAATTAATGAAGTGTTGTGGGGGGAGCTTAAGGAATAAATGTCATATTTATTTGAGTTGAATTATGAAGACCTGACAAAGATGTTCAACTTAAGTCTTCAGTAAGGAAAATATAAGAGGATAACACACTTCAATTTTCTGTGTATACAATGGCAACCACTTTTGCACCGTAATATTATTTTCAGAAATTAGATGTAGTGGTTGTCAGGCTGCACATTGGAATGGGTGAGATGGCTTCCAGAGGCAGATAAGTTCTAGGAAATAATTTGTTTCCTTTATCTAAACAGTTGAAGAGAAAAAATACACTTATTTGATGAATCCAACATTTAATGAGTAGAGCTTTGCATATGCTTAGGGACCTAGAATGTAGCACCATCATAAAGGAAATGGCAGAAATAGTGGTAATGAATTGCTACAAGTTAATGAGTTATCACTTGCTTTCCTTGATGTGCACCAGTCACATGACCTATCATATGAAATGCAGCTGCTTTTAGTAGTGACAATTCACTGCTGCCATTGTACTTCTGCTGGCATAAACAGCCAGTAAGATTCTGGTCAACTTCAGAAGCTTGTAGAACAAAGCATTAAGCAACAGCTTTACTTAATATGTGAAGAATGTGTAAAGTTAAGGAAGTGGTGGAAATCACACCTTTTTCCAGCACAGAAAGTAGGCTATAATGATGGAGCTCCTTTAATCAAATAATGGAATTTAGATGAATTAGAAATCAACACAACTTTATGTGCCCTGTGAACAAGCTCCCTAAGTGTCAATGAAGAGAGAAGGGAAGGGAAGAAAGTTACATTGAACTTGTGCCCAACTGCCAGAATAACGTTGGATTTCATCCCAAATCGAACAAATTTGATAAATAGATAAAATGACACTCATGTCCTTGAGGTTCTCCAGCAGGGATGGTCACTGCTTCCCAATCTGTTCCATACCTAAACAAGTGTTCACAGATTCTGACCCTCCTTGAACCCTTTCACAGACACTCTGAGCCAATCCTTGTCTAGGTCAATGACAGAAATTTTAGGTTTCCAGATATGGGAAAATACAATCCCTTCAATAGGGAAATGCAAATGACAGTCCCAGCTTACAGGAGAATGAGGCAATTATAACAGGCTCCATAATTCAGAAGGCCCTGGCTCTGGTTAGGGCAGCAGCAATCAGCCAAGACAAGTAATGTGTTTTATTTTTGCCTCCTCCTCCTCCTCCTTTCCCAAGCTCCTAATAGAAATCTCTGATCTTCTCAAAGGCTTTCTAAGCAGCCCCAAAGAAGGGAGGGCTAGAGCCATGGACTTAAACTTAAATGGTAGAGTTTATGTCTTGGAATTTCTATATTTGGGGTGAGTGATGTGCAGACTGGATGGCACTTTTTTAATTTCATTGTATCTGTACAATGACAATAAAGTGTTATTCTATTCTATTCTGTTCTGTTCATTGATTTTCCTTTTTAAAAAGGCACATTAGGGCATCCACTCTCCATACACACCAGAGCTGCATTCCAAGCTGTTCTCTTTCTCAGACTTCTTTTCTTCCCTCTGTCAGATGTTGCAATGCTTCCTGGGTGTGATAGTTCTTCAGAAAGCAACTTCTCTGGAGCCTAATAAGCTGCAAAGACTGTTCCTCATCCAGGAAGCATTGCAGCAGGTTCCCCCCAGGCATCGGCACAGAAGGAAATGAAAGACTAGAATCCAAGGTTGCCTTGAAGCACTAGGCCTTTTTCCAGGTAAGCAAAATGAAGGTGTCTGCAGATGTGGATTCGTGAGCTGAAAATGCCAGAATTCTGTCTGGGGAGGTCTTGAAGAATTCTAGAGTTTGGAATCCAAAGACAGAGAAAGTTCAATAAGCGACACAAGCCTAACAAGTACTAAGGAAACAAGTCTTCTAAACAGGAGATTGTTGAAACAGTCTAAACAGGAAAGACAGGGAAGATTCCTTTTTAAGTTAAAGAGCACACTGTCCTTCCCCACTAATCTCACATCTTTTTTGCTCATTCTCTTCCTGACTGTTTTTTAAATATATATATTTGAACCCCCACAAATACTGGATTTGACAAAAAGGATCCATGGGCTGCTGTTCTTCCCCATGAGCACTTCTAGGTTCCTTGTTCTGCCCCTATGATTGCCTTAGAACTGCACAAATACCCTTGCTTTTATGCATTTGTCCAAAGACATTAGATGTCCATGTTTTTCAACATATGGAATTAACACAGCAGGACGTACCTCAAGGTGCATTCAGTTGGAAGATCATCATCTGTGGATCACAAACTGACCTTACAAGTGATGGAATCTACCTTACAGTCCCTTTACAGTCCCTTTATCAAATCATACAATCTATTGTTGTGCCTGAGTTACAGAATAAATCTTATCAGTGTTATGTGGTACACAAAAATATAGTGCATAGTCCCAAGGGGTAAACATAATCTTTCACATGGAAGTGCATGTTTTCCACTGTTTACTGTGAGAATAATTAGTCAACTGCCTGTTTGTGACATCTTGCCAGGGGTCGGGGAAAGATTGCTATCCTCTGCTTCATTTGCTAGCAATAGCATTTTGCCGCTTGGCAAGAAGACTTAGGTGGCCAGCCTACTGGGTAGTTCTATGGCCACCATGGAAGCCTGCCATTTAACAACCCATAACCTCCCAACAGCCTTCTCCAAGCTGGGATACTCCAAATCCATTTGATGACAATCTGAGTCCTCTCCAGACAAATGGGCAATTGGGCATGGGTATGTAGGGTGATGATCAGAGTTGTAGCCCAGCACATTTGAAGAGCTCCAGATGGAGATGACAAAGTTATGGTTGTGAATGCCACTGTCAAATTCAAACCCTAAATAAGCCCCTTTGTTTTCTAGAGAGGAGGCATTTTGCTTGCATTACTGAGCCACATAGGCCTTCATTTAAGAAATGTCTTTTTTTTAACCTAGATAATATGCAGGTTAAAAGAAAATCAAAGTGTGCTTCTTACATACTGCTTAATGCCCTTTCTGGAGGGTATACATTTAATTATGAAGGGTACACATTACCCTCCCCACCCAAATGAGCTGGGTACCCAGTTTGTTGCTGCATCATTATAGTCGTGACCAACTCTTCATGATCCCATGTCCACGTAGTTTCCTCGGGAGGAACGCTGGAGCGGCTTGCCAGTTCCAGCTCCTGGCACCTACAGCACCTGGTATTCCATGGTGGTCGCCCATCCAAGTACTAGCCAGGCCCGACCCTGCTTAGCTTCCAAGATCAGGCGAGATCAGATGTGTTCAGGATATCACCTCAAAAGTTTTGAAGGCTGAGTCAACCTCAAGACAGCTATCTAAGCCAATCAGGATTGAACCCAGGTAATGAACAGAGGCTTGACAACAGTACATTTTAACCACTATAATGGTTTCTAAATTTGTTTGTTTGTTTGTTTGTTTGTTGAGTATTTTTACCCTACCTTTCTCCTTGGAAAAGGACACAAGGCAGCTTACAGTTAGGAGAGATTATACAGTCCATTAACAATTAAGACACAATCAGTTTGAGAAGCAAGGAATTAAGGTCTTTGCCTGTTTCTGGAAAGACAGCAGGAATGGAGCAGTCCTGGCCTCCACTGGGAAAGAGTTGCAGAATCTGAGTGCAGCAGCCAAGAAGGCCCTTTCATGTGTTCCCCTCCCACATAAAGCCAATGACACTGTCTTGTGACCCTCATTCCCTGACATGCCTATGTCTAAATGTGCATCAGAGCATAGTATTTAAGGCAAAATAGGGAAGCGAAGCGAAGCACAAGGAGAGAGGGAGAATTTTCTTCCATAGACCTCAAAACCAGAACTGAATGGATGGGAGACAAGAGAACTCTCCCCATGGAAATGACATAGCCAAAGAATGGTGCAGGCCAGTGGAAATAACAAGTGTGCTGTCAAAACACAGCCAACGGATCTCAGTTTGCTGAGAATTACAGTATCATTATCGGTGACATGGAGGAAAAAAGATAAGAGCAGCTTAACTACTGCCTGTCAGTGTCTGTGCCTAGTTCAGCATCCAGCTTAAATAGCACTCAGCCACCTGCCTGTGGATGTATACCCGATATTACATGATAATGTAGGCGTTCCAGTGCCAGGAGTGACCTCCCTCTCTCCCTTTGAACAGGGACAGGGGAGTTTAACTCTTCCACAAGGAAGTTGTGATTCTTACGAAACACAGGAGGTAGAGGGTTTTATGGCTACGATTATGGCCAACCTCATGCAATCTTCTGCTTCTTAAGCAAAACAAATTACAGCAGTCCTAATGGGACTCAAAATACTAAAGTTTCCTTTCCTTTCTACAAGGCTATTATCTATAATGCAATACAGTAGTAGATTTGAGTGTGTTTAACCTTGCAGAGGTTCTCTATATACAATAGAAACAGAGTCACTTTCAGGAAAACTTGCACTGGATTACAGTATGTAGGTTAAAAGCCTGCAACTGAATCTAAGGGTTAGCGTATTAAGCACAGTGGTGTTTATGAAGGTTTATGGAGGTTAGGTGGAATGTCAAATATTGGACTGCATAATTTGCTTCAGAACAAAGGAATATAGATCTAGCAAGGTTTCCTTGACTAATTTGGCCCAATAGGTTCATTAAATCTTTAACCACAGGTTCTCCTTGAATTTCTCTTTAATATACCTACACAGCTGCCAACTAGAGACGGGCACGACTCAAAAAAAATGGTGTTTCGTTTGTCGTTTGGTTGTTTAGGGGCCTGTTTCAGTTCGTTTTCGTTTCCGTGATGTTTTTTGCAAAAAATTTCGTTTTCGTCTCTTTAGGTAATGAAATGAAAAAACGAAAACAAAAATGAAAAATTGCTGTTTCGTTAGCATTCTTTTTAGTTCAATGCATCTGCTGCAACGAAAACGAAAAACACGGCAAATTTGGTCATTTTGTTTTCGTTTTCGTTTTGTTTTTTTAAAAAAATTCATTTCGTTTTCGTTGCGTAACGAAATGAAAAAACGAAAACGAAAATGAAAAATCGCTCATTTCATGCCCATCTCTACCGCCAACAGACAAAGACATAAGGGCCAAACTCCTAGTTGTTGGTATCATTTGCAGAACAGCCTTTCAGGCACACACAGTTGGTCTGTTTGCAGCATTTGTGCATGGTGGTGGTAAACCACACACAAGCTGAGCTAAACCACTGAGCTACCCAGCAGTTTGTGACTTCCTTCTGTACATTTAAGCCTTATTGCTTATTGCTTTGGGGAGGAGGCATCTCCACTTTGCATGACTACAACCTGGAAGCTGTATGACGTGTTCTGCCTGTGGTGCCCTCGTTCTCTACATTTTGTGGCAGTATCATGCCCTTGGAGTCAAATCCTTTGTGCCCTAATACATTTCTACCTCCTTCTTTGGAGGGTTTTAATCAGAGGCTGGATGGCCATCTGTCAGAAATACTGTGATGGAGTTCCTGCATGGCAGGGGGTTGGACTAGATGGCCCTTGAGGACTCTTCCAACTCTATGATTCTATGATTCTATGATCCCCAATTGGCATGACTAATGGTTGGTTGAGTTGAAACAGTGGTTCCCAAACTTGACCCCTCCCCAGATGTTCTTAAACTACAACTCCCAAAATCTGACCAACATAGCTAGTGGACAAGATTTTTTTTTTTTTTGGAATTTTTGTCCAAGAACATTTGTGGATCCAAGGTTGGGAACTACTGGTTTAAAATATTCATACCACCTTTTTCTCTTCCAGAGGACTTGAGGTAGCTTACAATATTAAAAATAAACAATATAAAGCTGAAAGATGGGAAGAAAAACAAAGAAAGCTTTTTCCCAATGAGTGCCTGGGAAATATGGCAACAAAGGAGCAATCACAAAGGATGGAAGGAACAGGATTTTTGCCTGCCTCACTCTGCCTCACACAGACACCACCACACACACTAGGAAGTACTGGAAATTGGTGCTCTGCCATCACAGCAAGGCAAATTCTTCAAGATATAAAATAGTCTTTAACAACTGTGAGGAATGAAAACAATGTACAGATAACTATAAAATTGTAGTCCATATAAAATGGTTTTAAAAACAGGATATATTTTTAGGTGATGTACAGAATGTCTGGGCAGATAACTTAGTTTCAAAGTTAATGTGAGACTTTTTGTTGTTCTGCTCTGTTAGTATTTACCAGTACTATCAGAGGATTTGATTATGACAGATGGCTGTACTGTCAGAAGAGAAATCAATGCCATCTTACTGTCAGTCAAAAAAGGGAGGGAGTATCTTTATGCATGCTCATTTGGGTCTCTGTAGCTGCTCCACACAGGATGATAGGATCTGAGCAAGTTCAACAGGGAGAATGTCTCTGTATTATCTCCTTAGCAATCTAACACCCAACTAATACACCCTTTCACTTACAGAAGCTAACCAGACTATAAATCCTAACATTCCAGAAGATGGAGCCATTACAGTTAAAGTGCAATCACATTTTTTTATTTGGGACTTCAACGGATATTTGGAGATAGAGTTGTCTAGGGCAGGTCTGCAGTTGAAGGGTGCCATGGCAGCCATGGGCCTGTCCCAATATTCCACGGGCCCATGTATGTTGCAGGTCACACCCTTGACTTGGTGTTCATGTCAGTAAAGGGAGAGGATGACGTCAAGGTGGTGAGCCTTGAGTTCTATCCCTTGTCATGGGATGATCACCCCCTGTTGAGATTTTGACTCCACACAGCTCTACCCATCCACAGGGAGGAAGACCTATTACCATGTCAGACTGATGGATGTTATTGGTTTCCAAAATCTCCTGCATGTTGGTTGTTCTAGAGGTATGTCTGATGCTCCTGTCAATGTTCTTATCACTCACTGGCATCGAAATGTGAGCTGTAAACACAGTCACCCCTAAATACCCTCTTTGCTGCAGAGCCCAGCCTTCTAAATAGTTTTTGGATGAGTTAAGATGGATGAAGCAACAAGGAAGGCCAGAGAGTAGATGGGGAAAAGCTTCCATGAATTTTAACCTGGGTACTGTCAGGGAACCATCTGGAAGACACAATAACAAACCTAAGGTCACTAAAAGAATCCAAAAGATCAAGAAACTGCTTCCAACCAACAGGTGGAACAATTCTATGGCCTTATCTCTTCCAGACAATAACATATTTTATTTTATTTTTTGCATCCAAATGCAGACAACTGAAACCAACTGGCAGTCTATTTTAGATCTAAGGTTGAAAGCATCATTTCAGATGTTGACACACTATTGATACCATTAGATCTGAAATTCCAGATCTACTGGTATGAATAGTAGAAATAAATGCCCAGTACACCACCCTAACAGGCTAAACTGGATCAGTTTCAGTCAGAATGACCAAAGGATGCAGAGAAGACACTAGTGTACAGAGGGGTTATGAAACAAAACAAAACACAAGCAAGCATTTTGTTAAGTAATAAAACAGAATGCCATTTTCTGTTTTGGAAATGGAATGTTTCATCTTCCCTTGTCCATACCATCATACCAATACCAATCATCACCAATACCAATCAATACTGATACCATCATGGGGAGTCATGACAGCAGGCTAGAAATTGCAATCTATGTGCAGAGAGGTGGGATCTAGAAATGGATGATGTACCAGTTAGATATAGTGGTCCATCTGGGAAGAGATAGAGATAGAAGATTGGCTGGTGTCTCCTCTCTCTTTAAATTTAAATAAAAGTGGTTTATGGGTAAAAGAAGCTGGATCTTGCCATTTCCTCTTGATTTCATATGATTTTTGCATGGGATATTTCCCAATCACCATAAAATCATCCTCCACACTGATATATCTGACAGCCCATCTCTTCCCAGATGGACCACTATATTGTACATCATCCATTCCTAGGTCCCACCTCTCTGCATATAGATTGTAATTTCTAACCTGCTGCCCCAACTCTTGAGCTACCCACAAAACTGGGTGCCTCTAGGACCCAGCAGAATAAACCCATCTAGTATAATGAATCATTTTGTATTGTTTTCTTTTGTTATGATTTAAAAAAACATTAATTACAAAACAAAAGGAAACACCAAAGGAAACAAAATGAAATGTTATTTTTCCTGTTTTGTGCCCATTTCTACATTAGTGTACTGCAAAGCCACCACTTTGTGGCCCTTAAAATCAGGAAAGGAGCTGACCAAGAAATTGCTACACACATCATTAAAGCATCTCCACAGAAGGGCCACTTACCTTCCTATTTAAATATAATACCCATTTCAAATAAAACAGATTTAACAATGGATGGTTTTAACAACTATAGGCCCAATGTTCATAACTAGAGATGGGCATGAAACGAGCAATTTTTCGTTTTCGTTTTTGTTTTTTCATTTCGTTACGTAATGAAATGAAAAATGAATTTTGTCTCCAAAATGAAATGAACTGAAACAACAGAAATTTTGTCGTGTGTTTCGTTTTCGTTGCAGCAAATACATTGAACTGTAATGAATGCTAACGAAACAGCAATTTTTTGTTTTTGTTTTTTTTTGTTAAGTAACAAAACAAAAACAAATTTTTTTGCAAAAAAATCACAAAAAACAAAAACAAACCGAAACGGACCCCCTAAACGACAAACGAAACACCATTTTTTTGAGTTGTGCCCATCTCTATTCATAACCAAGTTGATCAAGAGGTTGGTAACACACCAGCTAGAGGTGTACTTGGATGAAACAAATATCCTACATCCATTTTAATCAGGCTCTGCTGTGGAACTAAAATGTCACTGCTTGTCCTGCAAGGCTATATCCCGAGGGAGAGAAGGGATTATAACTTTGCTGACCTGTGTGGATCTTTCTGTGACCTTTGATTCTGTCGAGAACAATATCCTTGTGGAACAGCTATTGAGTGTAGAGCTTGGGGTGGCTCTGTTCTTCAGTGATCCCAGTCTTTCTTCAATGGCCAATCCCATGTGGTATAGCTTGTGGAGGGTTGATGTGCAGCTCTAGAAACATCCACTATGCATGGGGTCCCTCAGGTACCAGGCATCTCCCCAGTGATTTTTAACATCAAGCTATATATAAAGCTGCTGAGCGTAGTGGCGGAGAGTGGCTCAGTGAGCTAGAGTGCTGAAACTGTCGGCTGCAAAGTCAGCAGATCAGCAGATCAGCAGATCAAATACCGGGTGCCTCGTAGCAGAGTGAGCTCCCACTGTTAATCCCAGCTCCTGCTAACCAAGCAGTTTGAAAGCATGTAAGTGCAAGTAGGTAAATAGGTACTGTCGTAAAAAGCAGGAAGATAAACAGTGTTTCCTTGCAGCCATGCCAGCCACATGGCCACAGACTTGCCCAACACTGGCTTCTGCTTGGAAGCAGAAATGAGCACCACCCCTAGAGTCAGACATGACTAGCACACATGTGCGGGGGGGTGGAGCATAACCTTTACCTATGCAAGTTGACTAAATAAATAAATAAATAAATAAATAAATCTGTGCAATAGAAACATCCTTGGACTCTTGTTTGTACAGAATATTATACTTCAAAAGTGCAGCTTTCATGAGAACATACAGTATGGAGACTAAAGATGAGAAATGTTATTGGCTGTGGGCTTCAAAATGGGGATAAAAATACCTAGTGCTTATTAGCTTTGCCCTCTGCTTGGACTTACCCCAGAGTCCCTTAGAGGAGTATTTTTAACACTGCACAAACAACAACAATCACAAGCTTTTTCTAATTTAGGCTTAACAATCCTGATTTCTTTTACTTTTATTGGGATTTATTTCCTTTTGTTTCCCAAATGAGGGCTAGCCATGCTAGTTCTGTCTGCTAATTTTGTAGAGTTGAATATGCCCTGCTATGGGAAAAAGCCAGCATTTATCACAAAAGGAAAATAGTATTCAGAATTCACACTGATATCATACCAGGGCACAAAGTGATATGGGTAAATTAACGGGTGAAAATATGAGAATGGATGTGAGAACCTTTAGGCTACGTTATCATCTGAAGAGACAGGAAGGGCAGGAGGAGAACCCTGTATTTGTACAAATCACTAGCATTCAAAGGCAGGCTGCATTTTCTACCCTGAATTTATTATAAACTGCATACACTGGGTTATTAGAAGATTTAAATTTAGACCAAATTTCGAGACGTTCATGTTTGGAGGTGTTTAACTTCAGGTGCCAGGAGACAGCTCATTCGCAAGACCCCCAGACTGTCCTCCTGGCCCATTTATCACTACAGCTTCCAGACAGACATGATGCAGAGCAAACAACATTCCTAGAAATCTGACACTGTAGCTGTCAAGGAGGCAGAATGTTTTCTGACGGGAAAGCCTGACTGCCATAACCTTATTGGTGTTGAAAATCTGTCTGCTTCATTTACTGCCTCTGTTTCTCGTGATCATGCAGTGCCTCCCACCCTGTGTGGTAGCTTCTTGTGTGTAAGCTGCTTTAAATTCAGGCTTTTCGTGGGTCTATATAGAGAAAAAAGGAAAGTCCCTTTAAAACATAGATTTTACAGAAGGAAATAACTAAATGGCATAGGATTCATTTCCACAGCAGGGCATCGAGAGTGGCAGAGAAAAGAGGGGCTTACACGGAAAGATACATGTACTGTAATCCAGTGCACAAGGACGGGGCAAGCCAAACCATATCGTAGGAAATAATATTGGCTTGTGTGTGAGCTCCGTTGTAGCCCACAGACATTAAAATCAATCTGTCACAGCCAGGGAATTTTCAATGGCAGCTGGAAATGCAAATTATAGATACTTAAAAGATCAAAGCTGTACCAGTGTCCATGAAATAGGTATTCCTCATTCACACTAGCCTGAACACCATGGAGCTTGACCAGTTTCAGAAACCAAGCACAGTTGGGCCTATTTAATATTTGGATAAGAGACTATCAGAGATCTGCATCTTGAGAAAGAATTACACCTTGAATCTTGAAGAATTGCTGGCTGCCGGTGCTGGTAATGCTGGCCCACATGGACAATTGACCTGATTCTGTACAAACATGCTTCTTCCAGTTTTTTTTTTTTACTTTAGACAATTCACCCCAAGTAATATTACATAATTTCTGCAATGCCATTGTAACTAGGTAAGAAGATTTGGCTGTTGTTTTATTGCTGTATATTGCATTTTAAGGCACTTCAAAGTGCTAAAATTCTAGTTTGGTACAAAAAATAACTAGAAATAGTACAAAAAATAACTAGAAATGAATTTCTAGAGATATGTTTCTTGAGGGTATGACCCATGCAATTCATAAATATTAGTGGTTTGTTGTTTTGTGTGTGTGTGTGTGTGTGTGTGTGTGTGTGTGTGTGTGTGTGTGTGTGTGTGTGTAATTAAACAGATGTTCAGATGGCAGAAGTATCTAATTATTGGTTATAAATCTACAAGAAATTTACTACTTTGAGAAAACCAAGTGTAAACTCCAGAAATGACAAACATTTAGAAAACATATCTCTAAATTACAAGCATTGAAAATATGTAAGAGAGAAAGTCATTTGTTTCACAGTAGAAAACATCCTATGTTGCACTCCCAACCTAACTTACAAACCATAACACAAAATCCTTCAATTTTCATATATCAACGATTTTCACAATATAATTCTCCAATTTTAAAAAAAAAAACACTTTAGGAGGAGATGCCAGTAGAAATCTACCCACTAGGAGAAATGCATCCCAAATTTCACACGCCAGGAGAACCGTATGTCTAAATATGTACTTTTAATATAAATGTATACAAAAGTCTGTATTAAATTTGCAGATTTATTGGAAACAGGAAAATATTTGTCAGAAAGTGAAAGAGAGAGAGAGAGAGAGAGAGAGAGAGAGAGAGAGAGAGAGAGAGAGAGAGAGAGAGAGTGCATCTGTTTGTGCACTAGTTCTTTTTTTTTTTTTTAACAAATGGAAATGCAAAGTCACCTCAATTATGTTATTCCATGTGTAATAAGGGCCATCAGGCTCATATTTTAATCCCTTATCACCCAAATATCTCTATCACTGTGCCTCCCAGTGCACTAAAGATATGAATATATCCATTATAACAATCAGTCAGCTGTGGCCTATTACTTAATTTAATAACTGATCATGCTGGCCAGCATTTAATAGCTATTAATACCCTAATAATATTAAAGTATTCCATTTGAACTTAATTGTAATGCTGATGGGCACTGAAGTAATTACAGTGGAATTTCAATGACAAATTACAATGCCCCTTCTGTTCTTTAATAAACTGACAACTGGTGCTTTAAATAAGCTAGAGTAAGTGGGGGTGGGGGCAGGAGGAAAGACACTGAAAGTGAAAGACATGTTTGTCACTGTTTGAAGAGTAAAGCGAAACCTGAAAACAAGATAGTTCTTATACCCCAAGTGAAGAATATTCATCAAAGTGGTATGCAAGGACTTGTCCATCAGACAATGATTTGCTACATCATACTACCCAACATAAAGATGCAGTTGAATCATTTTTATATTAATCTGGCCAACATAGCTGGGAGAACAGGAACAGAAGTCCACCAGCAACAGCTGGAGGGCCAGAAGTTACCCTAAAAAAAGGTAAAGGTTCCCCCCCCGGCACATGTGTGCTAGTCATGTCTGACTTTAGAGGCAGTTCTTATCTCCATATTCAAGCCGAAGAGCCAGTGTTGTGCAAGTCCATGGCCACGTGGCTGGATTGCTGCAAGGAAACACTGTTTTACCTTCCTACTTTTTACAGTGGTACCTATTTATCTACAGTGGTCCCCCACCCATTCACAGTTCATATACTGCCGTTCCACTATTTTGTGGGACCACAGTATATGAAAAAAAAAACCTTGGGTAAGGGGGGAAAGGCATGGGGTAATGGGGGAGGGCCTGTTGAAGGCCTCAGAAATGACTTCCGGTTTGCAGGGAGGCCCTTGCAGGCCCGTTTGGGGCAGCGCCAGGCTGGGGCTAAGTATAAGAGCCCCCAGCTAGGTGTCCCAGGCAACAACCCAACCTGCATAAGCATATTACGGATTTTCAATTATTGTGGGTCAGGTCGGGTCCCTAACCCCTGTGATGGGGGGGTCACTGCACTTAGATTTGCATGCTTTCAAACTGCCAGGTTGGCAGGAGCTGGGGTTATCTGTGGGAGCTCATTTCGCTGCGTGGAACCCAGGATTTGAACCGCTGAGCTGCTGACTTTGCAGCCGACAACTTTCAGAAGCCTTAGTCCACTGAGCCACCACGCCTCTTACAAGTTATCCTACTCCTGGCCTATATATTGTACCATCACCTCCACTCTTTGAAGATTGATCCCTGTTCCTAGGAAGCATAACAGCACAGGCCCGAGGCTTACACAGAAATGTAGCAATTCCAGCTGTGAATATTGACCAGGGTGATAAGGCTGCTGAGTGTAGCAGATTTAATTTTTAAACTCATGAAGTATGGATATATGCGTGGAACAACTATGAGAGAATGAGCTAGAGTTTTCATGTCCTATCCATGCTCCTACCCATGCCCACTCAGATTGGGTAGGAATGAAACTTTGTATGGTTTATCAGCATGGAAAAGGAAGGAAGGAAGGAAGGAAGGAAGGAAGTTGGTAGTCTTTGTGGCACCACAAGTCTTTTGTTTTTGCTGAACATGCTAAGACAGACTAACACAGCTATCTCTTTAAGAACCATGTACACAACCTCTCCTGGTCAAAAGCATACATACCTTTCTTCAGCCATATTAAAGTTTTTTTAAAAAAGAATTGAATAAAGATCCACTGACTTGAGTAGATGGGGCATTTTGTCATAAAGGAAAATGCAGGGCAAAGAGAAAATAAGTAATATGGTGGCCAGACTTTTAAAATGTTTCAAAGGAGGAAACGAACCTGCTGCATCTTTTCAGTTATGTAAATCAAGGGCTTTCAGCAAGGGTAGCTTGTCATACGAGCTATCAAAAAAATCTTCATTTTTGAATGATTAGTAAATCTACAGGTCCTCTGGTTTTGCATTCTATGAAAAGGCTGTCATAACAAAATCTAAAATCTGATTAGATTGTGATTTCACATTTTACTGAAGACCTAAAAGCTGCATTTATTTATTTATTTATTTATTTATTTATTTATTTATTTATTTATTTATTTTTAAGATAAATAATCTTTTTGATACCTGAAGGACCGCCTCCTTCCATATCAACCTACCCGGCAATTAAGATCTAGTCAGGGAGCCCTCCTGAAAGAGCCATCCCTTAAGGAGGTAAAAGGGATGGCTTGCAGGAAAAGGGCCTTTTCAGCAGCTGCCCCCAGGCTATGGAATGCCCTCCAAATGAGACTCGCCTGGCACTGACGTTGCTAACATTTCAGTGCCAGGTAAAAACCTTCCTGTTCCAAAAGTTTTTAAACTAATGACTGTGGGTCCTGATGGCAATTTTAGTGGTGTTTTTAATGTATCATATTTATTGCATTTACATGTTTTTATTATTCTAATTTTATTGTATTTTGATGTTTTAATTGTCCATTTTGATTGTGAGCTGCCCAGAGAACTTTGGGTAGTGGGCGGCATACAAGCTATATAAATAAATAAATAAATAAATAAACTGCAGAGCTGGAAGGGACCTTTATGGAACATCAAGTTCAGCAAGGAGACACAGTGAGGAACTGAGCTCTCACTAACCCTAACCCAGAAACCCAAACCACTTTCTGCCAGTTTTTATAGGGATTCCTATAATTGAAAGAGCTGCCTTGATGCCCTAAGCATATCCGATCTCACCTGATTTTGGAAGCTAAGCAGGGTCGGTCCTGGTTAGTACTTGGATGGGAGACCACCAGGAAATACCAGGTGCTGTAGGTGCTTGGAGTAGGAACTGGCAAACCACTCCAGTATTCCTGCCAAGAAAACTCCAGGGACATGGAGTAACGAAGAGTTGGTCACTACTATAATGACACAACACACACACACAATTGAAAGAAAGAAAGAAAGAAAGAAAGAAAGAAAGAAAGAAAGAAAGAAAGAAAGAAAGAAAGAAAGAAAGAAAGAAAGAAAGAAAGAAAGAAAGAAAGAAAGAAAGAAAGAAACCACTTGGAATTATAAGCCAATCTGATTTCAAGACTGCTACAGCATACCTGTATGAAAGTACAAAACATTTTCTCTGGACCAGAACACAGGAACATTTGACTCAGGGACAACTGTCAGGCAGATGAATGCCTTGGCAAAGGAGGGGGCTGTGGAAGAGTGCCTGGGAAATGAACTTTTGCTGACTCTGTCAGACAAAGCCAAGAATGTGCCCTAGCAAGCACAGCTTACAGCCAGGTACTTAACTCGGAACAGAAAAAACCACATCTAACCCTTTCAGAGAAGATTGTGAGTACAGTATACAGACAACGTATCCTAGGCTCCCAACAATTGCACCCCATGCATTCAGTGCATATGTTTATAAAAGGAAATACTCGGACTTAGCCAGAAATATTGTGAATAACATCTTTTCTTTTGAAACCGACATTTTTCCAGACTGGCTGAGGCAGATCTGACAAGGGGGGGGGAGGGGCAGTAATGGAAAGGGAGAGGGAAACAGGGCCCTACTAAACCTTAAAGATATGGCTGAGGGTTCATGAGGAGGGCAGACATCCATGTTCCATGCACCCAACTTGATATGAACTTCTCTACTTTAAAAAAAAAAATAAAGATCAGCTGTACCAGTTATTTTACTGAGTTATAATTAATGTGTTCAGCAATAAAGGAAGATAACATCTGTAGACTCCTTCACTAATGAAAGCCAAGGAGAATATCTAGGCATCACATTTTCATCATCTATAGCTGTCACCGCAGAAGATTTATAACAGTTTTTAGTTCCTGAGAAATCAGTATTAAATTATGTAAGTGCTAGTTGAGAAAATTACAGAGCATTTGAAGTAACTAAATACAGAAAAGTTACTACTCAGTAACAAGCATAATACACTCTAATTTTAAGACAACAAGGAATAACTTCATTTTTGTGTGTATGTGGTCTAACTTACTTCTGAACATTTTCTGAAACACAAGCCAGTGGTTTTCAGTACTGTTAATGGTTTTATTTTTTATTTTTAATAAGTAACTAAAATTAACTCTTTTGTTACTTTTGCAGAGGAAAAAATAATATATATTTTAAAATGTAACTACAAATAACTATTTGCAGAGCCTTGGCAGTACAATTCTTTTTTTCAAAAGTATTTGAGCTGCATAAAACCCAGAGTAAATCCAAAGACTTAGATCTAGAAGCTGAAAGGGAAGAGGGCTCAAGATGCAGGCAATATAAGGAACAGAATGTGTCATGTTTTCTGGGGTGGTTGGGGGGGATGGATAGAATAGGTATTTTGGTTGTTCAGTGGAGAACAAGAAGCAAAAAAAGGGGGTAGTGTTCTAGCACTCTCCGGGAGGTTTACAATTTAATTATGCAGGCCCCCTGCAGCAAACTGGGTACTAGAGATGGGCACGACCAGGGAAAATGACGTTTTCGAGTTGTCGTGTGTCGGAGCTGGCCCGTTTCGGCTCATTTCCGTTTTTTGTGATTTTTTTCAAAAATTTGTCATTTCGTTTGTCGTTTTTTTGTCTGTCATTAGTACTGGTTTGGGGGGGAGCGGGCTCCTGGAGGTACCTCTCTGGGGTGGGTGTGCTATGAAGGGAAAGCGGGCTCCTGGAGGCACCTCTCTGGGGTGGGTGCTTCCTCTGGCCCACATAAAATGGCATGCATAGCCAATTGGATATGCATACCAAGTTGAGACTCGAGGCACCTCTTTTTTGGGTGCCTCTCTCTTGACCACAGGCCCACTGCTAACTGCAGTGTCACAGTGCACACACTTGGGGAAGGCTCCTCCTCAGTCTCGGCGCTCTGTGGTTCACCAAGAAGGGAACTGTACTTGCGTGAGTGCAATGCGAGTACAGATTTGGCTTAGGGTTAGGGGGGTTAGTGCAAGGCCTAGGCTTAGGGTTATTACAGGTAAGGTTAGGGTGAGTTCATGGGGTGCACCTCTGGGTACCTCTCTGACCCACTAAGAAGGACAGTGTACTGGCGTATGGGTTAGGGTTAGGGTTAGGGCTAGGGTTCGGGCTATGGTTAGTGGGCTTTTTATGCCCGACAGGCACATCCCAGAAGTCTCGGTCAAAACCTGGTCAAGTGGCCATGCAATTGGTGGAATGGCTCCAAAAATTTGCATGGTCCACTCCCATGGCCAGCCCATCATTGCGCAGGTGTAAAAAAATAAAAATAAAAATAAAAATAAAATAAAATCAATGGATATGTTTTGTTGCAAGAAAAACCCACTGCTGCTACTGAAAAAATTCAGGCAGTTTTAAAATAGCTTTGCATGTTTCTGTGGTGCTTTGGTGTGTTTTTGGACCACCACGATTTCAAAATAAATAAATATTGCTTGTGGTCACCCCATTTTGGACCCCCTGTCCGCACCGCATGGCATGGCGAATTGGTGAGATGACAAGGATGCACAGCCCAGGAGAGGGGGGGAGGCCGGGGACCCCCCCCCAGAAACCACCCCTCTGGTAGGTGCCCTCACTCAGGCAGGCATATTTCCGCCTGTTTTTTTTGGCCGGGAATCGGGGATTTTTTATTTTTAAAACTTTTTTTCTGTGCCGCGCTGCTTGGCGAGTTGGCAAGACGATGAGGATGCGCAGCCCAGGAGAGGAGGGGGGAGGCCGGGGACCGATGCCGCCAGGAACGATCACGACAAATCCGACCCAATTTTTCTTTAGTCGGTTCGAGTTAGAGTTCTGGCGGAGTAATTGTCGTTCTTCGTTTCGTTACGTAACAGAAACGAGGAATGGAAACGGAAACGAGGATTTCTCTGAGTCGTGCCTATGTCTACTGGGTACTCATTTTACCAAGCTCGGAAGGATAGAAGGCTGAGTCAATCATGAGCTGGCTACCTCAGACTGAATCCCAGGTCATGAGCACAGTTTTGGCTGCAGTACAGCAGTTTAACTACTGTGCTGTGGCTCCTAAGGCAACTGCATACAGAAAAAGTAACAGATTCAATGGAAGATGGTGGTGGTGGTGGTGGTGGTGGTGATAAGACATTGATGTGGGATTTTCCAGAAAAGGGGAACATGATAAGACCATCATTTTCTCATGTATGGCCTTATGATTAGAGATGGGCACGACTAGGGAAAATGACGTTTTCGAGTTGTCATGTGTCGGAGGCGGCCTGTGTCGGCTCGTTTCCATTTTTCGCGAAACTTCACAAAAATTTGTCGTTTTGTTTTTTGTTTTTTCATCTGTCGTTAAACTGGTTTGGGGGGTAGAGGGCTCCTGGAGGCACCTCTTTTTTGGGGGGGGTGCCTCCTATCCTCACCCGCTAGGGAAAGCAGGCTCCTGGAGACCCCTCATACATGGGGGTCTCCTCTCCTCACCTGCTGCAAAATGGCATGCATGCATAGCCATATGGATATGATTGCATATCAAGTTGAATGCAGAGACACAGCAGACTATCAGAGGCACCCCTCTTTTTGGGGTGCCTTCCCTGCATCAGTCAGGCCTCGGGGGCATGGTTTGCATGTCACACATGCTGCCGGCCGAGCCAAGCCTGCAGGAGTCACCCAGAGCCACAAGTGGCAAACTGACAGACTCTCTGCACCCACTGTGTCTCACTAAGAAGGGAATTGTACTTGTTGCGTGTAGTGCAATGCAAGTACAGATCTGGCTTAGGCAACAGGGTTAGCGCAAGGGCTAGGGTTAGGCTAGTTATGGGTGAGGTTAGGGTGAGTATTGGGGTGCACCTCTGGGGGCCTCTCTGACCCACTTAGAAGGACAGTGTACTGGCGTATGGGTTAGGCTTAGGGTTAGGGTTCGGGTTCGGGCTACGGTTAGTGGGCTTTTTATGTCCGGTTGGCACATCCCAGAAGTCTCTGTGGTCAACATGGCCAAGTGGCCATGCGATTGGTGGAATGGCTCCAAAAATTTGCATGGGCATTGGTCACTCCCATGGCCAGCCCATCATTGCGCAGGTGTAAAAAAAATAAAATAAAATAAAATAAAATAAAATAAAATCAATGGAGAGAGGAAAGAGGAGACATTTTGTTGCAAGAAAAACCCACTGCTACTGTAAAAAATTCTGGCAGTTTTAAAATAGCAATTTTCGCATGTTTCTGTGTGGTGCTTATGTGTTTTTGGACCACGATTTCAAAAAAAAAATTGTGGTCGCCACCCCATTTTGGATCCCCCACCCGCACTGCATGGCATGGCGAGGCGACTCGAGTCCGGCTGCCCAGGACAGGAGAGGGGGGGAGGCCGGGACCCCCCCCAGAAACCACCCCTCTGGTAGATGCACTCTGCACTGCAGGCATATTTTCACCTGCTTTTTGGCCCGGGAATGGGGGGGGAGTTTAAAACTTTTTTTCTGTGCCACTTCCGCTTGAATTGCGGCGGCCGGCGGCGAGTCCGGTGCTTGTTGCGAGCGACTACAACGAGGATTTCCCCCACCACCAGAGCAGCCCAGGACAGGAGAGTGGGGGTCAACCACCCCTCTGGTAGGTGCCCTGAGTCCTCACTCAGGCAGGCATATTTCCGCCTGCTTTTTGGCCGGGAATCGGGTTTTTTTTTTAACTTTTAAAAACTTTTTTTCTGTGCCACTTGGCATTGCGGGATCGCCGCGATGCCAGGAACGACCATGACAAATCAGACCCAATTATTCTTTAGTCGGTTCGAGTTCGAGTTCTGGTGGAATAATTCCCGTTACCGTTTCCGTTCTGTAACGGAAACGAGGAACGGAAACAGAAATGGGAATTCCGCCAAGTCGTGCCCATCTCTACTTATGATACATGATGCTGTTATATAGGTGAAGAAACAATGGGATATGAGATTGTTAAGGAAGTGATTAGAAGGCAAAGGAACTCTTTAAAGTGGTCCAAATACCACAGGGCCCAGTTGATTAATTAAGTCACAAGTCTCTTCTAAGAAAACATAGTTTTACTCTTTTTTATTCAGTTATCATAATTGCAGAATTAGTAAGGAGTGTTTAAAAGGAGGTTATTTGAGAAGTAGTAGTGACAGACTGTATAATCTCTCTCTCATTCGCTAACTCACTCATTCTCTCTCTCTCTCTCTCTCTCTCTCTCTCTCTCACACACACACACACACACACACACACACACACACACACACACACACACACACACCACCACCACCACCACCACCACCAACAACAACAACAACAACAACAACAACAACAACAACAACAACAACAACAACACATCTTTCATCGATGAGGTTTCTTAACAAAGAAATTATCTTACACATAGCACAGTCTCAGATCTGGGTCTCATTCCACCCCATCCCCACCCCCAAGAATGTCCTTTTATATTTTACCTTCCTAAATTATCACAAATGTGTTAACGGGACATAACTGTACATTTCACTTGACAATGAATGCATTTGGAGCACAGCAATGTCTGAGGAGGAAGGGAGCAGAAATAACGGCACTTTTGTAGCCTGATCTTTAAAGGCCACTGAAATCATCAGACTACTTCAGTTGACGTCAATGGGGTTTGGATGAAAAACATTCTATATTTGACAGTCCCCACTCCCCACCCCCTGCATTGCCTAAAAACTGATCAGAACATGGTGAAGTTAAGCTTGAGTTCTGAGTCACCTTTTGTGTTTAACTTCCTATCTTGAGTCATGTTTGATTGTAATTTGACTATCTTGCAGGCTACATTGTCCTCATCCATGGACTTTTGCTGAGAAAGTGTGAGAATGTGAACCTCACAATGGCAGAGAAATAAAGAGTATCAAGTACAGTAAGTAGTCTTCTTTGAGGAAGCAGTACTTACATGAGCTGCACTCAGGAGTGCCTCTATGATGCTGCACAATCAGTCAGAACAGACTTTCAGAAGCCATCACTGATAAGAAGTTCAAATAAAATGTTGCAACGTTTGAACAGTTGCTTTGAATCAAACCAATTTCAGCAGAGTGATAGTACTTGTTCTATGCAAAATTTGGAGACGATTGTACATGTATTTTGAAAATATTGATTTCTGGTGAATTAACCTTTTGTGATCTGATTTTTGCCACTTTTTGTTTTTTGCTACTATTTTTGTAACTTGTAGCAAATTTGAAAGCAATATTTACAGTTTCTACCATTTCTTCCTGAAAAGCAAATCATTCAGCTACCAGCTTGGACAGATGGTCTAGACTCTAGAGGATTCCTTGTGCTCACAAGCATTCACAGACACCAAATAAAGGAAAATCCCCAAACCTGATTCTTTTTCTCACGAGTCAATTACATCTCACTCAAACGCAAAGCAATTATCCTGGCTGTTTATCAACGTGTTCTCTAGGTAATTATTGCTTGCAGCACATAGCAATCTAAATGTTTAGAACAAATCCTCTGTTCATGTGCACATGGCATCTCCAAGAACTCTGACCAAACTTTTGCCTGTGATCACTAAATCACAGTGGCTGATTCACCCAGGTGACGAACCAACCATATGTATATGTGAAATGGCCCTTTGTTTATCTGCAGGTGTTCATGGATAAGGGTGGCTTTGATTTCTGATTTCAGTTTCTAGAATTTGTGACTTCATAAAACAGAACTCTTAATTTTCTTCTTCTTTTTTCCCCATCTCCACAAACAACGCTCTTTCTCTCAACTGACCATTGGAAGCAGCTAGAGATGGGCACAAACCTTGGTTTAGAAATTTGTGCCAGTTTGGATGCATTGCACCACAGGTGCTGCAAGTTCCCTTTGCCCACCTCCCTATCTGGATCCCCCACTCACCAGCTGGTGCGTGTTCCTCTCCTCCTCCTCTTCAATTGTTTCAACAGTCTCTGGTAGTAGCACAGACTTCCCTGCCCTGCCTGCTTGGATGATCACCTACTCAGACAAGGAGGCAGGACTGGTATACTTGTGCTCCTGCTGGGTACTGGTCAAACAGCCAAAGAGGAGGAGGAGAGAGACTATGCTCTGACTAGTGAGTGGGCCATTCACCCAGAAGCCTGGGGAAAGGAATGCGTGGCCCCTATGGTGTTGAGCGCATGAACCAAAACGGACCTCTGAACTGAGATTCATGCCCATCTTTAGTGGCATCAGAAACTGACTTTGGCAAGAGCGGCTGCATGGTAGCTGCTGCTACTGCTCTCATTTTTGAATTGCAAGTTCTATAAGTGTGCCAAGCACACATCGTGTACATTTCTGTATTAAGGAGGATACCAGGGGCATAGTTGCCAATAATGGTTGCTGACGAGTCTTTTCATGGAGCAGCAAAGAATAATTCTGCAAGAAGGGGATGAAGTGTTGATGTCTATATAAGTTCTGCTGGGCAGAAGTTGCAGAAAATGAACACCCTAAAATATTTGACTTTCCTCCCTGAGATCCAGTAAAGCCCAGGCAAAGAAGAAACCATAATGCACATAAATGAAAGTGATTTAAAACTAAAACCTTTCTTAGGATGTGTCCCTATTTTTCTTTTCACTCTTTTTCTAAATCTAGATGTGTAATATCCAACATCTTTGACCACAATACTACATGAAACATATAGCCAGTAGAGATGGGCACGACTTGAAAAAAAAAATTTCGAGTTGTCGTTAGTTGGGCCGGTTCCGTTTCGGGTTGTTTCCGGTTTTTGTGAAAATTCGCAAAAATTAGTCGGTTTGTTTTTTCATTTTTTCATTTTCATTAGTACTGGTTTTTTTGGGGGGTAGCGGGCTCCTGGAGGCACCTCTGTGGGGTGGGTGCCTCATCTGGCCCGCTATAAAGGGAAAGCAGGCTCCTGGAGGCACCTGTGGGTGCCTCCTATCCTCACCCACTAGGAAGGGGAAGCAGGCTGCAAGAGACCCCTCAACATGGGGGTCTCCCCTCCTCACCTGCTGCTGCAAAATGGCATGCAATAGCCATATGGATATGCATACCAGTTGCAGACAGTGAGACCAGTGAACCCGCCAGAGGCATAGGGTGATGCCTAAGGCTCTCGCACCACCATGTCTCACAAAGAAGGGAATCGTACTTGCGTGTAGTGCAATGCAAGTACATCTGGCTTAGGGTTAAGGTGGGTTAGTGCAAGGGCTAGGGTTAGGCTACTGACGGGTAAGGTTATGGTGGGCTAGTGGGTTGCACCTCTGGGTGCCTCTCTGACCCACTAAGAAGACAGTCTGTGACGTATGGGTAAGGAGTCAAGGATTAGGGTTAGGGTTAGGGGGGTAGGGCAGGTTTTAGGGGGCTTTTTGGCACATCCCAGATGTCTCCATGGCCAAGTGGCCATGCGATTGGTGGGATGGCTCCAAAAATTTGCATGGTCGTCCACACCCACATGGCTGGCCACTCGGCCAGCCCATCATTGTGCAGGTGTAAATAAAATAAAATAAAATAAAATCAATGGAGGACAGAGGAGGAGAGGAGAGACATTTTGTTGCAAGAAAAAACCCACTGCTACTGTGAAAAATCTGGCAGTTTATGAATTTTCGTGTGTTTCTGTTGTGTGTGTGTGTTTTTGGACCACGATTTCAAAAACAATATTGCATTCACCGCCCCATTTTGGATCCCCCACCCGCACCGCATGGCATGGCGAGTCCGGCTGCCCAGGACGGGGGGGAGGCGGGACCCCCCCTCCAGAAACCACCCCTCCGGTAAGTGCCCTGCACCCTTAGTCAAGCAGGCATTTTTCTGCCTGCTTTTTTGGCCCGGGAATGGGTGGGGGGAGAGTTTAAAAGTTTTTTCCTGTGCCGTCCGTGCCGCTTGCTTGCGCTTTAATTGCGGCGGCCGGTGGCGAGACTGGGCTTTTTGCTGGCTGCGAGCCTGCGGTGAGTGCCACCAGAGCAGCCCTGGATGGGGGATGGGGGGGAGGCCGGGGACCTCCAGAAACAACCCCTCTGGTAGGTGCCCTGAGGCATGGCAGGCATTTTTCCGCCTGCTTTTTGGCCAGGAACTGGGTTTTTTTAACTTTTAAAAACTTTTTTTCTGTGCCGCGTGGCATCGCGCAATTGCGCGATGCAAGGAACGAGCAAGACAAATCAGACCAAAATTGTTCGTTCGTCGGTTCGAGCTCGAAGTCTGGCGGAGTAATTCCCGTTACCGTTTCCGTAGAGTAACGGAACCGAGTAACGGAAACGGAAACGTGAATACCGCTAAGTTGTGCCCATCTCTAGTAGCCAGTGTGGTTTAATGGATAGATAACTGGGCTACAACTCAAGTGGACAGGTTCCTGGCCCATTTGTGGAACTCCCTGCCACAGGAGGTGGTGATGGCATCTGGCCTGGATGCCTTCAAAAGGGGACTGGACAGATTCCTGGAGGAAAAGTCCATCACAGATTACAAACCAGGATGAGGATGTGTAATCTCCAAGCTTAAAACCAGGGTACTTCAAGGGCCAGATGCAGGGGAGTGGTATCAGGAGATAGATATCTAGTCTCATGCACTCCCAGAGGCATTTGGTTGGGCCACTGTAAGATATAGGAAGCTGGACTAGATGGGCCTTTGGCCTGATCCAGCATGGCTCCTCTTATGTTCTTATGTTCTTAAACTCCCTGGAGGACCACAGTAGTAAATCACTGCCTTGAACATCTCAGATACCTCAAAAACAACTATATTAGGGTCACTATAAAACAGACATTTGATGGCACCTAATCAACAGTGATGCAGCAACATATAAGAAAGAAGACTGTCTACAATATTTGTCCAAATATTGATACCTAGGGAGTAGTGTACACTGTGTTACAAGGGGTAGAAAGAAATGGCTGAAATTCATGTTACTCCCTTAAGGGGATACTAATCCAATACTTTCCAGCAGGTACCTTGCTGCATGTATTTAACTGAAATTTACATTTTTTCTGATATTCAGATTGCTTAGTGCCCCAAGCACTAATAACATAAAGGACAGACATGATCATTGCTTTATGTTTGGGTAAAATGGGTTTAACTCATGACAGAAGAGGATCCTCTACAGGATCTTTACTGTGTCATCAACATTCAGGATGGCCTTTGCTATGTAAAGCTTGTCATCCATTTTCCTGCCAGCAATGCATGTGAAATGTTGCAAGGCAGCATCAGATCATTTCCTGCCATCTTGAATTCTGAACACAGGAGCAATATTCATAGTTATAATGCAAAAGATTGAGTATTCTATTATTAGAGGAAGAGGAGAGAAAGAGATTTAATGTTATTTAATAGCATCTTTGTTTAGGTTTTATCAAGGATTCTTTCCCAACTGTACCTAGAGACACCAGGAACCTGGACCTTTTTGAGTCCAAAGTCAGTCGTCTACTCACCAAGACCCCTGAAATACAAAATGCTCCGAACTCACATTGTACCTCTCTAGGGTTGGATGTAATTGATGAAATGCATGCTATCCTAGGAGAAAATGTATTTAACATAGTCTTTCCCCCTCCATTAAAACTAATCCTCTTAACTTTGTCATTTTTAATCTATGAGGACAACTAGAGGTCACCAGATTACATTCATTTTGAATAATTATTCAAAGCTAAAACATGGGTGACCATTTTTCTGTGATCTTAAAATTGCTGCTGTAGTAAAGTTAACTTGTTAATTGTGAAATTCTTCTTCACAGCGCAATATCCAGAAACTAATTACAACAGTGCACATGTTTATCATTCACTTGAATTGTTTAGTTTCAATTTTATTTTTTTTAAAATTCCCAGTCTTACCATTTAACATGATGTAAGGGAGGGGATTGTTACCACTAAATCAATATGGATGTGATGTGCCATAAGCCAGGAACCAAATAGTATGAACATACATGAAATAAAAATGTAAAAAGTTCAACTGTGCAGAATAGTGGGAGTTGTAGTACAAATGTATTAGCACAAGAAAGGTGCATTTTCAAAATTCTTGGCATAGGGACTCTTTCAATGAAGCAGACTGATTTAAAAGGACAATGAGACATTGCAGTTGCATTGCTCCTGTTTTGCTGATTGTTGTTAAGAGGCAGCATTTGACACTGTTTTCTTTTTGTCATCTGAAGATCAAGAAAGGTTTATTTTCAAAGGTTTAACAATGTCTGCACATCATCCAACCCCACACCTTCCTCTGCCAGCAATTTCCCATAAATAGATGGATGGATGAGGCCAGCACAAGATTAGATTTTTATTCCATTTATAGTACAGTACAACAGAATTTTAGTAAGTGAGAATTATAGTTGTGGTCAATTTTGATCCCTGCAAACTTTCTAAAGAGGAACAAGTCTCAGTCAGACAGAAATTCCTGCATCAAAACAGCGAGATTTTGAGAGAACTTTGGTGTTCAAACATTACTCATTAATCACTGTCACAATTTTGCCTTCAGCTTCTCCAAAGGTGACTTAATCATTCCTATTACTTTTTAGATGGTTTCCTCAAAGAGAACTTCATCCCTTGTACAATGAGTGAAGGAAACATATTATTTAGTTTTATTAATGTGTTTGCGTATTCAAGTATTTCAGAGGTTGATTAAATAGGGGAACTTGATTTTATTTCAACATCAAAAAGGCTTGTGCAATCAAGCAAGCCAGACCTCTGGCCCTGGTAACACAAGAAGGATGCTTTATAGTTCATCCAATATTTTCAATACCTCTGGGTGCATGGGTTCGTGTTGGATATTGGCATGAAGGTCCCAAGCAGTTTTATCAACATTGGTTTATTTATTTCTTTTGGGATTGGTATGGTCACTTATATCATGTGGTCAGTTTATTTTTTTCTCTATCCTCCAGTGTCCATTTATCCCTTTTTATTTTTTAAAGATTACAGTGGTACCTTTGTATAAAGGAATTAATATGTTCCAAATGAAATTATGTTAAGCAAATATTCCTTTATACAAATTTTTCATAGAAATGTATTGAAAATTGAGTAATTCCATTTTTATGTTGTACAGATTCACCCGATAGGCAATTATGTTAAGCAAATTTCCCCTATCTCTGGATTTTTTTATGTTGTACAGATTTTATGTTATACAAACTGTTTGTTATACAAGGGTCCACTGTAATTATTACCTTATTGATAAAGTGATATAAGTCTAAAGCAATATGTCTGTGAAGATTCTCAGTCATCCAGGTGAGTTTATCTGGAAGTTGAGTCATGGCTACTGGACTTCTTTTTGAGAGATAGAAGTCCAGTAGCCATGACTCAACTTCCAGAAAAAGTCTAAAGCATGTTCCTCTTTAAGGATTGTCCACTGGTGTGCTGGTTCATCAAGTGGAAATCCACAAACTGTGTGCTTTAGTGCCCCCACGCCCCTCATGGCACCACGCAGCTCCTTCGTGCTTCTTTGCATCCTGTTTCGCAGTCCACACCCATCGCCACTCCCCCAGCTCCACTGCCACCACTGCTTTGGTGATCCACACGTTGCAAAACTTTGGAACCCACTGCACTTGCACACAACAATGATTTGATGTATCTATTATTATGGAAATTTAAAACAATGATCAATATACTAGCAATATACTTTTAGCAACATGATGGCATAATTTCCAGGACACGGGGAAGAAAAAATTGCAAGCCGCAGTAATGGCAGCAACCTTATATCCTCTGATTCCAAAAAGAAACAGGTCGGGGTGTGCACACATGCATACCCGGTAAGGAATGCACTGATAGAACAAACGTACAAATAAACAGAGCTCTCACGGTGATGGGGAAATGTTATGTCATCACCCCACTGGCAGGGAAATTCTCACCCTCATGACTCTACATTGTGTGACCAGGAAAAAAGGATACAGTATAACTGCTGAATAAGTTCATAACATTTCCCTCATGTGACCAGGGCCTCTGTCAAGCACAACCTATTCCTTCCCTGGCAATTGTTCCACAATGATGAAGTAAAGATCAACAAAGGGATGCCAAAAAAATGAATAAAAAATAGAAGATCCTCCCAAATCTGGCTGCAATCCTACCTATTTCTAGATTGCCACTTGCAACATGGAACCCTGGTCAAAAACTAAAGAGGGGATGCAGCCTCCAGCAGGAAAAAAGTTTCTTACCCCTCCACTTGTTGAATTATAATCCAGAATCTTTTACATGTCTTACTCATTCCATATCAGTGGAAGTTGTTATTTTCTGGTTTTTAAAAAAAGAGAAAAAATTATATCTACATGTTTTGAGCTTGGTATGGTTTGGGTTTGTTTTTTTCAGTCTCTGCCTTGGTCTCCCAGCTTGAGTTATTAATTACACCTTCTATTCTTCTTCAGCAGCTTTTAACTTTAAAAGATTAAATGGCTTGATTAGCAGTGTTTAGCTTTTCCTAGGTGGATTATTGAATGTCACATTTAACATTCTGGCACCTCACAGATGAAGCTAAAATTTTTACAGCCTGAAAGAAAAATTACTATTTTTTCTTCTTCTCAGGGAGCAACAGAAGGGCAATTTGTTACATATTCATTAACTCATCATATTGGACGTTTCTATTTATATTCCAGGAAATTGACATGTACCTTGCTGGAATTTATGTCGTATATAATATTGATATTGAGCTGCTTTGTATTGTAAGTATTTCTAGAAAACTCTTTCCAAGGCCCCATGCACTTTTAAGTAGTGTCTAAAGAATTGTTGCCTTTGGTAACCTGTTATCAACTTACTAATTTTATTTCTTGGGTTAGGTCTTTACAAACAAGTACAGAATTAGATTTTCAGATTACAATTGCTGCTTTTCTGTGATAAGCAAGCGTGATTGTTTTCACCAAGAATGTGCATTTGGATTCAGAAATATTCTGAATTCACTCAATAATTCCATATTTGGATAGTTCTGAATATTTGTAATAATACTTCCAAATACCCAAAGCCCCATTTATCCCTACAGATTAGAAAGCAAGCAGCTAGTTTTCTGCTTCCTAGAGGAAAAAGTGAAAGTGGCATCTATTTGTCTAAAGAAGTGAACTTGAAAGCTCACATTAAAATATAGCAATTAGTCTTTAAGGTGTCACAACAGTCTTCTTTTTTGTTTTTGCCAAATAGGCTAGTACAGACTAACACAGCTACCTCTTCTAAAATTACATCTATTTCTCAGGCATCTGGAGTGATTTCTTGAGAAATGAGTGAGGGCAGAGATTTTTAAGTATCTCCTGATTTGGGTCCCAAGGGAGTGGGCTGAGGTAAGAACAAAACCTGGAAAGGATTTTGCCAGACCCAATGAAATCTAGAAGCAGAGGAAATAATATTTTGGGGGGTGAAATACTATTTTTCATATGAGTTCTTTCCAAATGAAGGGTGGGAACAGCTGCTTATAAAGCCCCTAGAACATTTCCTGTTAGGGTACTTTCTGGTGCAAGCCTGCACTGCAGCATTTTTCTGTGTGTCCTTTTCTGAATCCTCAACATACATTGGCATTCTCTACATCTCATTGTATATTGTTTACCTAATCCAGTTAAAGAATAGAATTTAGGATTAGTATATTCCTAGATTAATACATTCTATTATAATAGAATAATAGAATAATTTAATAGATGTGTGTGTGTGTGTGTGTGTGTGTGTGTGTGTGTGTGTGTGTGTGTGTGTGTGTGTGTGTGTGTGCACATGAGCGCATGCTTGCATTCATGGTAGGATATGTGTTCTACTGTAGCAGAATTGGATCCTGCTTTTCCTTGGGTATAGGATGTGTGTTTGTGTTGTTACAGTCATGACCGACTCTTCGTGACTCCATGTCCATGGAGTTTTCTTGGCAGGAGTACTGGAGTGGCTTGCCAGTTCCTACTCCAGGTGTCTACAGCACCTGGTATTCCCTGGTGGTCACCCATCCAAGTACTAACCAGGGCCGACCCTGCTTAGCTTCTGAAATCAAGCGAGATCAGATGTGCGTAGGCAATATGAAATCTGGGCGTGTTTGATGATGTAGGCCAGTAGTGGTGAACCTTCGGCACTCCAGATGTTTTGGACCACAACTCCCACAGTTCTTTGTCATTGGCAATGCAGGCTTGGAATTCTGGAAGTTGTGGTCCAAAACATCTGGAGTGCTTAAAGTTTGCCACCACTGATATAGGTAGTTAGAGGAAGCTGCAAGAATGCTACCTGTGCCCAACGCTGCAGCTGCTACTGAGATGAGTGGGAGGGAGAGAGTAAACAGTCTAGAACTGCTATTATGAGTCGCCAAACTAAATCTGCCATCCAGCTGCCTTATTTAGTAGTGACACTGTGAAAGAGCAGCAAACATGATGTCCATGTGCTGTATGTGTCCCACACTAAAGATCACATAGAGAAAATGAAATGGGGAGGGAGTAAACAACCCTTTCCCCCATGCCTGGATATCTCAAGGAGCAGCTTTTTTTTTTTTTTTTTAACAAAAAGGATTATAGGGTTGTCTCTTTATCCCCTTACTTTTCATATCCCATATTATGAAATGGATATATACATTCAATGGCAAATACAGTGGAGCCTTGTATAGAGGAATTTTGTTCCAAATGAAATTATGTTAAGCAAATTTTCCTTTATACAAATTTCCCATAGGAATGCATTGAAAACAGAGTAATCCCTAATTGTGACCATTTTTATGTTGTACGGCTTCAACCCATAGGTGATTCTGTTAAGCAAATGTCCCCTATCTCCAGAATTGTTTATGTTGTACAGATTTTATGTTATACAAACTGTTTGTTATACAAGGGTCCACTGTATTGTGAAAATGTGTACCATCCCATAGCTAACACTTTTCTTTGGGAGAAGGCAGTGAATACACATCACTGATTCTCATGGAGTTTTTGATACAACATATGTTTTTGCACTTGCCACTGTACCCACCTATGTGCCTGGATGAGTGTCTCACATGTGCACTCTTCTGGAAGAAGAGGAAGAACAAGAACAGAAAGCATGTTAGTCTGTGGAACTCCCTGCCACAGGATGTGGTGATGTCATCTGGCCTGGATGCCTTCAAAGGGGCATTCCTGGAGGAAAAGTCCATCACAGGATACAAACCATGATGGAGGTGTGTAATCTCCCATCTTAAAACTGGGGTACTTCAAGGGCCAGATGCAGAGGAGTGGTATCAGGAAAAGATATCCAATCTCGTGCGCTCCCAGACGCATCTGGTGGGGCCACTGTGAGATACAGGAAGCTGGACTAGATGGGCCTTTGGCCTGATCCAGCATGGCTCTTCTTATGTTCTTATGTTCATGCATGTAACCTTCTGTTACCTAAAGTATGTTTATCACTGTGAAGAACTGCCACTGAAGAAAATCTGGTGAAACCAGAGATAATTTAAGCCCCCTCCTCCATTTGTTTTCCAGCTTATCGCAGAGCAGTTTTTAAATAGCTATCACTTCTAACATTTGCATGCCTCTTACCCCTTTGTGGGGGAACTGGTGCTATCATAATTACACTACATTCTTCTGGGTTCCATAACGAGCTATTATTTTGCTAATGGAATATTCAAGTAGTCTGCAGTAATTTATCAAATAGTCCCAAATCCCATTTTCTCTGTGTGAATCTTTTTGTTCACAGGTAAATTGATGTGTGGAGGTTATCGGGGCTTTTTTGTAATTCAAATTAACCATTCCACCTCCTCCTCTAGGAAAAAAAAGATATTGGAGCAAAGAGTGCTATTTAGAATGTCTAGCATTAGAATCATTAAGCTTCTTGTAAGTAGTAATTTCTGTGTTTAAATTTGTCCAGTGGTTGTCTTCCCTGTTTAGTGACTTAAATCTGTCCCAACAGGAAAAAAGCAAAATCCAGCCTGCCATTAAGGCATTGTTCTTTTCACAAAATGCAGTTACCAGCTGTACAGTATCAGAAGATCTTCCCAGTTGGATCAGACCAAAGGGTCACCTACTTTAGTATTCAGTCTTGTCATTTGCAAATGCAAACGACAAGACTGCATCCCAAAAGGACTCAAAATAATAAACCCACTAAAGTCAACTATCTTAGTATGAAGAGCAGCTAATAAGTAACTCTGAAGAACATGGACCTGATAGAGGTGTTGTATATGCCTCTCTTTCAGAATGTGCATGATGAAGTTATCTATTTGACTTTTTTTCATCTAAAGAAAAGCAAAGCAAAAGCAAAGTGTTCTGCTTATATACTGCCCCATAACACTTCAAATAGTCTCTGAGCGGTTTACAGTTTTAATTACAGTATGCAGGCTACAAATCCCCCCCCCCAGCATGCTGGGTACTCATTTTACTGACCTCGGAAAGATGGAAGGCTGAGTCAACCATGAGCCTGCTACCTGAGATTGAACCCCAGATCATGAGCACAGTTTTACCTGTAGTACAAGCATTTAACCACAAGGCTTCTTAAAAAGGGGGAGGAAAATAACCCAAACAGGGCAGAGCATCAGCCACCTCCATCTTCATCTTTCTTCTCCCATGGCCTCCCAGAGAGCCTTCCCACTCTGGCTCTGTCCTCAATGCACCACAAGGCATCTGCCTTAAGCTCCTCATTTAACAACCAATTCACTTAATGACCTAGCCATAGGGGAAAAAACCTTTGTCATTAAGTGAGGAGTACCTGTACTAGGAGTTTATTGATCATATTATTTTAATGTGCATATTATCTAACAATTTAAACTATTTATTATACGGATATGAGGACTATGAGCTTTAACTGTGCCAAGCCAGTTGTCTTTCATTGATTTTCAATGAATATATATTAGAGATGGGCACGAAATGAATTTTTTCGTTCCATTATTAGTTATTCATTATTCATTTCAATATGTAATGAAACGAATAATGAACCTGGCAGTGAAGATTGAAACAAACTGAACTGAACCAATAAAATTAGGTTTGTTAATTTCATTAAGGGCGCCGCACGATGAAAAGAGCTTTTTTAAATGTTAAAAAATGTCCTGAATATCCATAAAAACCCAGAGATAATTATTTATTCTGCCTGATAATACCTACCAGGGGGAGTTGGGGTACTTAAAATATGCATTTATGTCTTTTCTCAGATCGCTGTATTTTTTTTTCCTTTAAGGGGAGTTAGGGGACATCGACCCAAAATGGCTGCCAGATGCCGAATATTGATTTCTTGGGTATTAAAATGCCCTGGACATCTGTAAAAACATGGCGATAATTATTTATTCTACCTGATCATACCTACCAGGGGGGTTGTGGTCCTTAAAACGTTTGTTTTTGTCTTTCTCCCATCGCCATGTATTTTTCTTTTCCCTTTAAGGATGACACAAAATGGATGCCAGTCACAAAATGGATGCCAGCCATGTGATGGGATTATGTAAATTCTTGGACAACCTCAACCAATAGCATGCCCAGGTTGCAGACTGGGCAGGTCTGGCAGCCACAGAGGGCATAAAAAGCTCTGGCAGCCACAGAGGGCATAAAAAGCTCTGGCAGCCCCCGTCCTCCTTGCAGTCTCCAGTGGGAGTTAGGTTAGGGTGGGATTGCTGTCTATTTTCATTATTTTCACTTTAGGCCAGCCAGGCAGGTGTGTGTCTCTGTATTCCTGCTGGCTGCAGCCTGGCTCTTAGGGGAGAGAAAGAAGAGATTTCTCTCTAGCTTCAGTCTTGCAGCCTCCCTGTGTGCGTACTGCGTACCTCTCAGTGAGTACCCTCCCCTGCCCCACAGTCACTCTGCGGCTGCCTTGCACCCTGGGCAATGCCTGCCGCTGCCTTGCAGCCTCCCTGCATACCTAGTCTATACTGTGTGTCTGCCAGGTTCAATTTTTTTTAGTGTTTTCCTTCTGGTCTGTGGCGTGGGGGACACCCGCACGTGGAAATGCTTTAAAAATCGTGCAAAGCAGGTGAAAATGAATAACAAATTAACTAACCAATGAAATGAATTTTTGTGAAAATTCACGAAAAATGAAAATGAACTGAACCGAGCCCCTCAATGAAATGAAACGAAATGAAACATTATTTTTTTCAATTCATGCCCATCTCTAATATATATTGAAGCAAAACAAGATGAGGAGCCATATAGCCATCACAACAACCAAATACAAAAGTGGAACAGGTGATACCTTTAGCTACTATAAAATTAACAAAAATGTTGCTAATATTGGTACTGCTCTGAGGAAGGGGGTTTCGCCCCCAAAATATTAACATTTTTGTTAATTTTCTAGTACCCTAAAAGTATCACCTCTTCCAGTTTTGTAAATGAATATATATCTTTCTCTTATGATTCGCCCCTTGAAGAAGGCCACAGCGAAAATGTTTTGAGCTTGAGGTTTTTAGATTAAAGTCTACATTGACAGTATTTTCATTTCTAAGTCCTGATATCTTCTTCTTCTTCTTCTTCTTCTTCTTCTTCTTCTTCTTCTTCTTCTTCTTCTTCTTATTATTATTATTATTATTATTATTATTATTATTATTATTATTATTATTATTATTATTATTATTATTATTATTATTATTATTATTATTATTATTATTATTATTATTATTAAGTGTAATGCATGTTTACTTATAGAGCAGTCCAACTGAGCTCAATGAGACCTCTTCCCACGTTAAGTGGGCATAGGACTGTAAGCTCAATACCATCCTCCACCCTTCACACAACGGTCAGAAGATCTGCGACAACTAGCCTCATTTGAACAAATATCATATAGAAAGCAACTATGAGAGGATATCTACATAGATATATGGAAGCCCTTTATTGACTCATTGTAAATATATAAGGCAATTTATAATGGATGTATTATATGATGTTATGATGTATTGACCTTTGTTTTTTGTCTGCTTGTTTTTGTGTCTTTAAATGTTTTTCTTTAATGTAGTCTATGTTATAGTATTATGTTAAATTTTCAAAAAGTCAAAAATAAAAAGTATTTTAAAAAAGCTCAATATCATGGCTAACTTTGGTGAGTTTGTACTCATGGACTAGAAGTCGGTACCAGTTGTAAAGCCTATTTTATTTGGCTTACACTAATCCCCAACCAATGAAATCTTAGTCCCTAATAAAAACAGATGTTAACCTTTATTTATTTTTTTATTGGCAACTTCAGGATGATGGGGAAGAAAAAAACGTTCAGTTATATTCTTGTCAGAAAGACCTTATAAGGGAGCCAGAGGTACAGAGTTGCTGCTGCAGCAGCTATTTCAAATGATAAATATTTATTTCACTGCAAAACCTCTTCTGCCCTCTTGCCTTCGATGTCCATATGTCATAAAGAATTATTTCCTTAAGTACTCCTTGTCCTCTGGACTTTGTTTTGTTTTTGAAGAGAAACTCTAGGCCTACTTTATATAGATTCTAAAAGTGGCACTTCCAGGACACCTGCTATCTCCTTAAAAAGGGAGCACAGTGTGAGCTTTGTCCTTGTTCTCTTCATAGACTTTTATTAAAAAAAGAAATTATCCTTTGGTCATCACACCATAGCAGGACACATTTCCTCCTTCATTCGTAAATTGACTTTCTTCCTCCAGGCAGATGGGAAGACATCCTTAAGTGACAATGAAGCAAATTTCATTTTCCTGGGAATTGCTTTTTCAATTATTTGTCACTACTCTGTTTCTCCTTTCTGACCCAGGCCAAACCATTTCCCTGCCAGAGGTGTCTCACCTCTAGATTAAAATATGCAAATTGTTATCCTTCCTGCACTCTGAGCACTGTACTGTAATTACAAAGGAGTGTTTGAGTCAGTGTTTCATTGCATACATCTGCATCTGACATCTCTCACACTAAATGTAGCATGGTGTGGCCCATTATAGAATGGCATAAGTACAACTTGTGCATATTAGTAGCATATTTCATATTCTGTGCCAGATGACTTCAGTAGAACATTCAATAATATAGTCTACAGGCATGTCCAAACTTCAGCCCTCCTGATGTTTTGTACCACAATTCCCAGAATTCTAAGCTTAGAGTGCCAATGGCAAAGGACTGTAGGACATGCCTGCTAGGGCAATGTTTTCTTGAATTTATACCTTATTTAAACATTTGTTCTAGAATGTCTTACCTAATGGAAGGAACACACAGGACAGCTCTTTTTATAGGCTTCTTTATAGGCTTCTTTATAAAACTAACAGTAAATAATGGTGCAGGAAGGAATAATGCAATTAGCTAGTAGCCAACCCAACCCCACCCCAATATCTACCGCTGCCATCCAAAAAAGGATCCAGCAGCCAGGACTCAATCCCTCCTGCTATGCCTTATTTTGTAATAAGGTATTTTTATAAAACAGCTTCCAGCCACTTTTGGTTTTGTTCACTAGGAAAGACTGATTATTGTTTCAGCAGAGTGTGGTGACTTGGTTTCATTGGATAAACATGCCTCAGTAGAGTACTAAATTATATTCAATGCCATCAGTCATTTTCACCTCATGGGATGAACAGTGAAAATAAAATAAGGAAGTTTTGTGAAAATTAATTACAATTAGAGATGGGCACGACTTGAAAAAAAATTTTTTCGAGTTGTCGTTAGTCGGGCCGGCTCCGTTTCGGGTCATTTCCGTTTTTCGCGAAAATTCACAAAAATTAGTCGGTTTGTTTTTTTGTTTTTTCATTTTTGTTAGTACTCTTTTTGGGGGGGGCGAGCGGGCTCCTGGAGGCACCTCTGTGGGGTGGGTGCCTCCTCTGGCCCGCTATAAAGGGAAAGCGGGCTCCTGGAGGCACCCGTGGGTGCCTCCTATCCTCACCTACTAGGAAGGGGAAGCAGGCTCCAAGAGACCCCTCAACATGGGGATCTCCCCTCCTCACCTGCTGCTGCAAAATGCATGCATAGCCATATGGATATGCATACCAGTTACAGACAGTGAGACTAGTGATGGCAGTGAACCCAGAGCCATAGGGTGATGCCTAAGGCTCTCGCACCACCATGTCTCACAAAGAAGGGAATTGTACTTGCGTGTAGTGCAATGCAAGTAGATCTGGCTTAGGGTTAAGGTGGGTTAGTGCAAGGGCTAGGGTTAGGCTAGTGACAGGTAAGGTTACGGTGGGCTAGTGGGTTGCACCTCTGGGTGCCTCTCTGACCCAATAAGAAGACAGTCTGTGACGTATGGGTAAGTAAGGAGTCAAGGATTAGGGTTAGGGTTAGGGGGCTAGGGCAGGTTTTAGGGGGCTTTTTGGCACATCCCAGAAGTCTCCATGGCCAAGTGGCCATGCGATTGGTGGGATGGCTCCAAAAATTTGCATGGTCGTCCACTCCCACATGGCTGGCCACTCGGCCAGCCCATCATTGCGCAGGTGTAAATAAAATAAAATAAAATAAAATCAATGGAGGACAGAGGAGGAGAGGAGAGACATTTTGTTGCAAGAAAAAACCCACTGCTACTGTGAAAAATCTGGCAGTTTATAAAATTTTGCTTGTTTCTGTTGTGCTTGTGTGTTTTTGGACCACGATTTCAAAAACAATATTGCCTTCGCCGCCCCATTTTGGATCCCCCGCCCGCACCGCATGGCATGGTGAGTCCGGCTGCCCAGGACGGGGGGGAGGTGGGACCCCCCCTCCAGAAACCACCCCTCCGGTAGGTGCCCTGCGCCCTTAGTCAAGCAGGCATTTTTCCGCCTGCTTTTTTGGCCCGGGAATGGGTGGGGGGAGAGTTTAAAAGATTTTTCCTGTGCCGTCCGTGCCGCTTGCTTGCGTCGGCCGGTGGCGAGACTGGGCTTTTTTGGCTGCGAGCCTGCGGCCAGTCCCACCAGAGCAGCCCAGGACGGGGATGGGGGAGGCCGGGACCTCCAGAAACAACCCCTCTGGTAGGTGCCCTGAGGCACGGCAGGCATTTTTCCGCCTGCTTTTTGGCCAGGAACCGGGTTTTTTTAACTTTTAAAAACTTTTTTTCTGTGCCGCGTGGCATCGCGCAATCGCGCGATGCAAGGAACGAGCACGACAAATCAGACCAAAATTATTCGTTCGTCGGTTCGAGCTCAAAGTCTGGCAGAGTAATTCCCATTACCGTTTCCATAGAGTAACGGATACGAGTAACGGAAACGGAAACGGGAATACCGCTAAGTCGTGCCCATCTCTAATTACAATAGTTTAATTCATATTATATCCAGCTTCTTGAATTTTTTTAAGTGCACACTGAGTTCAAACAGTGTATCTAATCTTCATTTGGCATTCTCCCTTTCCCTTTACCCAATACAGCATCTATAAATTCATACCATATCTCATTAAATCTATTAATCTATTAATCTTCAGTTCTCCTTTTTAAAACTTAATTTCCAAAGTCAATTTGTCATGAATTGCAATATTCCAAATTTTTATGATATTTCAATATTAACTTTTAATATGCCACTTATTTCCTCAAAAACCTTATTCCATCCTTTCTGAGCCACTTCACATTGCCATCATAAATGCCCATAAGTTTCCCATTTCTTTATCACATCTCCAGCATCTCTTAGAATAGTTAGCATCTATATTTATTTAACTTTATTGGGGTTAGGTGCCATCTACATAATATTTTATATCTATTTTCTTTTACTCAAATTGATATATTTTTTCTGTCAGTTCTCTTTCTCTATTCTCCCATCATCTATCTCCCATATTGTTTTTAGACTTTCTAATTGATCCTCTTCTTCCTTCAAACATCTGTATACAGTCGTCTCCCACCCGTTCACAGTTCATATACTTTGGTCCCGCTATATCGCTAGATTGCAGTATATGAAAAAATGCCCCCAGGGGTAAGGGGGGAAGGCCTGTTTCAGGCCTCCCGTACTTACCCAAGGTTTGGTGCTGCCCTGAACGAGTCTGCGAGGGCCTTCCTGGGCCTTCTGGAGGCCCCAAAATGGCTACTCCATGAACTAGAAATCACTTCCGGTTTACCAAAAGTCACTTCCAGTTTGCCGAAAAGCATTTCTGAGGCCTCTGAGGGCCTTTCTAGGCCTGTCAGAGGCCTCAGAAATGATTTTTTTGTGATCCAGAAGTCACTTCTGGTTCATAGGGAAGCCCTTTTGGGGCCTCCAGAAGGCCCAGGGAAGGCCTTTGCAGGCCCATTCAGGGCAGCCCCCAGCTAAGGCCCCCAAACCTGACCCAACCCGCACCTGCATATGACAGATTTTAAATTATTGCGGGTCGGGTTGGGTCCCTAACCCACGTGACAGGTAGGGGGTTACTGTAATGTACCTATTTTTCCTTTCTCCTTCATTTCCTCCTCCTCAGCCTCAAATCTTGGTACCTGTATCCCTCAAGTAAAGTCTTTTTTTACCAAACGTGTCAATCTATCAGAAGAAATTAGAACATTGGACATATTCTTACCCAGTTCTATCATCTGTACATGAAAGGTAGAAAAAATGTTAGCATTAGCTACTTCTTTTGTCATTGATTATCTTGTGTCATGGTGGTGCTCCTGTCTCATGAGACATCGCCAGTATTGTAGAATACAATACAAATAAGAGGTTATGCAGACCTGAGGGCATAACTTTTCCTATCAGTAGAGTTATATAATAAGATCCTCTTCAAACCTTCTGTATATAAATATATATACACATCAGTCTCAGTTACACTAAATGGGTGAACACCATATAAAACACAAATTAAAAATTATGTGGTGAGGTTACCTAAAAAATAGAAAAAATAATTAACATACAGCTACTATCTGTCCTTCAGAAAGTATCTTTATGAAGGTAATTTTCTCTAATATGTGACATTCATTAAAAAAAACACACAAGTAATTCCCAATGAACTTTGAACATAATTTTGAGGAACACATTTACTGTGGAAGTGTCATGTAAGATGCTTCAGACTGGAAATATTCTAAGAGCAGACCCCATGACGGTTCACAAGTACTGCTCTGCAGATTTATCCATTTTGCTTTCAGAGTGGAATGCAATAGCACTTACTGTGAAAGTTCCTCGGGTAAAGGATCATACATTTTTAATGCACTCAGACATCCCAATATTATAACCTCTGTAGACTGTCTCAACATTTACATCTAGTTTTTCCTGCCTTAGCCCATTACCTTTTAGCCCATATCCTCCAAAGACTTGAAACCAGGGTGAAATACATGCTTGCCACCAGCTTCAGTATCGTTCGTCTTCAGAGTTCCATCTGCCAGGTATTTCTGTTATAATGGTTTTCCAGGCAACGGAGAGAGATGATAATGCTGAAGAACCAGAAGGTTTCTCAGCCTTCCTTTTAAATAAAAGGGATTGAAATGAATGGGGCAACCAATCTGATATCTTCTCTCAAGAAATATAAATTCTTTGCTCGACATTACAGTGATCAGAAACCTGTGACTACATTTCTCATTCCCCTTGTAGATATCCTTGATTAAGATATGAAAACTCCCCATGTTGTTATTATCCCAACAATTAAAGAAATGCAGAGTGATCTACTAAGATCCTTTATTTAACACAGAAAAGAAAGCAAAGGGGTCTGAAAGAGGACATTACAAGGACCACACATAAAAGGAGTGAGGGTTGGCCTTTTTCATACTTGAACTGTTATTATCATGCAGCTCAGGTTTGAAAAAAAGAAGAGAAAGCAGCATGATTGTCTTCAGAAGGGAGTGGAGGAGGGACATTTTAATACCTTTAAAATATCTCCCATGATCCAGAGCAAACCAAAAGGTCAAGCAAGATAGTAATAACATCAATATTGAAAACTTGGGACAAATATAAAAGCAAATTGAGCCCAGAGGTCTTGACGCTTGAATCTTATTATACAGAAGAATTGGTGGAGAATTAGAGCAATGCTGGGAAGCTTTCAATGGATGAGTTGAAATGCCTAATGTAGAATAATGAAGTAATGTCTCTGAGGCAAACAACACTGTACCAAGACAATTTCGCTACCTGAGGTAAAGGGATAAGATGATACCCTTCCCCATTGCACATAGCAAAGGTGATGTGGGAAAGAGGAAGATGGAAGAGCTGATGCAAAGAGACAGGCTATTTCGTAGACTGAAGTGTAGAGAGTGTTGTATTGTATGAAGAGAAAAAAGAGGAGAAAGGAGAAAGTGTTGGACATGGAGATTTATTTATTATTTATTTATTAGACTTTCATACTGCACCATCTGGCAACAAAGGCCGCTCTGGGCAGTTTACATGGTGAAACAGATATAACCATTAAACATAATAATATATATAAAAATTACAGTATAATATAAAAGAAAATAACAACACTAAATCAATCAAAATCAATAAGAGCATAGGGACACCAGAATACACATGAACTAAATGAGCTACGAGACGTAACAGGTGAAACTAATAACCAGGAAAAACCTTCTCAAATAGCCATGTCTTAAGATGGGGGGGGGGGCAAACAAATCTCAGGAGGAAGTTTATTCCAAACTTAGGGGGAGCCACTGAGAAAGCCTGGTTCCTCGTCAATTATTTACAAGCCTCCTTCAGTGATGGCACCCTCAAATATACTGCCTGAGACAATTGGGTACAACGATGCAGTACTCTGAGATAGGAGCCGCTCTGAGAGATAGCAAGGTCCCAAACTGTTTAGGGCTTTGAGTTTGTATGTCATCGATAGAACCTTGAAGATGTAAAGGGAGAGGAGAGGAGGCTAGCAATGAAGAGAAGAGAGCATCAGTAACTGAAAGAGGAAAAGGAGGAGGAAGGATGAGCAAGAGACTGAAGATAGCTGTCAGATGGGACTGCAAAGAGAAGGGATAAGAGAGGTGATGGTGCTTAGTTGAGCAAGTTGGTTTGATGGCCCGAGCTTCTACCTGGAATTGTTATAGAACATTGTGCACATATATATTGGGATCAGGCGAGTGATTAGCTTCTAAATCCAATTAGAAAGATTTTTCCCCTAGGGTCATCTCCTTTGGAATTTAATAACTAAGCCCCCTGACCCCCCCCCAAAAAAAACCTTTCCAAATTTCTGGGGCTTACCTTGAATTGCTTGAGGAAGCTCCCCTGCGACTTTGGTCATTTAGGACCGAGGGGAGCATAGTGTTTCATTTCATTTAATTTCATATAGCAATGAAACTACTTTAGAAATTAATTACAAATGAAATGAAATGAAACTACTAAAGGAACAAAATGAAACAAAATGCTATGTTTCCATTTCATGCCCATCTCTAGTTGACAGTCATTTGCTCCCACTGTAACTAAGAGGATTTTGGCTAATGTCACATCCATGTAAGTGAGATCCTATTCCAATCCTCTCAAAGGTGAGTATAGTACACTATGCAGCTGCAAATCTCAGGAAACACTTCATTACATCTAACTCAGTGGTTCACAATTTTGGGTAACCCAATATTTTGGTGTTCTTGGACTACAACTCCCAGAAACCCCAGCCAGCATAGTGGATGGAAACTTCCGAGTGTTGCAGTCCAGGAACAACCTTATCCAAGGTGGGAAACCACTGATCTAACTGCTGTTAAAGAATTTTGCAGCTGAAATCCTATATACATATACCTGACAGTATGCTTACCACATAGAATTCAGAAGGAACTCACTTCTGAGGAGGCATGTACTGAGTTGCACTGTTCACCTGGAGGCAGACAAGCTTTCTCATACAAAAATTCACCTATTCTGCATAAGTACATTCTAGGATCATTCAAGACAAACAGTCACTAGTCACTGGGCCCACCAAAACTGCCTCTACAATCCTGTCCTTGTAAAAGACAATGTTCTTGTTCTTAATAAACCAGGAAAGGTAGAGTATCACACAGTTTAGCAATAGAAGGTAATTTTGAATTTAAAATATTTGATGTTTGTATGTGCTGTTGCTGGCACAGAAAGATGAACTAAGTTCTGTTCTAATTTGTGCTCTGATCTTTGAGATTTAGCAGGATAAAAGGCCCCTCACATTCATACCTTTTCAGTTTTTCCAATAAATCTTTGTAGAAGAAAGGCACTGCTTAGAAAACAGCAACCTTGCACTTATCACACCTTTGCCACAATGTTGTATATTGAATTAGGCTGACACTACAGACTATTTCCCTGAGTACAAAGCTCAACTTTCACATAATTTCTACATCTGAAACAGACTCTAAACCTAATCAATCTGTAGGGTCATTGTTCTTCTGTTTCATTAGTGGCTAAATATATTTAGACCTTGCTAGGAGGCTGCAAGCTTTAGATGTGGTTGAATCCTTCTCTGTTGACTCCTTGGCTCCACCTCTGTTGATCCACTTGGGGCTACCATCTCCAACAGATTCCAGATGTTACTGACCCTTTCTTTTTATGATATAATCATCTTTATGTGAAGGAATGGATGGTGTGCTTATCTCCATTCCTGTTCCTAATAAGAATAATTGCATTCTGTCCAGTCACTTCTAACTTCTGGCAATACTTGCCAAGGGTTCTAGTATGTAAATAACTGGAAATACAGTACTTTACTGCTCCATTCTTCTAGTGAGCAATCTGGAGCTGTACAGTTTGTCCAAGGCCACACAATTTGGCTTTTTTCCCGGGGGAGGGGAACACTTCAAGGAATCAAATCACAAACTCTGGCTCCAGCGTAGGGTACAAAAGCTCACTTGGCTGTTTATTTCTTCTAAACCTGGATGGTGTTTTTCAGTTTACTTGATTCCCATCTGAACCATGCCAAGACAGAACAAAAGCTTTTAATTCATTGACTGCTAGCCTCTTCCATATAAAAATGGAAGAAGAGGCAGACAAGGAGAGGCAATGAGGCATTGTGACAAGAGTATTTTTAGGTAGAATGATATATTTAGCTGTTGCACTGTAGGCCATTTCCCACGCCAATGTGTTATTTTAAACAATGTAGTCTAGTAGCATGAAAAGCTTTTCAAATGTCACTATAAAGATGGAATTTGATCACATTAAAAGTTCAGTCTTTATTGCTGATTTATCTGTAAGTTTGGCTACAAAATGGTCCCCAAGGGATCTAGAGATACCAGATTTCCTGGGAAGTTTTCCCTGATTCTCCTCAACAGGCCCTCCAAGTTTGGTGAAAAATGGACTTCTCCAACCCAGTTGCTAAACTTACTTTCCTGGGGGACCCAGTTTGTGTGTGTATAACTCAAGTGTCTGAAACCCAGTCCTGTTGTAGAGAAGAGACAAGGGAGGCTTCCCTGAAAATTTGGTGTCTCTAAGTGACTTGGAGGCCATTTTATAGGGTTTTAAAATAATAAATACAAATTTATGAATCAATTTGTCAATTTCTCAGTAAAAAAATCATAAATTCATTTTTGTGGTTTGTTTACCTTGAAAAATTATGACACAAAATGAATCACCATTTTTCTAATCCTTTCCGATAACTAGTCATCATCTCCATTTTGACTCTGGACGTGGAAGAACTAAACAGAGGTATTGTACTGCATCTAAGCCAGTGTACCAAAAGATGAACAGGTTGCTTACCTGTAACCGTGGTTCTTCGAGTGTCCTCCGTGAAGCCACACTATGGGTACTCTGGCGCGCTCGCGCGGTGAACCGGAACCACTTGCAAAGCAGAGATTAAACACTTCAGTCAGTTCCCCACCCCACGCATGCTCCTGTGGGTTCCTGCCAAGACCTCAGTTCCCTCTAGCCACGTCTGAAGTCAATAAGAACGAGACGTGACGAGAGGGGAGGCGGGCGGGTTAGTGTGGCTTCACGGAGGACACTCAAAGAACCACGGTTACAGGTAAGCAACCTGTTCTTCTTCTTTGTGGCCTCCATGAAGCCACACTATGGGTGAGTACCAAGCTATCTTACCGGAGGAGGGTGTCACGGCAAGGTCTGAGACAGGACAGCTCTGCCAAAAGAGGCTGAAGCCTTGGCTCTGGTGTCTAACCGGTAGTGTTTGATGAAGGTAGAAGGCTGAGACCAGGTAGCTGCCTGGCAAATCTCGTCCAGCGGAACTCCTCTGAGAAAAGCCATAGAGGAGGAGATGGCCCGGGTGGAATGAGCCCTGACGTGCGAGGGGAGCGGCTGATGGCAAAGCTCGTAACACAGCTTGATAGTAGAAACTATCCAGCTGGAGAGGCGTTGAGAGGAGATACTGGAGCCCTTCAGTCTCGGGTCGTAGGACACAAACAGCCTGGTGGAACTGTGAAAGGAGGCAGTCCTGGAGGTGTAAAAAGCCAGGGCTCTGCAAACATCCAAGGAGTGTAGGGACCTCTCCAAGGGAGTCAAAGGGTTTGGAAAAAAGGTTGGAAAAACCAAAGGCTGCGAAGTGTGGAATGGAGAAACTACCTTGGGAAGAAAAGAAATGTCCAAATGTGCCACCACCTTGTCTGCAAAGAATTGCAGAAAGGGAGGGTCATGCCTAAGGGCACAAAGCTCCGAGGCTCGTCTGGCTGAGGTTATGGCTACCAAGAAGGCCGTCTTGAAGGAGAGCAGGTGGAGGGAGCATGATGCCAAGGGCTCAAAAGGCGGGCCGGAAAGGGCCTTCAGGATCAGGGGTAGAGACCATTGGGGGAAAAAGGGCAGCGGTCAGGAAATGCATTCTTCAGGCCGCGGAGGAATAATTTCAGCTGCGGGTGATGGAAGAAGGCCGCAGCCGGAGAGTCCAGAGGTTGATGAGCTATGATGGCCAACAGGAATACTCTGAGAGAGGACATGGATAGACCACTTCTTTTCAGGTGCAGGAGAAAAAGAAGGACCACCTCCAGTGGCGGGTTTTCATGCGGATATGAGTGGGACTCAGTGTAAAAGTGTAGCGTAGGAGTGGGACTCAGTGTAAAAGAGGAAGCGATGCCACTTGGAGGTGTAGGATTTTCGATTGGAGGGCTTCCTGGCCACCACGTAGATAGAAGAGATAGAATCTCTTAGAATAGAATCCTCCAGGCTGTCAGTCTGAGGTGGGGTAGGTCGGGATGGAGGAATGATCCGCTCTCCCTGGAGAGGAGGGAGGCGAAGAGTGGTAAGTGAACATGCTCCATGGCTAGTCGAAGGAGGTGAGCAAACCATGGTTGATGTGGCCACCAGGGGGTGATGAGGATCACGTCTGCCTTGTCCCTGCGGATCTTGACAATGACTCTCTGGATGAGAGGGATTGGGGGAAAGGTGTAGAGAAGGTGTCAACGCCAACGAAACATGAAAGCATCCCCTAAGGAAGCAGTCCCGATGCCCGCCCGGGAGCAGAAGCGGACACATTTGGTGTTGATGGTGGAAGCAAAGAGATCGATAGAGGGTCTGCCCCACCTGCGAACGAGGAGGCGAAGGACCGAGTCGTGTAACTCCCACTCGTGGGAGATGAGAGGGGACCTGCTGAGTTGGTCGGCCAGGACGTTGTCCTCTCCCGACAGATGAATGGCGATGGGAGTGATGTGGTGGGCAATGCACCAATTCCAAAATTGAAGAGTCAAGTGCAGCAGGGGATGCGAGCGGGTGCCTCCCTGCTTGTTCACATAGAACATTGCGGTTGTATTGTCCGTTACCAGCTGGATCATTCGGCCGGAGATTAGGGGTAGGAAGGCGCAGCAAGCCTTGAACATGGCAAGGAGTTCCAGCTTGTTGATGTATCTCGAAGCCTCTGCCGATGACCAATGGCCTTGGATCTGGTGTTGGCCAGAAAACGCGCCCCAGCCCGAAAGGCTGGCATCCGAAGTGATCTGCACTGAGGGGGCTGGAGTGTGGAACGGTCAGCCAGCCAGAAGGTTGCGGAGGGACGCCCACCAGAGGAGAGCCTGCGACACGTGAAAAGGTACCTGGAGGGTCTTCGACTGTGGGTCGAGTTCCGGATCGAAGTTGAGCAGGAACCAGGCCTGTAAAGGATGCATCTGGAGGCGGGCGAGTGGAACCACCGAAGTAGTTGAGGCCATGAGGCCCAGGAGCCGCTGGATGAGGTAAGCTGGAAGGAGGGCCCGCGGGCGGAAGTGAGGCAATGCCTCAAGAATGTCCTGTACCCGAGAGGGAGGAGGCAAGGCCTTCCTCCTTCGGGAGTCTAGAATGGCTCCGATGTACTAGATTCTTTGGGAAGGAGCCAGCTTGGATTTGTCGCGGTTGATTTGGAGGCCGAGGTCTTGCAGAGTGCGTAAAGCGAAATGCAGCTGGAAGGTGGCTTGTGAAGAGGACGCTGCCACGAGAAGCCAGTCGTCTATGTACGGAAACACCATTATGCCTTGAGATCGAAGAAAGGCAGCGACTGGCGCCATGCATTTTGTAAAAACTCTGGGGGCTGTAGAGAGGCCAAAAGGAAGAGCGGAGAACTCGAAAGGCTGAGAACCGATGGTAAAATGAAGGAAACGTTGGTGGTCTCGATGGATGGTGACATGAAAATAAGTGTCCTTTAGATCTATGACGATGAACCAGTCCCCCAGCTGGAGGAGGGGGATGACGGATTCCAAGGAGACCATTTTGAACTTTGTGGCCTGAAGGAACTGGTTGACAAAACGCAGATCCAGGATAGGACGGTGGCCGCCATCTTGCTTGGGCACCGTAAAATAATGGGGGAAAAGGCCAAAGGGAATTGAACTTGGATGAACAGGGTGTATGGCACCCTTGTCTAGAAGAGAGTTGACCTCTTCCCAAAGCCCTGGGGAAGGGGGGCTGGAAACGAAATGGCCCACAGGAGGAGGCGCCAAAAACTCCAAACGGTAACCTGAAGTAAGAATTGAAAGGACCCACTTGTCCGTGGTAATTCTGCGCCAGGCTGGAATAAAGGGCGCTAGGCAAGTGGAGTCAGAAGTCCTTTCTGGATCGCTTGTCCTGCTGTTTAGAAGAGGGACAGAATTTGGATTTGCCTTGCTTCTCCCTTGGAGGGTAGGAAGGGGACTACTGGGCAGCGAAGGAGTCGCCTCTCTGCTGCTTGGGGAAGGACTGGCCGTAAGACTTTTTCCATGAGGGACGAAAGGGCCGAGAGGCCTTTTGAGGGATAACATTGAGGTGTTTGGAGGTGTTCTGGCTTTTGTGCATATCATTCATGAGCTCATCAGTCTTCTCATGAAAGAGGCCGGCGCCTTCGAAGGGAAGGCACTCAATCTTTGTCTTCGTGTCATCACCTAATCCAGTGGATCGAAGCCAGGTATGCCTTCAGAAGGCAATAGCAAAGCTGAGAGATTTGGTGGCGGAGTTGGAAGCATGACGGCCAGAGCGCATTTGTTGCGCTGACAATGCGAAGGCTTCATCCATGAGAGGCTGAACTGAGGCTTTTGAGGCATCAGGGAGAGCCTCCAGGATGGGCTGCAACTTGTTAAATAGAGCCCGTTGATACGCTCCCATGGCCGCCTGATAATTTGCAATTTTGAATGACAGGGCAGCAGAGGAGTACAGTTGATGAGCCATCGAATCCACCTTCCTGCCCTCTTTGGAGGGGGGTACTGTGAGGACTTTGGATTTGGAGTTCATCTGCGAAGCCGAGATCACCAGGGAGTTAGGAGAAGGGTGCTTCACGAGAAAGGGGGCCGCCTCGTCGAAAACCCGATAAAGGGATTCAATCCTTCTGGACTTGGAAGAGGAGGGGATCTTTTTTAGTGAGTCCTTTGCCATGTCCAGGATGGAGGGGAGAATGCCTAGGTGGGCCAGAGATGATGACTCAGAAGATATCTGATCGAAGAGATGATCGGAGTATTGAGGATCTGGATAGTGAATAGGGATGTTGAGAGTTGAAGCCATCCTCTTTACAAATTCCGGATAATTGGGTATTGCATCCGAGGAGGCAGGAGGGCTGGATTCGGCAACGTTCGAATCCGGCGTGGAGGCACCTTTATCCTCATCCCCTTCGGTATTTCCTTCCTCCGAATCCGAAGAAGATGGAACCGAGCACTCGGAATCCGACGATGGCTGGAGGTGTTTAGTCTTGTGAGAAGACTTGCGAGGTGGATCCGAAGGCCGGTCCCGGGATCGTCCCTCTTCGTAAAACCTCGGGTCCGAGGGCGGAGGAGGCATTGGGTACGGAGGAGGCCAATACGGTCCCGTAGGGAACATCGGGGGAGGCATGAAGGTGGGAGGGACCGGGAATCCTGGATAAGGCGGGAAGCCCGGAACCGGGAACTGGTGGTACAGAGATCGCGCTACCAACCAGGGATCTGATGAAGACGGGAGTGAGCAAGCGGAGTGATGGCGGCGCTGGTCCCGAGCAGGTCGGTCCGGATGGGCAGCCTCAGAGGCCTCAGTGGTATTGTGATGGCCCCGTTTCAAAGTGAGCAGGTTGTCTTTCGGAGACACACTGCGCCTTCATTTATCAGAGTGCTTCCTGGCAAATGGCTCTGGATTCGCACTAGACTCCTGTGCCATACCAGGCATGGAGGGGTGCCAGTACAGAGCGGAAAGGTGGTATGGAAGGGTGCACGCGTCTGTACCATCCTCAACCACTAGTCTCGGAGAGTGCTGATGGAGCGGTATGTCTCTGTAGAGGGAAGCCAAGTCTTCCCAGCTGCCATGATGAGATAGGACCGAGCACGGTTCTGAGGAAACTGCCATGATGAGATAGGACCGAGCGCGGTTCCGAGGAAACTGGCGAGGAGCTCTGACGATTCAGAGAAAGAGCCGGGTTGGAAGCCGACGGCTGGGACCGTTGTGGCGAAGCCTGGGAATGTTTGTCAGTTTTCGCCTTTTTAGGAACCGGGGCGTCCGAAGAGGCCGTCTTTTTTACCTTCTTGGACGGTTTCGAAGCCTTGGAAGCCTCCGAGGAAGTTGCATGGCGTTGAGTCTCCGAAGACATGTCCTGAGGTTTTAAGGACTTCTCTAAAAGGAAGGTATTCAGCCTGTGCCAGCGATTCCTCAAAGCCTGGGTGGTAAACTTCTGGCAATGAGCACAGGAAGGGGTAGAGTGGGTATCCCCCAAACAATAAAGGCACAAGGAGTGACCTTCTGAAAGGGGAATTTTCCCGCCACAGCGCGAGCACTTTTTAAAGAGCGGTTGCTGGGCCATGCAAGAGGAAATAAACGAAAGTCCGATGAAAAGTTATCTAATCCTACGTTCTTTTCTTTTTCTTTTAGGGAACAATGGAGAGAGAAGATTCCAATCCAACCGACGCAGCGGTTAGAGGGAACTGAGGTCTTGGCGGGAACCCGCGGGAGCATACGTGGGGTGGGGAACTGATGGAAGTGTTTAATCTCTGCTTTGCAAGTGGTTCCGGTTCACCGTGCGACCGCGCCAGAGTACCCATAGTGTGGCTTCACGGAGGCCATGAAGAAGAACTTATCCTTTCTCTTTAAAAGAATCCAAGGCAGCTTACAACAATTAAATGGCAATACTTAAAAGCTAAAAATATTTTAAATAAAATGAAGAAATAAAAAGTCCTTATCCTTCCTATACATCATTCCAGTTTGCTAGGGATAAACCTACGTAAAATCATCTAATTATGGGGTGGGGTGGAGTGGAGCTGATGTTCAGTAAGAAGCTCCAGAAATTGTGGCACGCATATACCCAAGCATCTTGAAAAGAGCTGTTTGGTTTTTCAAACCAGTTAAAAAAAACACACACACACACACACACACACACACACACACACACACACACACACACAGAGAGAGAGAGAGAGAGAGAGAGAGAGAGAGAGAGAGAGAGAGAGAGAGAGAGAACTGCAGCACATGTAAAATAATACCATAAAAACCAAGGACAACTGAAGGTCAAATCTATATCTCACAGAGAAGGAACAGGCTCATATACTCATTCCTTAATCCATTTGACACAGATCACAATAGGGAAGACTATAAAGGATGAATAGTGGGGTTCTTTGCACAAAGCACATGTAAGTGACCTCAGCTGCCCTTCTGTGAATAATGGGGGCTATTAATCGGAGGTGATGGCAGTAGCAACGATATTATACTTGGTAGCTTCCACTTTTAAGCTTAGCAGTGAAAGGAGGAGATGATACAGTCCAGTAAAAGTTTGCTATGCTAATATTTTCCCCTTTCATTGGTTCCCTTGCTGTGATGGTGTCTTGGCAGTGAGCTACATCTTCTGGAATAATTAATTATATAGAAACTACATCTATCAGACTTTCATTTTATCTTTTCTTTTCTTTTTCTCTCATTAGCCAACCATTGAACAATAGCTAATTCCAGTTGGTTACTGCAGCAAAGATTAATTATAGACAGATCATCTGAATACTCAGTACAAACATGCATTGAAAGGCCCAGTTAAAGGTGGGAATAGACTTTACCAAGTCCATTTATTCTTCCTCCAATGTTTCAGGTTTTAAGTATGATGGATGATGCTTCATAAGCCAATGTTTCAGAAGGGCTGAGTATCTTCTAAGGCACTGGTTCTAAACCAATGACACACAGACACTGTCTGGCTGAGATACTAAGGACAGAATATCAAACCAAACCAAAAATCAGAATAAAAAAGAATACAATTTTATTTATTATTTATTTATTAGATTTCTATACTGCCCATCTAGCTGCAAGGCTACAAAAACATTGTGGCGCCTTAAAGACTAACTGCTTTATTTGTAAGTGAGCTTTTGTGGGCAATTCCACCTCCTCAGACAGAATCTTACTGGTGAATGATTTGCATGTGTGCTGGTTAACTTGCATACCTCAGCATGGCAAATTACCACAAGCAAGTCAGTGTACCAGTTGCTGACTCAGTGTTGTACCTCATAATGCAACCAGAGCCTTGTTAGGAGCATTTTACTGCACTTCATTGTTCAGTTTGTCTAATGCACATGTAAATCACCAACATGAGTCTTCTGCCCAGGATGTCTGTGAGGAACCTGCCTCTGGCATCTTGGATGGTCCTCTGTTCTCACCCTGCAGCCCATGGAAAGTCTATGGAGATGACATCTGCCAGGCCTCAAGCAAGCACTGTAGTTAATAAGCCACCTCAAAGTTGGGAAGAAAAGCCTAGCAATGAGAGCCACCTGGGAGGAAAGGAAGAGATGGGTCTCTGCCAACAGCTGGGCATGATAAATTCGGAGAAGTCAAAGCAGGGGGTTAGGAGAACGAAGCGGCACTGGGTGCAACATAAGATCTGGAGATAAATGCTGGGGAAATCAGAGGAAGAAGGAACTTGAGGAGACAGTGGAGGATCCCAACTAAGCCCTCTTTGTGAATTATGACCTATGAAGAGACCTCTTGAATGAGGGTTCTGGTACAGTTCTGTCATCCCTAGGAGAGGGGCCATGGTTTGGCTTTGAGTAAATCATGTGCCAACTGCCACTACACCCAGGATGTCTCCAGAAGTCACTGGGACCCACCAGATAGCCAACCCTGAAACAAACCCAGAACAGGCACCAAAAACACCAACACCAGCAGGAACCTCATTAGTGCCTGCAGTAGGGGTAGCATTGGTCATCTGCATAGAGCCTCCCTGAGGTATTCAAATTGATGGGGACAAAGACTGGGACAGTTGGGCAGGCCCTTGCTTCCTATACATGCCAGCCTTTGTGGTGGACCCAAGGATACAAGACTTTCTGTGGAGGCTGGTGACTGGAACTCAGCTCCCCTCCCAACATAAACGGATGGGTTAGAAGGTAGTTGTTGTTGCTGTTGCCAGAGCTGTACCACCAGCTCAAGAGTTAATACAAGCAACTTTCGCTCACTTTCCCAGCCTGGAGCCTATGGCGGTTACTGCATGTCCTTCCTCGTTCCGAGATTACTTTTATTTTGTGATAATGTCATTTGCGGTCACGTGGTCTTGTCCCGGTTCTGTCCCTGTTTCTGTTTATCCACAGGCGTGATTGATGGTATTGTGACGACTCTTACTTCACGTCTTTGTTTCGTGACAACATCTGTACTTCCCTGCCTTTGTTTTCCCTTTGGGGGGGTCGACCTTCCATTTTTCAATATTTCGATTCTCTGTAACTTTGGCTTTAATGCGTTAAGCAGCAAAGTTCAAGGTTTTATGCCTTCTTCCCTCTCTGCGATGCATTGTTTACACCAGGCATGTCCAAACTTCGGCCCTCCTGATGTTTTGGACCACAACTCCAGGAATTCTAAGCTTAGTTTGCCAATGGCAAAGGACTGTGGGAGTTGCAGTCCAAAACATCTGGAGGGCCAAAGTTTGGACATGCCTGGTTTACGCCATTGGAATTGTACTGGAGAATGCAACTTTGCACTCCTGCCACTAGATGGAGAATGTGCACGTTGCGTGACGAGTCTTACTTCATGGGCTCTCATCTCAAAACAAGAACAGAGACAAGAGATTCCCGAGGTCAGGGAAAGGCATGGCTCATCATGCTTAAATCCCGGTTCAGGGGTCAGGGTCGGGACGAACTCCCATCATCACACAATGGATATGCAGTAACATTTTTTCGTACTGGTCCCAAGTGGGACCACAAACCGTGATGAGAGGGATGTGAAGTAACCGTCTATGTCTGAGGAAGTTTTGCCTCCTGCCCTAGCACTTGGTGGGGACATGAGCATTCACACTTTCCGTAACAGTTACTAAGAACTCTCCATACATCGGTTTCCATGTTCTCCTGTCAGCATAGGATGACATCTCCTGCTCACCTACCTACCAGAGACTACTTGAAGTGGTATAGGGCAGTATATCAGCAGAACACCTTGCTTTGCTTTCTGTGATTTTCTAACAGGCTAATATGAACCTTGGACATTCTAAATCTTCTCTTTCTCCTGCCTCAACTTACATTACAAAGTAAATATACAGTGTTATCTCTACTTACGAGTTTAATCTGTTCCGAATGCATGCTCTTAAGCTGAACAACTCTTAAATAGAGCAGCCCTACTAAAAAAGCAAAAAGAGTAATAAATTGAAAAAATTGAAAAAATTGTAAGTAGAACAGACCACATCTACAATTTGAAAGGCAGCAGTTAAAATGCCAATGGTTATTCGCTCTTAAGTCGGATTGCTCTTAAGTCGAGCCGCTCATAAGCAGAGGTACCACTGTGTTAACAAAATACCTGTAGACATATAATTGTCTTTTCAGGGGCAAGGTGAATTTTTTCTTAAAAGTGGATTTTCAGTTCTCTCGTAAGACTAATTAGTGGGGTGCAAGATACTAAAAATTGAGACCCCTTATTCTAGTAGATGAATTCAGGTGCAGCAGATATATTATAGCTTTAAATTACTTTCATTATTATCTGAAGTCAATTTATCTTGCAACTTCATTTGTGACAGATAAAAATGCTAGGTAATGTAACACACAGCTTGGGAAGTTGTTTTTAAAAGTAATTGATTACATTTCTAGTCCTAAACACCTCTGAAGTCATTCCTACAATTATAATTTTTCAGAATTAGCACATTTTTACCCATTCTTTTAGAACTATATTATTAGAAGACTGAATGCTACAAGCTTGTTGCTCTGTAACATTAAAAGTATATCTTCCAAAATTCATGGCAGTGTGTTTGATTTCTTTCCTGAGGAGGAAATGTCAAGAATAGTTAAATAGACTATTATTTTCTGTGGTAAAATTAGGAAAGATTTCAAGATCATTAGAAGTTGGCTTTCTCTCCTGAAGCCTAAGAGTAAAGAGTAACTGAATAGTTCCTTGAGCAAGGACTGGAATGTGTGAAACTGCAAGAAGAGGCAACATAGCTGTAGGAACAACACAGAGTTACAGATCACACCAGACAACATACTTAATGACTGACAGATATTAGTTTCCCAAGAATCACATGTGCAGAGCAGGAAGAACAGATGGAGCAGGACCTGACTTGTTGACAAGCAAAGAACAGTGAGAGAAGAGGATCCAGACATAGTTGTAATGAGATTCTAAGTATATCACCTCAAGAGGCTAATGACTGTGATGATGAGGTGGCTGAAGGTGTGAAGAACTGAAAGAGAGGGCAACAGGCAAACAGGAGAAGGGTGTGAAACATGACATATTTCCCAGAGAAGATGCCAAGGCATTATAAAGGTTTTCAGTGAGAAAAAGAGCAAAAGGTGCAATTTGTCTTATGAACTTAACTAAACTTAAATAAAATAAAATAAAGCAGCAGCTAAAAAGACTTGTTAAAAAAATAAAACAAACTTATTATAAGGTTTCTTTCTCAGCAGGAATGTGGCAATGAAATCCATACTGGAAAGGTCTGTGGCTGAGGTGGGGAAATCTGTGGCATGCCAGATATTAGATTCCAGTTCCTATGAAGCTCAAGTAGAATGGCCCATGGCGAAACATGATAGGAGTGTATAAGACTAGACTAGGTAATACCTTTAAGCTACTAGTAAAGTAACAAAAATGTGTTAATATTTCGAGGGCAATACCCTCTGCTGAGCTGCCTAGCAATCTTCTGCACATTTACAGTAAAGAAATCTCAATCCTTGTGTTTCATCTGCTAAGCAATCTGGCTAACACAGCCAAAACTGTCCCATCCATGAATCTGAAGAGGGAAGCATCAACAGGTGCCAGGAATGTCAAGTTCTCAAAAATTACCCAAAAAAAACATTTCGGAGAAACCTGGAAATAATTCCATGAGAACTGAGTATTAAACTGCTTCTTTTTGTCTAACAGGTGTGAGGTTCCTGCATTCCAGAGTCAAGATTTCCAACTAGTTACTACTAGGTCCTTACTCCCTCTGTGTATACAATAATTCAGGATGCTTTCTGGATGTCATATAGATTATATACACACATATTTATATGCACAGAGAACAAAAGAAAAACACAGGAAAGCTACAGAGGAGGAAGCAATAAGATACAGTTTACAATCAAGAGATCAATACCCAATTAACTTCAGAAAGGATCTTGAACTGAAATTAACTGCAAGCAGTAACCCTAGGAAAACAAAAAGCAGTAGTAAGCTTTTTTCTTAAAAGGTTATCTGCCTGTTCCTCCAACTAAATAAAATCATCTTAGATAAGAATTCTAAGGTCTTGGCCCAAATCCTAATCACCACTTGTGTCCCCTATGCTGACAAGGAGGTACAAAGCACAGATAAAACAGGTCTCCAGCTACAGATAAAACAACCAGGAAGGTTTTAAACTGGAAAAAGACGTTCTTCAGATACCCTTGGCCCAGACCAATTAGCCTTTAATGGTAGGCACCAGTAATATGCATTGGAGACTTTGCAAATGCCTAATGAAGATTTTTTTTCACATAAGTCATAACCAGTAGCATTCCACTTTACAACTTTATCAGAATCTTTGGACCAGCTGCATTTTCTGCCAAGATTGAGTCTTTATACAGTGATATTATAGTTGGGGAGTTAATGAGCCACACTTGCAGCTGCCTGCCTTGCAACTAGTACTGTACGGTATTGCATTAGAAATGTGGCCATCTGAGCCTGATGTTTCACCACAGGTGGAACTGTAGCTTAGGGACCACAAGCACATGAGGTGCATGTTTAAGTTTACTTGTCAGAGCACCTTCTCCCAATGAAAACTACCCATAATACCCAATCTTCCCAGGCTAGGCGTTGGAGGCAATTAACACCACGAGAGGCCCAAAAGGAAAAAAGAATGAGAAATAGGGCCTTTTCCGCCATTGGCCCCTCGCCTGTGGAATAACCTTCCACCAGACATCTGCCTGGCCCCCTCTTTGGTTGACTTTAAAAAACTATTAAAAACTTGGCTATTTAAGCAGGCATTCCCTCAAATATAATGTAATTTCAGTATTCACCCATTAAAACACGATTTTAACTGATTTGCCCACCAATAACAATACATATGCACTATGTTATGTCAGTTAATTTTATTTTAATATATTACTCTATTTTATGTTTATTGTATTGTATGAACCATTTGATATTATTTGCACTGTTTTGTATTCATCAATTGTTGTTAATTGCCCAGGGTAACCTTGCTGCTACAGATGGGCACGACTCAGCTAAATTTTCGTTTTTGTTTTCGTTTTTTCATTTCGTTTCGTAACAAAAACGAAAATGAAAATTTTTCAAAAAACAAAATGGAAATGGAAACGAAATGACCAATTTTGCCGTGTTTTTCATTTTCGTTGTGGCAAATCCTTTGAACTGAAAAGAATGCTAACGAAACATCAATTTTTCATTTTCGTTTTTGTTTTTTCATTTCATTACAAACCGAAAATGAAATGAAAAATTTTTCAAAAAAGAAAACGAAAAATGAAAACGAACCAAAACGGATCCCCAAACAACCAAATGAAAAACGAAACACAATTTTTTTGAGTCGTGCCCATCTCTACTTGCTGCCATATGGGCAGTGTAAAAATCCAATATATAAATTATTTTTTATTAATAGGGATGTGCCAATCTTCTTTGGGAGGACAACTAAAGTTCTCTAAGAATTTCCATGACAGAATTATGGGAGTTTCAGGAAAATATCTTTGTGGGAGGTCAAGTTCTTGACTGATGCACTACATAAAGCCAAATGGGTAGCAATACATTATCACTGGAGTTGGGGGTGAACTCAAAAATGAATCATGTTTTCTGATTAATTTGGCCAATTTGTCAAACTCCATTGATTCATATTTGCCATAAATGGAATCCCCCAGACAAATACGATTTTATGATTTTTTTGATCGCAGTGATAATCCAGAACATCACTAACATTAGCATCCTGGTAGCACTGAGAATAGGATTCTAATAGTGCAAATGGTGTGAGTTTTTTGGGACTTCAGTTTTAACACTTGGATTTTCCAGTCAGGGATTTGCCAAAACCAACTGTTTGATTATGTATAAGACTGTAAAGAAATCCACTTTGTTATTTTAAATAGCATGCTAACAGCCCCCATCTCTGTTTAATCCTCTAGATCAGTGTTGGCGAATCTATGGCACAGGTGCCAAAGGTGGCACACAGAGCCCTTTCTATGTGTACATGACATCATCCCCTCACAGCCACAGCACTTTCCCCTCCACTTGGGGCATGCCACTGCGCTCCGTGCAGAGATCTGGGCAAAGGTGAGGCAGTGGCTTGTGGGCTCATTTGTACCCCCAGAATACTCTCCAACTAGAGATGGGCATGAATAAAAAAATTGTGTTTTTTGTTGTTTTTCATTGAGAGGTCCGTTTCGGTTCATTTCTGTTTTTTGTGAATTTTTGGAAAAATTGTTTTCGTTTTTCGTTTTTTGTTTTTTGTTTCTACCTGCTTTTTGCGCAATTTTTAAAGCATTTCCATGCACGGGCGTCCCCCAATGCCCCAGATCAGAGGGAAAACACTAAAAAATTTGATGCTGGCAGAGACACAGTATAGACTAGGTATGCAGGGAGGCTGCAAAGGCAGCGGCGGGCGTTGCCCAGGGTCCAAGGCAGCCACAGAGTGACTGCACTGTGGGGCAGGGGAGGGTACTCACCGAGAGGTACGCACGCACACACACAGGGAGGCTGCAGAACTGAAGCTAGAGTCATAGAGACAGCAATCCCGCCCTAACTCCCACCGGAGACTGCAAGGAGGACGGGGGCTGCCACAGCTTTTTATGCCCTCTGTGGCTGCCAGACCTGCCCAGTCAGCAACCTTGGCATGCTATTGGTTGAACATGATCCCATCACATGGCTTGCCTCCATTTTGTGGCTGGCGACATCCATTTTATCATCCTTAAGGGGAAAAGAAAAATACATCATGATGAGAGAAGACAAAAACAAACATTTTAAGGACCCCAACCCTCTGGTAGGTAATAATTTCAAATACTTATCGCATTATTGCTGCGTTTTTACGGATGTCCAGGGTGTTTTAGTACCCAAGAAACCAATATTAGGCATCTGGGAGCCATTTTGGGTCGATGTCCCCTAACTCCCCTTAAAGGAAAAAAATACATTGATCTGAGAAAAGACATAGATGCACATTTTGAGGACCCAACCCCCCCTGGTAGGTATTATCAGACAGTATAAATAATTATCACTGTGTTTTTATGGATGTCCAGGGCATTTTGTAACATTTAAATCAGCTCATTTCATTGTGCATCGCCAGTAACAAAAATGAAACGTAACGAACCCAGTTTTCGTGGTTCTGTTCATTTCGTTCCATTTTCATCACAATTTTCGTTAGTCGTTTCGTTACGTAATGGAACGAATAATGAATAACGGAAATGAAAAAGTTCGTTTTGTGCCCATCTCTATCTCCAACCATGCCGCTCTGGGCCTCCCAAAAGCAGCATGGCTGGATAGTAAACTGGGCTACGAAGGAGCCCCAATACTGCTGCCCCCTTGTCCTCCTCTCCTCACAGAGCCGTTTCGAGGGTGCTGTGGCCACAGGAAATTCAAAAGCCTGCTCGTTGATCCTTGCTTTCCCAAAGGGTAGCACCCGAAGCATTTGTAACCCAGGGTACTGCTGTATTCAGGTTAAATTATATTATTGGCACTTCGCAAAAATTTTGAATCACAGTTTGGGCACTCGGTCTCTAAAAGATTTGCCATCACTGCTTTAAATGCACACTTGAATGTATGTGTTGCTAGTTGAGATGCCGTCTCTCATATCTCCTTTTACTTTCTAAATAAAAATGCTTTTTTTAACCCACAACAATGGCTTGAAAACTAGCAGTTTAATACTCTGAGAAGCTGAAGTGTTCTGATACTGACTTCCCTGTGTTGCTGTTTCTAATATCAGGTTTCTGTTTATTATTCTTTCGCATATATATTCTCTTGTTTTTCCCATATAAAACGCAGAGGAACACTTCTGCCAGAGTATGACACATGTGATATAAGAATGTGGACAAGCAAAAGAGACCCTGATGTTGTGGGTGATGCTGCTGGAACATATCATGGTGCTGCAAAAGTAGCTTTCAGTATCTTAGTTTGTAGCAAGTTCTTGTTCCTATTTCTATTAAGTGTCCATAGTTGTTTCAGGGCATGGAGACGTCTGTGCATGGGCACAGAATTGCTTTCCACAACATGGAAGAGGCAAGTATTTTTATTCAAAATAGCTTGTCACTTGTTGATTAACAATACCAGATTAATAATATGCAATTGTTATTTTCTCTTTCCTGCAGCACTTGGTCCCACTCTCATCCTCCCATAATATATACTGTATGTAAACCTGTTCCCCAGATCCTATATGCCAGGATTCTGAGCAAGTGAACTGCAATCCATGCATCTTCACTCCAAAGGTAATGTGTCACTCTTAAAGGTGCAAACATGCATTTTAAATTTCTTTCCCCTATCATTGAATATGGGTCATTGCCTGGAGCACTGTTTGGTGAAAAGGTGATAAAGAACAAATAAAATCTGGCACAGCACCATTTTATTGCAATTCGTGCATGTTATCCTGACTATCCACAGAATACCAATCCGCACATTTATTCTGTTTTATGCGGCATAGTGTGACCTTTTAAATAAACAGTGAGCATATGTGTAACTTGAATGAAGTGAATGGAATGTCCAGTCCTGTGCAGGCTTACTTGAAAAACTAAATGCCATCAAAGCCGAGCGCACTGTGAACATTATTATACTGATTATACAAGAATTTTATGTTCATAAACATATCATATTTGACATTTTGCAGAATGTGTGGCTTTATTCATGAGCTGTTTACCTCTTGTTACTACTCAGGCACATACCGAGACAATACTTTCTGCAAAATAGTGCATAATAGTGCAACGAAAGAACTGTTGTGACTTCTAGATACTCTGTTCTGCCTGGACAGAAGTTAATAGCAACCGTGAAAGGGTTAATCTTAATTGACAAAGGGTGTTTTTTGTTTTTGTTTTTGTTTTGAAAAAAACTGTGGGAACATTTAAAAGGGAAATAAAGTGAACAGGAATACTGTCAAGCTGTACAAATATATATTTTCAAAAAAAAATATCCGAAATAGGCGGCATCTGTTTCAAGGCACTCAGCAGTGACAAATCAGAGGAAGTCTCCTGTAAGTATCCAAGGATAGACATGAACAGGATATAGATATGCTTACATGTAGAAAGTCTAAAGATAGACCTCCCCTACAGCAGAGAATAAAGAATTTAAAAACTTCTGCAAGATCTGAAAGAGGTCACCAGGAGAGCAAGAAGAAGGGCTGTGACACCTGGTTTAGTTTGTCAAAGATCCAGTTTCTGGACTATATAAGTAAAAGCGTGTTTTCTCTTTGTGTAAATATATCAGTAGCAACAAAATAAAACCAAAATGAGAACTCTGTGTGGCATTCATCAGGTATTTGACAGAAAAATAATGTCGGACACTGAGGATCCAGGCCCATGGAGAGTCACAAATGGAACAGAATTGTGGTGGTGCCATAAACGATAGCGTAACATGGGATGGAGCTACCTCCTCTGGGCAAGGGACTCGTTTAAGCATTATTGCCTATTTTCCTAGTAAATATGCCAGCTGAATGGATGGCTTCAACTAGGAACACCTCTACAAGGAAATCATTTCTCATCCTATTCCTTTTCCTGTTGAAGAACTCCAGTATCACATCAGGTTAACTGTTCATATGAAATCAACGGCATGTGTATTGAATGACACAGGCAGTGAACTGAAACCTTCCCTTCAGCCAACAAGGCCTCAGTTCTTACTCACTTATTTATCTACTGCATTTCAGACACTTTTAATCTGGAATCAATTGACATTGATTAAAAATGCATTTCTAGAATATCTGGGGAGGGCAAAGGCAGAAAGGTGCATGCAGTTGTATTTCTACATGAACTCGGGAGAATGGTAATGCTTTCCTCACATTTGGATTTACAGTTGTCTGTTCAGCCGTCCCTTCCATAGAATCCTATTCGAATCAAAGAATACTGAAGTTGCAAGGGGTCTATAAGGCCATCAAGCGTGACTCCCAGGTCAGTGCAGGAATCCAAATCTAAGTATATCTGACAGATGGTTAGCTAATTTTTCCCATGAATGGCTCTAGCGTTGGACAGCTCACCACCTCTCGTGGTAAATGGTTCCATTGTTGTACTCCTCTGATGCTTAGGAAGTTTTTCCTGATACTCTACCAAAAAACGCAAAGCTAAACATGCCCAGTCCTTCCAGCCTTTCCACCTAGGGAAATTTTCCAGACCCCTAATCATCCTTGTTGCCCTCCTCTGAACTCATTCCAATTTGTTAGCTTAGCATCTTTCTTAAAATGCAATTTCCAGAACGGGCCACTGTACTGAGGGTGAGGCCTAGCCAGTGTGGAACAGAGGGGAACTAGTTCTTCACATTTTAATACAGCTTGAAATAATATTTGCCTTTTTTGAAACCACATTTTAATGAAGCTGAGTTTCCCCCCCATATCTAACATACATTTTTGCAAAACATACTCCCACAATCTATAAATGCCATCTCTTGCCAACAGTGCTCCTCTGCACTCTTCATAGGTTAAACAGAACAATCTCTATGCAAAAGATTTAATGCACATGAATCAGACATCAGAAATCACAATGCATGGAAGCTGGTCTTGATAACTTTGCCAGCAACATATGAAGGTTGCTATTTCAAAGAATAAAATTTCAGAACAAGAATCCAGAGAGAAGCAGGTGAATTTAAACATATACTCATGCTGGACACACATCTCAGCAGATTAAATATTAACCAGGGTTTCTAAGACAATACAAAATGAAATAATTATGCTGTTATCTACTGTTATTTTCCTTCCCACCATTTCATAACAAGCTTCAAACCTAAAATATGTCATTCTCTATATTACCACATGTTATCTCTCTGTTGTTTTCTTTAATGATAATTTCGTATTTACTTCTTCACAAATGAAATACCAAACAAGAGTCATAAATCATTACTAGGTGTGAAATGCAACAAAACATTTCTATCTTTTTTATCTTAGAGCCTTGTATGAATGCTTTACCATGCAGGTTTTGTATTCTAACCTTTATGACCGATTAAGTCAATTTGTTCTACAAAAGGTTACATTAAAATATGACAGTCTTTAAGTTGGCACTACTTTTTTCTTTTGTTTTTCTTTGTATTTCTTGATGAAATGTTTGCTAAATGCCATAAACTAATAGGCCTTTAAAAAGGGAGTCCCACAAAAGAGTCACCCTACAGTCTGAAGAACTCAACTGTTGACATCAAAATGTTCATCTTGTGCTTATAGTTTTCCTCTCTGAGTAGGTATTTCCCACCAAACTGCATTACTAGAATTTTTCTCTTGCTCTGAAGCCAAGATAAAACACCTCCAGATATACTTCAGAAATTAAGTGCACCACTGGATGAAATGACCTGATTTAAATTATGACACAATCAAATTACCCATCTGACATAAAATACCCCATCTGACCCAATCCGTGTTATTCAAATGCAGAGCCTGATCTTTTCCATGGGTTATGGAAGAATTAAAGGCATGGAAGCAACAATGTAGAAGGCTAGAGAACAGATAGTGGAAAGCTCCTATGGAATTCAATCTGGCAGCTGTCAGGGATGCATGCAGAAGATATCAGTGTAAACTCAAGGCCACCAAAAGAAGCCACAATATCTAACTAACTGAAGTGGCGTCCAACCATCTGGCACAACGCTTCATAGTAGTTTGTGGACTTAATTCTTCCAGATCAAAACAGGATCTCCAGCCAGATTTGAGAACTGCAACCAACTGGCACCCCACTTTAAATTTAAGATGGACTGAATCTGGTGGTATCTTGACTCATTGTGGGTGGCCAGAGCATCAACAACAGCACCAACCAAATCAGCTAGAAAGCTAGAAAAACCTCTTGGATATTTTGGATGCCAGTCAGACCCATCAGCCTTTGTGGTAATAGGATCCTGTGGAGGTGTTCACTTGTACCAAGTCCAAATCTCAGCAGGAGATTATCTGGCCCTGACAAGGGGTAGAACTCAAGGTCCTTCTTCTTCAGATCATCCTTTGCCTGTCCCAGTTTGAACACCAGAACATGAATATTAGAACATGTCACTAAACTCCTAGAGAGAAGGGCAAATTTTGTTTTGTATGAACCAAAATGAATGCAAGCTATTGAAGTTTACCTTAAGATCTTCAAAGGCTTCATCCTATTAATCATGGTACTAACTGCAATTTTCCCAAAACCAGCATGATGAGTAAAAGAGGAGAACCATTGGCATTAGCCTACCTAAAAACAGTTCAATTCTCACAATCATCAGTAACTGTAAATCACTAAACTTTTAGCTAGTCCTATGTTTCACCTTGATACAGTGTGGTGTAGTGGATAGTGTGATGGACTCAGGAGGCCTGGATTTTCAGGGGGTATGGAAATGGTAGAACCACTCCTTAAATATCTTAGTTAGCTTGAAATTAAAGTTGCTTTAGGTCTGTTGACTTGACAGCACAACAGCAGCAATCTTTTACTCATGCCCAGTTTGGTGTAGTGGATAAAGTGACTGACCAGGACTAAAGAGGTTTGGGGGACTCTGGAACTGGTAAAACTATTTCTTAAATATCTTACTTACTTCTAAAGCTCTATTAGACTTTTGTATACATTGGTTCTGACACAATAACACATACAGTGGTGCCTTGTATAAAGGAATTAATTTGCTCCAAATGAAATGATGTTAAGCAAATTTTCCTTTATACAAATTTCCCATAGGAATGCACTGAAAACAGACTAATCCCTAATTGCAAGCATTTTTATGTTGTACAGATTTGCCCAATAGACAGTTCTGTTAAGCAAATTTTCCCTATCTCCAGAATTTTTTATGTTGTACAGATTTTATGTTATACAAACCGTTTGTTATATGAGGGTCAACTGTATCCTGCTTCAAAGAGGCATTTACCCTTACCCACTCAGTCTACCCCCTGTAGCTGCTTTTGATATCTATGAAGAGCAGCCATCCAGAATACAAGTGTGGGTTCTCACCTCTCCAAAGATCCTGATCACATTCTCATTAAAACTGGACATGCGGTAGCCAAGGATATCTCCACGGGTATATGATAGGTTCTGTCATAACTGGAATCCAAGGGGCTGGAAATAGTTGCTGTGGGTGTTCATAGCAGGAGAGGAAACACTGCATGGGGGGCAGAGTCATGTGCAGTCATGCAGTTGCACACCTTAGAAGGAACCTTGGATCCATCAGATTTTTGGGGAGGACCATCTTAATTGGTTCCCCAGACCTGCGGAGCTTCCAAGTCCAGTAAGTTTGAACCCACCAGGTAGGGATCTGACTATGAAAACGAAGTTATTAAAAGTCCTTTCAGAAACAGACTACATTCATCTTACCCAATGTACAAACAAACTCCAGATTCAGAGTATGCCCTGCTTCATGAGTATGGCAAGACATCATTTAGGAAAGCCCTATGGTCATTATAGTTGGCATGCGGTCCTGGACCACTCTTGACAGCAGGGTCTCGGGATGAATGTTGACACCAAAAGCTGAGGAGGACTCCAATACCACTGCAGCCAGCTCAGCAACTGTTGGGCACTACACCAGCACAATCTCTGCTCTCTCTCATGCTCCCATTGTCAAGAACACTCATACCCAGCAAACTGTGGGACAGGACACCATTACAATCAAAATCACAGACCACTGTGATTCCCATTTCCTGCTCACCATCCAGATCTTGATTGCTGCTGCAGCTGCTGCTGCAGAAAGTATACAGGTGAGCAGAGCTGAAAGAGATTAACTCATCTACCTTCATCCAACCAGGTTTCCATAATACAAGAAGCTACCCATAGGTCAGCAGGCTAATCCATGATCAGATCAGGATATGGTTTTGTTTTACCCATCACTGACCTGGTATGCAACAGCATGCTTTTTAACCCAGGAGGTGGTTGGTTAGGGTACATTGCCATAGCTATCCAAGCTCACTTTTCAGCAAGTCTACTTGTGCTTCAGCTGCTTAGTAGCTAATTTAGGCTGCTTTCACATGACCCCTAAAATCTGCTGGCAATTTGGATCCCCCCCAACCAGAGATCATGTGTTTTTTGTTCTGCTTCCTGTGTTCCCACCCTCTCGCACTCTGATTCTATTGCTTCTATCTGCTATGAGGGGAGGGAGAAAAAAATACAGTTTCACCTCCGCCTGCCATCCACAGCAGCTAGTTATGGACGTTTATACACAACCCCTAAACTCCGGGGCAAATGGCTCCCAGCTCCGGAGCTTAAAAATGTTTCCCCACCAGCTCCAGAGTTAACAGGAAATTAAGTGCGACCACGCCCACTTTAGCATGTCCCAGCGCACCTTTCAAGTACCTGCTCTTTGGAGGTGAAAATTATTTGATCCGGTGTAACGATAGTGAGTGCGGGGCTCTCCTCGCTTCTGTTTGTTGTTTTTTGGCTCCCGCCCCTTTAAGAGCTACTTTTACAGAGACGAGAGGCAGAAAGGAGGTGAGCGGCATGCTTTTCTTTCTCTTTTTCTCCCTCCCATCACGCAGCCAGCAGCCAGGAAGTGTGGAGGGGTGGGAACGCAGGAAGAGCGATGAACCCCTAAGATCTCTGGTCCAAATTTAAGTGGCCAGCGGATCTTAGGGGTCATGTAAAAAGGCCCATAGTAGGACAGGAAGCCCGTTAAGGATTCCTGTCTGATCAAGGGGAGGACAACAAAAACAAACAGAAGGCGGAGGAGAGCCAGGCATTCACAGCTTTAAAATCCGGATCGGAATTTTTTTTTACTTCCTCGAGACCAGGTACTTGTAAAATGTGCTGGGGCACGCTTAAGTGGGCATGGTCATACTTTATTTTTTTTTAAGTCCGCTGCTGGTGGGAAAACAATTTTATGCTCCGTATCTGCAAGCCCTTTGCAGCGGATTTTAGGGGTTGTGTGAAAGCAGCCTTAGTTAATCATATTTGAGAACTTTTTAAAAAAAGATTACATGCCAAGCCAACAATGGATAACCCTACACAGTGAACTCTCCAGCTGGCCTCAGCACTGGATTTACTGCAAGGAAAATGGCAAGAGAGATGTCCCTCTTCTAAGGCAGTTAGTAGATATTACATTTACACTCCTGTGCCAGGCAAGAACTGACCCATTTTCATAACTTCTATTAACATTGACATTAATATTTTACTGCTGTTATACTGCTGTTATAAAAAGTCAAAATGTGTGCCAAGCAGCCAAAGTGGACATTCGACATTTTACAGTCCATGAATTAATGCATTACCTAAAAGTGCAAGAATGTTTTTTTTAAAATATTGGCATTAAAAATCTGCTTAGTGATGTCATTAAGATGTGTGACCCGTACTTTATTTAACTGATACAGCACCATGCTTTCCTCAGTCACAAACTATTCGCCTTTTAATTGATTATAACAAATTGTTCAAAAATGTCCTGTTATTGAATTATTCGTTCAAAACACGCTGAGTATGCTCTTTGTTAAATGGATTGGGATTTTGTGACTCTCTCCGTTTCTCTTTGTTCAGCAGTCTGGGGATTTTGCCATCATGTCTTTTGCGTAGCTGATGAGAGAGAGAGAGAGAGAGAGAAATAAAACAAACAAATAAAAGGAAATAGCCAGGTTGGTCAAGAGTGGGGAGGAGGGAATCCAAAATCCGTAGGTGGATAATACTTCTGTTGGACCAACTGAAGGTCAGGAAAAAAGTGTGAAAATTTTCACAAAACAAAACAAAAGGGGGCATCTTTTGTGTCTTGAAGATTATTGAATTTAGCAATTCAATAAAACAATCTTACACTGATGGTAGAGGATTTTATACTCAAGCAAAGAAAAGACTTCATTCTGAGTGCACATCCCCTTTACCTACTAGGTAAGCATATCTGATCTTGCCTGATTTCAGAAGCTAAGCAGGGTCAGTGCTTGGATGGGAGACCACCAGGGAATATCAGGTGCTGTAGGCGCCTGGAGTAGGAACTGGCAAACCACTCCAGTATTCCTGCCAAGAAAACTCCATGGACATGGGGTCACGAAGAGTTGATTGCAACTGTAACGACACAACACACACACACACACACACACACACACACACACACACACACACACACACACACACACACACACACACACACACACACACACACACAGAGAGAGAGAGAGAGAGAGAGAGAGAGAGAGAGAGAGAGAGAATGGTTACATTTAGATTATGGGAGAAATACCTAGAACAATTTTTAAAATTATCTCCAGCTTTGTTTATATATTTGTAAAAGAATGGACTATTTCTCTCAGCGTTTGTTATACCTTCCAAAGAACTTTTGTCTTATATTTTTTTATGTTTGAAAAATATGAACTATTGTCTATTTTATTTTCTCATCCCATAAGCCATTGAAGGAGTATTAGCTACAATATGAAACAATCTCTGCTTCTAATTTAAATATATGTAAGCTAGCCTCAAACTATGATATATCTTAACATTATCAAGCAATGCAGACATTATTCTGTCTTCTAACCAACCTTTTGCTTAGTTTTCACATTTCCAGATGAAGTCCCAAGGAACCCAAAAGCTTGTATTCTTACTAAAGATATTGTCCAGATACTATTTGGTATTGCTCAAATATGGACTTTGGACTTGTAGATCTGGAGTCTGTTCATGTGGTGAAGTGTATCAACTTGGCTAGATAAAATCCATGGTTTTAAAAATAATAACTGGTGTAATAAAAGAAATCTCACTTTAATTCAAAGAAGATGGAGGAACTGACACCAATTTCCCATGGATCTTTCTGCTAAAACACATTCCTTGATGGTCATAACAGTTACATTAAAAAGAAATATAAAATGTATACTGTTCACCAGGGGTCTCAACCTTCCACAATACAGAAGCTTCCCCTAAAAACAGACCCCATGGTGAATATAGAAAGTGGAAGGAAAACAATTTAAAGGAGCGACCTATTCATTAGTCCCAGATGTAGCTCCTGATCGGGTAAACTTTAAGAAAACAGTGTGAATAGAGGGAATTTTAAAGTTCAGGCTCAAGACACTGTGATCACCCTCCCTCTCCAAACAAATGTAGGAGAAACACTTACAGAACACAAAATTTCTTACATCGAAAGAATGCCCATTTTTCCACATTGGAAGGGACCTCCTAATAAAGCTAAATTCTAACATATTTTTTTAGAGGAAGGGGAACTGCAGAGAAACATAATATTTGGAAAACAACTAAGATGTATTTTAAAACATCTGTATATGGAGATGGGCACGACCAGGAAAAATTACGTTTTGAGTTGTCGTGTGTCGGAGCTGGCCCGTTTCGGCTCGTTTCCGTTTTTCGTGAAATTTTACAAAAATTTGTCATTTCATTTGTCAGTTTTTTGTCTGTCATTAGTACTGGTTTTGGGGGGCTCCTGGAGGCACCTCTGGGTGGGTGCCTCCTCTGGCCCACCATGAAGGGAAAGCGGGCTCCTGGAGGCACCTCATGGGTGCCTCCTCTCCTCACCCGCTACAAAATGGCATGCATAGCCAATTGGATATGCATACCATTAAGTTGCAACAGTAGCAGGCAGAGGCACCTCTTTCGGGTGCCTCACTGCCTGCTGGAGAGCGAAGTGACAGAGGACTGTGAGTCACTGGACCCCTAAGGGTGCCCGCTGTGACTCACTAAGAAGGGAAGTGTTCTTGCTGTAGTGCAATGCGAGTACACAGATCTGGCTTGGGGTTATGGGTTAGCGCAAGGGCTAGGATTAGGGTTACTGGTAAGGTTAGGGTGAGTTACTGGGGTGCACCTCTGGGTGCCTCTCTGACCCACTAAGAAGGACAGTGTACTGGTGTATGGGTTAGGGTTAGGGTTCGTGGCTTTTTATGCCTAGGGTTAGTGGCTTTTTATGCCCGACTGGCACATCCCAGAAGTCTCGGTCAAAACCTGGCCAAGTGGCCATGCAATTGGTGGATATGGCTCCAAAAATTTGCATGGTCCACTCCCATGGACAGCCCATCATTAATGCGCAGGTGTAAAAAAATAAAAATAAAATAAAATAAAATAAAATCAATGGAGACGTTTTGTTGCAAGAAAAACCCACTGCTGCTACTGTAAAAATTCAGGCAGTTTTAAAATAGCTATTTTCGCATGTTGCTGTGGTGCTTTGGTGTGTTTTTGGACCACGATTTCAAAATAAATATTGCGGTCGCCCCATTTTGGATCTCCCGCCTGCACCGCATGGCATGGCGAGCGAGTTGGCGAGACGATGAGGATGCGCAGCCCAGGAGAGGAGGGGGGAGGCCAGGGACCCCCTGCCCCCCAGAAACCACCCTTCTGGTTGGTGCCTTCACTGAGGCAGGCATATTTTCACTTGCTTTTTTGGCTGGGAATTGGGGGTTGTTGTTTTTTTAAAAACTTTTTTCCTGTGCCGCGCTGCTTGGCGAGTTGGCGTGGGCGAGTGCGACTCGACGAGGAGGATGTGCACTTTGTGCAGCCCAGGAGAGGAGGGGAGGGAGGTCGGGGACGCCCCCCAGAAACCACCCCTCTGGTAGGTGCCCTCACTGAGGCAGGCATATTTTCGCCTGCTTTTTTGCCCGGGAATCGGGTTTTTTTCATTTTATTTTTAAACTTTTTTCCTGTGCTGCGCCGCTTGGCGAGTTGGCGTGGGCGAGTGTGACGACGAGGATGCGACTTTGCGACTGGAGGGAGGCCGGGACCCCCTGAATGCCCTCACTGATTCAGGCCTATTTTCGCCTGCTTTTTGGCCAGGAATCGGGGAAGGCGCCGCTTGGTGAGTTGGCGAGGGCGAGTGTGACCCCAGGAGAAACCTGAAACCACCCCTCTGGTAGGTGCCCTCACTGATTCAGGCCTATTTTCGCCTGCTTTTTTGGCCAGGAATCGGGGTTTTTTTATTTTATTTTTAAACTTTTTTCCTGTGCCGCGCCGCTTGGTGAGTTGGCGTGGGCGAGTGTGACTCGATGACGAGGATGCACACTTTGCGCAGCCCAGGAGAGGAGGGGAGGGAGGCCGGGGACACCCCCCCCAGAAACCACGCCTCTGGTAGGTGCCCTCACTCAGGCAGGCATATTTTCGCCTGCTTTTTTGGCCGGGAATTGGGGTTTTTTATTTTTAAAACTTTTTTCCTGTGCCGCTTGGCATCATGCGATCGCTGAGATGCCAGGAACAACAACACGACAAATCAGACCCAATTTTTCTTTAGTCGGTTCGAGTTCGAGTTCTGGCAGAGTAATTGTCGTTACCGTTTCCGTTCCGTAACGGAAATGAGAATTTCACCAAGTCGTGCCCATGTCTACCTGTATATATCAAATGCCTGTTTGAGTCCTTAACTCATTTATGTACCTAATCATACATAGAAGAACCTGCTCTCTTTGCTAATTTGCAGCCTTTCAGTTCATGGAGAAGAAAAAAATATGATTACATAAAATCTAGGCCTAAAAACACATAGCACATATTTTCCATTGGCCCCCAGAGGGAAGTCTGCAGCCATTCTACAGAGAATAGCTGCTGCTGTGGCTTCCTTTTCAAATGACATCCAACTGTTAGCAGGAGATGGGAGGATATTTGAAGCTACCCGTCATGCAGAGATAAAAAGGATGCAGCATAATCCTGCTAGGTCTTGATAACATTAATCAGCTGCAGCGCTTAGGGATTTGATGTTTTAAAAAACTTTATTCGATTCAATACTTAGTTGCAAAAAGGTCAAAGTGCTTCCGCATTCCTGATTTTGATGAAAAGAATTGATTTCAATTAAATTGCTAGCATTTAAAAAAACATTATTTAAGAAGAGCATACCCCTCTTAGATGAATCCTACATCATATATAGAGGCAAATGAAATGAAAACTTTCAGGCACCTTCTAAAGAATTTCTGCAGCTGCTTAGACAGTAATTCTAGTACATTCCCTTTGCATTCTGTGGCTACTGTGGTATGAGAGCAATATATGAAACATTTCCTACATATGTTGGGTTGTGTTCCCAAGAGGGATTTCATAATTCACATCCTGCAAATGTCAAACAGAAATGTCATTTTTAAAAATGCATCTTTCTGTTGTTTAACATGCAAACCAATGTGTCTGATTTCACTGAGCCATTTCACCAGTCTGGCCGGAGACATGGAGGTGCTGTTATTGTTACGGCCACCCTATTTCTTTAAGCAGAAAGCAGCTACAGGGATGTAATGCCTTGCTTTCCCAGGCTAGGTTTCCTTTGGAAGGAGGTCACTGGAAGCTTGCTGGCATTGTGTAGGCACAGCTGAACTCTTCCACTGAGAGCCAAAGGTCTCAAACATTAGGGGCCAATGCTATAGGAAACCCATACCTAGACATTTTGACAGAACCCAACTTCATGTTTTCATGTCTTTTTGTTTGCATCAGATAAGAATTCTGATCAGGTATTCTAAAGAAGGTGTGAATAAATTGGGGGGATGTGGAACATGGAATCCATTCAGAACCTTTGAAACTTCCTCATAAATGCCTGGGAAAGGTGGCTGAGAAGGCAAGGGTCAACACTAGTCAAAAAGGAAAAAAAGGAACATGATGACTTCGGTTGATTTCCTGCCTAAGAAGGCATTAAAGCTGTAGTAATGGGACTGACACCTTCACATCTTCTCCTTTATGCCATCAAAAGCCAGTCTGATTCCTTCCCTAGAGTCATGCATATCACAGCTATGGGAAAGGAAGAAGGGTAGGCACTAGGCACAATGGCCACAAGGGTGATGTCCTCTAGTGGGGGCAGATCCAGGTAACATGTTGTGGATTGGTGATGGCATTTGTTCCTTAAATTCACTTCTTACTTAGTTATATGTCCCTAGCCCTATGTTTTTAAGATGATATGTATTTTTGTTCTATGCTGAGCTCCTGAGAAAGGCTTTGGCTGATACATGTAGAGCTTGCCTTTTTAATAGAAGACCTGCAAATAGATCTACATATTTCTTTTCTACATCTTGAGATTTATTCTCTCTTTTGCTCCCATGATAACGCATCACCTGTAGTTTACCAAAGGGCCAATATAAAACTGTGGCAATGGTAGAAGGCGAACATGGTGTTCACAAAGCATTTCAGCATACGTGCTGTACAACTGGCTAAATGGGGGTTATGCAGTCAATGATGCTGTCTGAATGTGCAGTTGAGACAGCCTGGACGTAAAGTCCAGCAGACTAATGAAGACATCACTTTACATGATGAAAAATCATGCCTCACTTGATTTGTAAGCAGGTTTAACATACTTTAAACAGGGTTTTCATCTTACTATTCCCACCCTGTGGACAAGACAAGATGGATGCCCATGTGGGCATGTTCTTATGGGAGGAGCTGCTCCATACTATACAGTATCTTGTTATTTGGGGGGGGGTTGGTTTTCAATGCCCTGAATAAATCAATTTCTCCCTCCTCCTCCCTCCCTCCTTCCTGAAATCCTGCACATTTTCTTTAAAACAAATTGGCATAAGCTTAAACATCTCCAAAGATATTACCTGTTGTAAACTGGGTTGCACAACTCAGAATGCAACAGATAAACTTTATAGGGATTTCTTAATATGTTTTGTGCTCTCCTTAAAGATCAGAAATACATTGTTTAAATAGGCAGGCAGATTAAGGATGGAACTTTAATAATTTTGACTAAAGGAGGGAGGGAGGGGGGGAAAGCTCCCTTCTTTTTTGTATTATTTTCGGTACTGAAGAAGAGCCTCTTAAACATGAATGATTCATGTTAACAAAAGAGAGCTACACAAAAAGTTTCATTTTTGTGTGTTTCCCTCTTTTGTTCCTTCTTTTCACTCCTTTGTGTGCCAAATCACTTGGGAAATTCATCACCCAATTGTATTGTGATGTCTGTTTTCAGCAGCCCATCATAATATCCAGGAGAGAAAGCAGTAACTTGGAATCTGAAAAGGGCCTGGATTATTTGGAACCTAATGAGGCTTTTTCCTTATTTGCTTCAAGTGAAATCACAGCATTCTGAATTTTCTCCATCTTGTATTGTGCTTCAACCTCACTGGCTACCTATTTCTATGCCTCCATTGTGGTTCTTTTCCTTTTTCATCTTTTTCCCCCTTGATGGGAGGGGCTCTATTTCTTAGGATTATATTTGCTGCTGCATTCTCTGCCAGCACAAATCCTGGGGATTCTTTAGAGTTTTGGGTCCTTTGGATTTCCTGTCCTTTCTTGGATTATGTTTGCTGCTGTCTCTTGGACTTAATGAAGTAGAGACACCATTAAGAGGTTAAGGGAGAGGAATCTCCACATTTTAAACAGTATTTTAAATCTCCACATTTTAAATGTATGTTTTAATTTACTTGATTGATTGTTTTTCTTGGGTTTTGGAAGAAAGGGTTGCTTTTTGTTGTTGTTTTTTATTGCTTTTGGTTTGTGTGCTCTTTCTTTCTCATTGTGTATGAAGGGATGCTATCCATATTTAGTTAATTTTTAAAAAATGTTATCTTAGGCTGCAGTCTCACTAAAGTTTTCTGCGCATCTTAATTTGATGCGTAGGGGTTTTGGGGGGCGGTCACGTGGTGTTTGATGTGCAGTTAGTGTCCTGTTGACAGGGTAGTATTTTACATCTCTACTTGATTACTGCGCATCTTTTCCCTTTTTCCCGGGTTGATTTTCTACGTCTCCATTGCATATAACAACCCTTACCCACAAGAAGTGGCAGGAAATGGGGTACGAAGCTAATTACTATGTATTTTCTGGGGTCGCACCTCATTAGAGTAGCAAAGAACTGTGCATCATTAAGGGAAGTTTTTTAAACCAACCCCTAGTGGTGGCTTAATATACTTTGGTGAAAGTGCGCTTCCGGGGGCGTGGTTAGTCGGGGCACCAAATTACTTCCCTTTGCGGTTAGGATGCTATCTTTTACTGTGCAGTTTTCTGCAGCAAAAATGTGCAGAAAACAGTGGTGGGACCACGGCCTTGGTTAATTTATTGTGTATCTATTCTGCTAAAGATGGATATTAGAGTAGGAGTTGGAAATATTTTGTTTTGTGGTGCTGTTGGTTAGGTATACTGTTGCCTGATTTTGGAATACTGTAGACTGATTCTCTGTTGCCTTGCCTCTGCTTTGTTAGAGTAGTTCTTAAGGAATTTTCAGGGGTTTTTATTGGAGCCAAAAACATAAATGAAGTGAAGCTCAACAAAATGAACTAAAATATTCAGACTCTTTTGTGTAAAATGAAATGATTCATAGATGAAAAACACAAAAACAACACAACCCCCCAAAGAAACTAAAACAAAGCAAAAATGTATACACAAAGACAGAGATGCGCACACAGACACACAGATGCACACACACACACACTGTACACAACACTTGAGGTGCTACACAGGTATTACACATTTGTATCTATCTGATACCATTTTGCCATGGCTCCATCCTAAGGACTCCTGGAATTTTTGTTTGTGAAATACTTCATGTTCTCTACTAGAGTGTTCTAGTGCAGTCCCTTGAACTATATTAGCAAAGAATTTTAATTACTTCACCAAACCACAAATCCTAATATTCCTTGAGATTCACACATGACATTTAAATTATTATCAAACCAATATGTGTATTGGAGATACACCTTGACAATGTGATTAGCAGTGATGAAATTTTTCAAAACTTTTAGGCACAAACATGTGATAATTTTGAACATTCAATTCATTGGTAGAGGAAGTTTAAGAATTTCTCTCCCAACCCCACATCCCAGCCATTTTCTTAATAACAATGTTCCGCTCCTACACAGTAATTAGTGTTAGGGGAAAACTCCCATTCTTAGCAGTGGAAGTGTTTTTCCTTGATGCTAATTACTACATGAGGAGTTGACTTTTACTGAACTTAAATCTGCTCTCCCTGCCCAGTACGGTGCCAATTATGAATACCTCCCCATCACTCCCAGTATTTAAATGTAAACAAAATAATAATGCCATTGCAAAAAAATGGTTAATGTCAAGTGCACATTTATTGCCTAACAGCAATAACAAATGCATTGCACCTTGTTTCAACAGAAGTTGCAGTCCAAATCAAAAGACCATTTTTCACATTCATTTTGGGTGAAGAGAGAATACAGTAGTACTCAAAAATACAATCACTGTATTTGGAAAGCTGATGCATCAACAAGGAGGGGAAAGTATAAAATCCTTCTGGCTGAGCTAAAAGCTTTCAACATGCAGGAATAATCCCCAACTCCTCCACAAAAGGAGTTGAAAAAAATCAGAAATGGCCCATTACTGGGAGGAACATGTTTTGCTGTACATTTCAGGAAGCTCTTTGTTGTTTTCTCGTATGGGTAATTCTCCTGACCCTATTGCAGACCATGTTCTCTTTTTCATGTAACAACACACAACATAAGCCAGACATTACAAGAGTTTTGTTAAAGGAGGTCTCACAGTATATATTTAATGTTAAATGCTTCAGCAGACATTACTGCTTTGGTCATGGATCTCTGTATCAAGGTGACTGCCTCTGCCTCATCTACTTGTGTAACAAATTAAACATGAGGCCTTGAGAGCAAACTCTAGCATTACACTAGGGAGTTACATTGGACGAATGTCAGATAAGCAAATGAATTGATCCACTTCTTTAATAGGACACAATGAAGGCCTCAGGATAACATTAGGAAACTATTGGTTGATTTCTTAATCTAACTTGCTTTCTGCTATTAATTGAAAGGTCAAGTCATTTACAGCTATAGTAGATATAGTACCAAACCTGAGCTTTGTGAACACACACCTTAGCTTGTGTACTCCCTGCCCTTCCTCTGGTACAGCTGTGGAGATGAGTTAGCATTTGGTTCCCTTATAGATTAACTACAATTTGCAGTCATCTAATCATAAGAACATACGAACATAACAGCCTTGCTGGAACAGGCCATAGCCCATCCAGTCCAGCATTCTTTCTCACACAGTGGCTCACCATTTGCTTCAGGGTATTCCCAAGCAGATGTCTTCACCTGCTTTCGATTCCCCACAAATGGCATTGAGAGATATCCTGTCTATCTCTCCAACCTGGAGGTTGCCCTTAGACATCCATAATGATAGCCATTGATACCCTTGTTCTCCATGAACTTGTCTAATCATTTCTTAAAGCTGTCAAGGCTGACAGCTGTCACCACCACTTCTTCTAGCAGGGAGTTCTATAGACCACTGATCCTCTGGGTGAAAAAGTGCTTTCTCTTATTTGTTTGAGGTCAAGCACCCAAACGTTTCATGGAGTGCCCCCTAGTTCTAGTGTTGTACGATAGGGAAAACAGTTTTTCCTAATCTACTTTGGTCACACTGTTTATGATTTTATAAACTTCAATCAGGTCACCTCTTAAGAGACGCTGTCATTCAAGAGTGAAGAGGTCCATCCTTTGCAGCCTCAGATGGTAAGGAAGGTGTTCCAGTCCCCTAATCATTCTGGTTGCTCTCCTCTGTACTTTTCCCATTTCCATAATATCCTTCTGGAGGTGTGGTGACCAGAACTGTACACAATACTCCAGATGGGGCCTCACCATAGATTTATAAAGAGGCAAAATGACACTTGCTAACTTATCGCTATGGTTTATCTTTGACAATGGTTAATGCCAGGAAGATGATTTCAAACATTGTTTATATACCTGATTTGCCTAAATTAGTCATAATGAAAATTAATCCTAGTACTAAAATATGGTTAAACATTTCAAAGGGTACAAGCAGTATCCAACATACTGTGACAATACATAATTCAATAAATTGCCCTCACCATTATTTTTAAGGGGAAGTAATGTCTTCAAAACACAAAAGCCAAACCCATTTAAACTACTTTGCCCATAATTGTTATTGGAAATCAAATCTCATGTGTTTTGAGAGACTGTCGTACCTGGCTTTTTATATCTGAATTTTCAATGCCTATGTTGTACTACTTTTTAGACACTGCAAAAAAGGTTTTTGCTGATGTTTGAAGAAAAGATAACAGAGCAATACAGATCTGTAACACAAATACCCCATTTTTAGCTAGCTAAAACATTGAGGAATTTTTGATAAAATGATTTTGGGGGAGGTCACTGCAAAATCATGTACTTAACAAGCTTACATCAGAAAGATCAATTGTCTTTATCTGAAACACCCAAAGGAGAAGAAAGTGGATGTATACCGGTCTTACATTTAGAAAGATTTCACAGAGCTGCTTTGGTACTGTGACAGACAAGTTTTTTTTTTCTTCCTCTCAAGAAATGAAACATCAGATGAACTTTTACAATGGCAAAAAGGAGCATTTTGTGACAATTCTAGCTAGCATGTAATGTACTACAGTGGTTTTTACACTAGCCTTATTGTTTGAGCTTTGAAATTCCTGAGGCTCAGCTGACATGTGCTCAGAACATGCAAGCCAGTTCGTTTTCTCTGCATTATCAGACATCAAAGCTATGGGCTTAATGAGTAAACCATGTGGTTTTTTTGGAGTGGCTAAAACAACCAGGGTAGCTCAGCCTGTTTTTCTGCTCAATCTCTCTGACCCTTGCCGATGACTTGACCTCAGATACAGATGATGGTGGGGTCATCATAGGATGTCTAAAATGCAACAAATGGGGAGAAACACCTTGCAATCTTTCATATGGTCTGAAGAAATCCCAAATAAATACACATGAAACACACATGTATATTTATTTGTTGAGCAGTGCTTTGATAAGGTCTAAGCTGCAGTGCACACAGGAGGAACTATGGGTGTGTCGGTCTAGGTATGACTTGAATTAAAGAGGGGAATGTTCCAAATCAGACAAAGTAGTAAATGTTAGAAAGTGCAAAAATATAGCAACAGTATTCACAGCAGGTATCAAAGTGCATTCATTTTAAAAAGTAACTTGTATTTCCTCCCATTTGGCCTCTTCATTGTTTCCTAGTCCTAGAATGTGTCACTCAGGGGTGTATCAGGGGGGGTGGCAGCAGAAGGGTACATCTGCCCTGGGTGCAGCAATCTGGGGGCACCTGGAGGGGAGAAGGAGAAGGAAGCCATGCACCCTTCCACTGCCCAGCAGTCCTCCCTTCCCTAAGGCTTGATGACGGCACCCCCTCTGCCGCACATGCACACACACACACACACACACACACACACACACACACTGCCCATCCCTCCATGCGCACCCACCCCACGCCCACAGGGTTTGGTCCCCATTGCTGGGTGGGTGTGATGTGGGGGGGCAGGAAGGGCGCAAAAAACAAACTTTGCCCCCAGGCGCTACAAATCCTGGCTATGCCTCTGATGTCACCCCATTCTCATTATTCATTCATTCATAGAATCATAGAATCATAGAATCATAGAATCATAGAATCGGAAGAGACCTCAAGGGCCATCTAGTCCAACCCCCTGCCATGCAGGAACCCCATCAAAATATTTCTGACAGATGACCATCCAGCCTCTGCTTAAAAACCTCCAAAGAAGGAGACTCCACCACCCTTTGTGGCAGCATATTCCACTGCCAAACAGCTCTAACTGTCATGAAGTTCTTCCTAATGTTCAAATGGAATCTCTTTTCCTGTAGTTTGACACCATTGCCCCGAGTCCTAGTCTCTGAAGCCATGGAAAATAAACCTGTTCCCTCTTCAATATGACATCCTTTCAAATAATTAAACATAGCTATCATATCCAGGGCCAGCGCTTCCATTAAGGCGAACTAGGCAGTTGCCTAGGGTGCCAAAATACAGAGAGGGCGCTGGCCAGCCTGCTGCCCCCCACTGCCCCCACCACCTCTGGCCACTGCCATCCATTCCCCCACCACCCGCCAGCCACCCGTCGCCGTCCTCCCGCTGCTGCCCACCCATCACTGCCCGCCATCCGCCTGCCCGCCGCCCCGCACCCATCACCGCCCGCCCCCACCCATCGCCATCCGCCCCGTGCCCATCACCGTCCCCCACCCGCCACCACCCTGCCCACCCCCGTGCCCCTGCCGCCCCCTGCCCTGCCCACCCACCGCCCACCCCACCCCCACCCCTCGCCTAGGGCGCAAAACAACCTAGCACAGGCCCTGATCATATCCCTCCTCAGCCTTCTTTTAAAGAGGCTAAACATTCCCAGTTCCCTAAGCCATTCCTCATAAGACATTTCCTCCAGACACGCAACCATCCTGGTCGCCCTCCTCTGCACCCGCTCGAGGTTGTCAACATACCTTTTAAACTGAGGTGCACAGAACTGGACACAGTACTCCAGGTGGGGTCTGACCAGAGCAGAATAGAGTGGTACTATCACTTCCCTTGATCTAGACACCATGGTTCTGTTGATGCAACCAAGAATCGCATTGGCTTTCCTGGCCGCCGCATCACACTGCTGACTCATGTTCAATTTGTGGTCCACCAAGACTCCCAGATCCCTTTCACAGGTACTATTCTTCAGCCAAGTGTCCCCCATTCTATATCTGTGCAATTTATTCTTTTTACCTAGATGTAGCTCCCTACATTTCTATCTGTTGAAATCCATTCCGTTAGCTTTGGCCCAGCATGCTAATATGTCAAGATCCTTTTGGATTTTCATCCTATCCTCTAGGGAATTAGCAACCCCTCCCAATTTGGTATCATCTGCAAATTTAATTAGCATACTCTCTATTCCTTCCTCCAAGTCATTAATAAAGATATTGAACAGCACTGGGTGCAGAATAGAACCCTGGGGCACCTCACTGGTCTCATCTCTCCAAGCTGAAAAGAGGCCATTTATGATCACTCTTTGGGTGTGATCAGTCAACCAATTACAAATCCACCTAACAGTAGCACTATCTATCCCACTTTCTACTAACTTCTTAGCAAGAATACCATGGGGAACCTTATCGAGGCCTTACTAAAGTCCAGATAAGCAATATCCACAGCATTCCCCTCATCCACCAGGCCTGTAATTCTATCAAAGAAAGAGATCAAATTAGTCTGGCATGACTTGTTTTTAAGAAACCTGTGTTGACTAGAGATGGGCATGAAACAAACAATTTTTCATTTCCGTTTTTGTTTTTTCGTTTCATTATGTAACGAAATGACAAATGAATTTTGTCTCTAAAATGAAACGAAACGAACAGAAACACCGGAATTTTTGTTGTGTGTTTCGTTTCCGTTACTGCAATATGAGTGAATTGCTTAAAATCCTAAAAAAAAATCACAAAAAATTGAAATAAATGGTAACAAAATGGTAATGAAATGAACGAAAATGAAAACAATTTTTTTCAAAAATTCGCAAAAAATGGAAACGAACCGAAACGGCCCCTCCAAACGACAAACGACAAACGAAATGCCATTTTTCTGATTCGTGCCCATCTCTAGTGTTGACTTCTTGTAATGACAGCATTGTTAAATAATTGCAGACTGACTGTTTAAGAATCTGCTCTAGGATCTTTCCAGGAATTGAAGTCAAGCTGACTGGGCGGTAATTATTTGGGTCCTCTTTTTCCCCCCTTTTTGAAGATGGGGACAACATTAGCCTTCCTCCAATCGATGGGGACTTCTCCTGTTCTCCAGGACTTCTCAAAGATTATCGCCAATGGTTCTGAAATTACTTCTGCCAGCTCTTTTAATATCCTTGGGTGTAATTCATCTGGCCCAGGAGACTTAAATTCATTTAATGTTTCCAGGTGTTCCTGTACTACCTCTCTACCTATTTTATATTGCAATTCCCATCCTACCTCATCTACTCTTTGTCCCAGTGGATCTCTTTCTTCCTTTTTGGAGAAAACTGAGGCAAAGAAGGTGTTGAGTAGTTCTGCCTTTTCCTTGTCTCCTGTTAGTAACTGGTTATCATTGCCACGCAGAGAGTCTATCATTTCCTTATTTTTCCTTTTGTTGCGGACATAACTAAAGAAACCCTTTTTACTATCTTTAATCTCTCTGGCAAGTCTAATTTCGTTTTCCACTTTAGCTTTTTTTTTTACCAACCCCCTGCATATATTAGCTGTTTGCTTATATTCCTCTTTAGTGCATTTCCATTTTTCCATTCCTTGTACTTGTTTTTCTTTATAGTTAGCTGAGTTGATTCGTTCATTTTTTTTCTTTATAGTTAGCTGAGTAGCCATTCATCCATCCATCATTCATTCATTCATTCATTTTAATAGTGGAAGAGTTTCTCTTTTTGCTCTCGTCTTTTTCCTCTCTCTCCCTCTCCCTATGGATAAGTAGATGGTTTTAGATATTATTAAAGTAATAAAATATTAAGATAGATGCTGAAGAGATCAGTAGTTTAGGTCTCTGGCTGTGGAGTCAGACGTTAGACAGTTCCTGCTTCTGCTTCCTTTATAAGGGCTGGACTCCATGATCCATTAGGGTCCCTTCCAGCTCTGCAATTCTATTATGATATTGCTGATGGTATTAATTCTAACACTGAAGTCTGTATGCACGATATAGGATTGCTCAGATTTAATGTACAGATTTGGGAAATGATATTTTCAGTTTATAATAAATGAAAATTATTGTTTCTCTCTGATACGAACCATCCGTTTTGTTTCTTTCTGCCATTTTAACTTTTTAATAACTTCATGACCACAAATGTTTAAATACAAGTTCCAGGTCTGAGGAGCACAAGCCATATCACAGGCACTCCTTCCTCCAGGAGAAAATATCAAAACAATCCTAAATCCACATTGAAGCCTTATCAACCGACCTAAAGTTCATTGAGAGCCTTGTGGCACAGTGGTTAAATAGCTGTACTGCAGCTAAAACTGTGCTCATGACCTGGGTTCAATCCCAGGTAGCTGGTTCATGGTTAACTCAGCCTTCCGTCCTTCTGAGATCAGTAAAATGAGTACCCAGCTTGCTGGGTGTGGGGGGCAATGTGTAGCATGCACACTGTAATTAAAAACTGTAAACTGCCCAGAGACTACTTTAAGTGGTATATAAACAGAACACTTTGCTTTTAATCCATGCTCTGAAACCCACAGATTTCCAGTGATTAAATGAAAGTTCATTATGTATCAGCAATGCCCATATTTAGCAAAACTTCAACAAACTATATTAGCATAACTCTCTTGGCTAAAATAGCATGTCTTTCAAACGTAAAATTCCCACTACAAAGTATATCAGCACAAAGCAAATGTTCTTATATTCCGCTTAACCATTGAAAAACATAACTACAAATTAAAGACCAAGCCAAATACAAGGGGGATATAAATATATGTTGAGGCTGTTTATTTACTGACAAAATCACTATAGCTAATGTTGCAATGGCAACTAAATGTATTTCCAGAGGGCTAAACAACAACAGGTCTCTTTCTTGTTAATCTTGGTATCAGTCCTATGGTACATTCTCTCCAGTCTTGAAGTAGATTTACACTGGGGTATGTCATCTCAATAGGAAAGGGGAGTAGAGGGATTTCATGCATATTATAGAGATATGGGGAGTGTAGAGCTTTTGTCTGTTTCTGATCAGTAGATATGGAAACTCTGAGGCATTTAAACCACCACTGCGAGGTGTCTCATGCTGTAAAGACAACTTAAATATGCAACAATAGGGATTTAATGACCATTCTTTCCATCCCTGGTTTAGAAACAGATTGCAGTGGTAGACATCATAGGCACATTAAACTGCAACCTCTTCCCAGCCATGACTTTTCAAAAATGAACTAGAAAAGGTGAGGATTTCCATAGCCATTCCCCTGGATATGTTTTAACAAGATCCTGCCCAAAGTAAGTTTATCAATACTTTGTGCTGTCTCCTTTTTTAAAAAGTCAATATTTCATAACTTTTTAAAATTCATACACACAGGAACAACATTTTGATATCATAAAAAAATCATTAAAATGTAAGTGTGTATGTTTGTGTTTGTGTGTGTGTATGTATGCTTACATTTTTATGGAATCAAAATGTTGTCCCTGTGTGTATGGATTTTAAAAAGTTTTGAAGTATTGACTTTTTAAAAAGGAGACAGCACAAAATATTGATAAACTTACTTTTGGCATATAGATAGATAGATAGATAGATAGATAGATAGATAGATAGATAGATAGACGGTTACTTCACGTCCTTCCTCGAGCCGAGGTGAACTTGCCTCCATGTTGAAATCGGTTTTAGTCACGTGACCTAATGCCGGTTCTGCCCCTGTTTCTCTGTACTCACGGGCATGCTGATTGAAACTGGCAGCACTTTAACTGCATGTCCTCGATCCTTACCTGGCAGTAAGGAACAAACACAAACCAGAGTGAACTGTTCGAGGAAGAAGCTTGGTCGATAAGCGGGGAAAATGGATTCATAAGAAGGAGTTATAATTCCTGTTGTTCAATACATCAAAATACCGATGTTCCTCCCCCCTTCTCAACCAAAAAAAAAAAAAAAGTAATCACACCAAGTATTTTCTCAATGCAGGTTAAGAGGAACCACACATCCCCTGGGGGGCAGATCAAGAAGCGGATTGAAAATATTCCCTGAGCTCCAGGACGGGAATCTCTCACCCTGCTTGGAGTGCAGTTCAGGGGGCGTGGTCAGGGTAAACTTGGATTGACCCCACAAGGACGTGAGGTTCTGTTCCTTCGAACCGGTCTCCAGCGGGGCCGCGAACTGCAGCGAGAGTGGTGTGAAGTATCAGCCATAGACACACATACACACAACATCAATGCCCACATTTTGATGTTGGGTGGAGTCTAGGATTTCATTCTCACTTGTGTTCTCTCTCTCTCTCTCTCTCTCTCTCTCTCTCTCTCTCACACACACACACACACACACACACACACACACACACACACACACACACACACACACACACACACACACACACACACACACACACACACACACAACAGCCCCACCTAATTGAAACACATTCCCTCACATGGTTGGAAACGAGCATGAGGTTCACTTGGATTTGCAACCAAACTACTTTTTCAAACGCTTTAAAGAGATTGGCTTATCACTTTAGCGGTGACAACTAACAAACAATAGTTAAACTTTTCCCATTTTCATTTCCACTACTCTACCGTTATAACTATCTGCCAAGCGAATATTTTCCATGTGCCTGATAAAGTGGATCTCAGTCCACAAAACCATATTCTAGAGAAGACAGATTTATTGTTAAGGTGCCATCAGAATCTTGGTTTTGCTAGGACAGACTTCTATGGTTACTCCCTAAAGGGGGGAAATCATTTGATTTAATCACTTCTCCCAGTTCTGGGAGTACAGAGTCCACCACACTGGGGTATCCATTGTAATCGACTGCAACCCAGGAGAGCTGAGTTTGATTATCCAGTTCCACCATGGAAACTTGGTCAGGGTCTGGAACTGGTAAAACCACTCCTTTAAATACAGTACCTAACTTGCCATGAAAGCCTGTCAAAAGGGCAGCTATATGTCAGTTTTAACTGGGTGGCACATATCAACAAGAACCCAACTCTGCATCACATGCAACTTTACATTTGACTGTCATTAAAATTACAGCACTAGGGTCATGTTAAAGAATCCAAGTAGAATATCCATCTCCTGTTCTGATGCTCAATATATTTATTTGGGATTAAGCAACATTTTAAACAAGCAACATTTTGTTGTTGTAGAAAAGTGTGTGTGTGTGCATGGGTGCATGTTAATCCTGTAGCTGTACCTCTAGCTTTAGTTACACTCCTTTTTCTCAGCCAATGGTCGCAACAATAAATGAGGGAGAAACAGAGAATTAGAGATCATGCTGCTGGAAATATTACATTCTTCTTAAATTCCCCTTTTTAAAAATCTAATTTACTGGTTTTAATAAATGCAAGGCTCAGTAGAGCAGAAAGTTGAGAAGAGGCCTGAAGGAACCTCTAGAAAGAAGCAGCTGCCATTATACCACAGGTGTGAATCTTCAATTGAAAACCATCATGTTTTTCTGTCGATTCATCACTAATGAAATGCAAAAATTCAGGCATGAGAGAGATATTTGCTGCTTTAGGAGAGGAATATGTATATGTATATGTATATGTATATGTATATGTATATGTATATGTATATGTATATGTATATGTATATGTATATGATCTTCAGAATTTTTGCCTCCTTGGAAAGAAGGAAAAATGGTAGAAAATTTGCAAGAATTGGGTGCTTTGGGCATTTTGACAAAATATAAAGAAAAAGGGAGAGCGAGAGCTTTGCAATGCAGATGTTTTCATGCCACCCATGTCAAAATATGACACCACAGTTTAAGGACTAAGTAGGGTAGACAATGCCACTTTAGTTGGATTTGAGCTGGCTGACAGGCTGTACCAAAATGTGCTCACCAGTACCTGGAGGGAAGAAATGAGTAGGATAGTATAGCGTTTTGTGCTGGACCCTCCATTGTTTAACAGCCGCTATAAAAAATAAATCAGAGCCGAGGAGTTACAAATAGCTAGCAACAAAGAATTTATTTTTCCAATAAGAAACACGTTAAGTTATATTACAATTGTAATTTAAAAGGGATGGCATCACTTCTTTTGGCATATAACTAAATTTTGTTCTTTATAGTTACTTTTGGCATTTTGAACTGCATTCAGGATCAGACTTTTGATTTCCTTCCTTTCAGGGTCCAACATGGGTTCTTGCTGGAACAAGAGAATATGGTTCTAAATATACTCCCCCATCTCCTTGTTTTTTACTTGGAATCTTAAGCAGAACTTCAGAGTTTTACAAAAATATGCTTATTATTCAAATAAAAAAACAATAGGAATAGAAACATAGCCTCAAACTGGATGCTACAAATTGTACACCCCCGGTCACCAACACTATGCTGTAGCAAGAGTTTGTGAAAGGCAGAATTGAGTATGCAAATTTCTCTTTGAAGCAAAATGAGTAAGGAATAGAGATGGGCATGAACCACTGAACTGGTGGTTCATGCTGGTTCATATTTCATCCAGACAGGTGTTTGGCACTTCCCAGCCCCACCTCCTCCAGGAGCTGCTTCTCAGTGGGTGCCCATTCACCCACTCAGAAGGGAGGGTTAGGAAGGCCCAAACATCTGTCTGGACAAAGTACAAACCAGCATGAACCACTGGTTCAGTGGTTCGTGCCCATGTCTGGTCAGGAACAATGTCTCAGATCCACATCTCAAAGGAAACTGCTCCTGATATATAAATCGCTCAAATAAAATACATATTCAGATACAAATACTTAATATCACTTAATATCACTAGTGCCCCTCCTTCACAACCCTACTGAAATTCAACTACCTAAACCAAGAGGATATTTTGGACCACAACTGCCACGGCCCTTTGTCATTGGCAATCTAGGCTCAGAGGTCTGGGGGTTGTGGTCCAAATTGTCTGGAGTACTGAAGGTTCGCCACCACTGATTTAGATACTGTAGTAGAATTTCAATACGGTTGTGCAGGAGAAGCAGGTACGCAGGGAGGCTGCAAAGGCAGCGGCAGGCATTGCCCAGGGTGCAAGGCAGTTGCAGAGTGACTCCAGGGCAGGGGAGGGTTCTCACCGACAGGTACGCAGTATGCACGCAGGGAGGCTGCAGGACTGAAGCTAAAGTTGCAGAGATAGCAATCCCACCCTAACTCCCACCGGAGACTGCAAGAAGGACAGGGGCTGCCAGAGCTTTTTATGCCCTCTGTCGCTGCCAGACCTGCCCAGTCTGCAACCTTGGCATGCTGTTGGTTGAACATGATCCCATCACATGGCTTGTCTCCATTTTGTGGCTGGTGACATCCATTTTGTCATCCTTAAAAGGAAAAGAAAAATACATCGCGATGGGAGAAGACAAAAACAAACATTTTAAGGACTCCAACCCCCTGGTAGGTAATAATTTCAAATAATTATCGCCTTATTGCTGCATTTTTACAGATGTCCAGGGTGTTTTAATACCCAAGAAATCAATATTAGGCATCTGGGAGCCATTTTGGGTCGATGTACCCTAACTCCCCTTAAAGGAGAAAATACAGCGATCTGAGAAAAGACATAAATGCACATTTTAAGGACCCCAACCCCCCTCCGGTAGGTATTATCAGACAGTATAAATAATTATCGCTGCGTTTTTATGGATGTTTTTTAACATTTAAATCAGCTCATTTCATTGTGCGTCACCATTAACAAAACGAAATGTAACAAACCCAATTTTTGTGGTTCTGTTTGTTTCATTCCATTTTCATCACAATTTTCGTTAGTCGTTTCATTACGTAATGGAACAAATAACGAATAACGGAAACAAAAAAAGTTCATTTCATGCCCATCTCTATATGGAACTATAGACTAGTTAAATTGCTAAAGTCACTATATGATTTTCCTTCTTCTTGTGCTGCTTTCTTTTAAATTATTGCCTGCTTTGGACTAAGGACAGCTCGGCTTCTGCCTCTGTCTTCCAAGCCAGCCAAGTAAGAAGGGTCAGAAGCAGGGATTGCATCTCTAAATGTTTGGAGAGATGTATATCTGTTCTCATAAAGAGTTATATCCTCTGACCCAAGTCTTACTCCAGTATGAGGCCTTTCAGAATTGTGTATGTCTCACATCTGCCCTGCAATGTAACTGTTTAGTACCAAACAGGAACCTCCTCAGAAATCTTCTACATTTTGATCCTAATTCATGAAATAGCTTTGTTACTATCTTTCCTAACGTGTCATTTAAAAATCAAAAAGCCATGTCATAAATTTAACATGCTTACAATACAGTATGCCTGTTTAAATGCCCCAGTATAAAGAATGGCTTTCTATTGAGTGAAGAAAAATCTCTAAGATGCTCATGCTTAATTATGGCCAGTTAACGCTGCAAGTTCTGGGTACAGAACTCAGCCTTTGAGCCAGTACAGGTGATGATGATCTTCTTCTTCTTCTTCTTCTTCTTCTTCTTCTTCTTCTTCTTCTTCTTCTTCTTCTTCTTCTTCTTCTTCTTCTTCTTCTTCTTCTTCTTCTTCTTCTATTCTCAAGGGCTTTCGTGCCCAGGATCTGATTGCTGTTGTGAGTTTTTGGGGCTGTTTGGCTGTGTTCCGGAACCTTGTCCTCTGAAGATGCCAGCGACAGAGTCTGGTGAAACATCAGGAAGAAAAACTTCCAGAACACAACCAAACAGTCCGAAAAACTCACAACAGCTATTTATTTATTTATTTATTTATTTATTTATTTATTTATTTATTTATTTATTTATTTATTTATTATTATTATTATTATTATTATTATTATTATTATTATTATTATTATTGCCACTCTGTACTGACTTCTCAGCTGCTCTCCTGCAGGATAGACTTATGAGTAACTGCTGCCTTACAAATTTTAGATGCAGTCTGCTCTACTTACAAGTTTTTCATTTATTTATTTATTTATTTATTTATTTATTTTAGATACTGCTGCTCTACTTAAAAGTTGTTTGACTTAGGAGCATGCATTCGTAATGGATTAAACTCATAAGTAAAGCTACCATTGTACTTCTTGTGTGAGAACTAGGAACTTGTTCAGACCTCTCACCATACTGAATATTGATGCAGTTGCAAAAACAACACAAGAAAAAATGGTATAGGAAAACTTAAGGATAATCTTCTAGAAGTTGTAATATTTTGGAAGATCTGCTCTTGAATGTTGATTTACAGGAATTGAGATGTATCCATCTTGCTCTGTTGACAAAATGCCAGCATTTGACAGGTGGGAAGCAAGATTGGTACCAAATGGCTACCAAACATTTCAACTGTCATGCAACTTCCACAGTTCTGCTAAGATGGACACATTTTCTGCTTACAGCTTTCGCTCATGAACAAAGCATTTGCTTGCAATGTGCAATGCAAAATGTAGTTAATTCCCTCAGATGATGCCTGCCTCCTCAAAAGATGGCCTTGATTTAAGAAAGGATTAAATAGAGCAAAAATGCCCAAGGAGGGACAATGAGAGTGCCCCACCCATTTCTCTTGGGGCACTGAATGATGGATAGGAACCAGGAGAGTACAGATGGAAGTCATATTTAATCAGTAAGGTCCTTCAGTCAACCATCCCTTGGGAAAGAATAAGGAAGGAAGACTGTTCAGAAACATTTGATAGCCAAGGTGTCTGATGATTTTCGCAGCTCATGGAAATAAGGCAAAATGGGTCTCTGTGTTTTGCCCTGGGGTGGGCTGGGAAAAATCTTTCCCATTATTGGTATCTCATAGCATTTGGCACCCATATTAAACAATAACACTTTAATAGAAATGTAGAATGGAAATTCTCATAGAATGAAGCAGCACTGAAGAACAGTAATTATATGGGAGAAAGATGGAAAGCTTTCGAGCTTTCACTGTGGCTGCTTATGCCATATCGTGAATATGAGTGGAGAGACATTAAATGGTTAGGATCTTGAAGCAAGCCTAATTGCACACAGCTGTACTGAAAATGGAAGCAATTAAATGAACTTATCTTGGGCATGTTCTGAAGAGGACAGGCTCTCTTCATGTCTTTTGTGTGAGATATCCCAAGATAAAAACAAGAGACACATCTTTTAAAACCCTGAGATATTCATAATCTTACAATAGCCTATTTTCAGAGCCTTATACATTATGCCCCTGCATAATTCAAGCTCTTGAGCAGCTTTTAAAAACAAAACAAACACCAAGCAGGCAAACAGAAAAGATTGAAGGGTGATTGACTTTTGGCAGCAATATTGGATGTATTGATTGAGGAGAATCAAAATCTTCATATACATGTTTAGCAGCCATTTCAACATACTAATTGCTGATATTCTACAAAAGTGAACAAAAGCAGTCATGGAGCACATTGCTAACAATTATGTCTTCCTAAGAATGACATCAGTGAGGAATAAACATTCTTCTAATTAATTAGAATTAGGGATGGGCATTTCGTTTTGGAACCAGTAGGTTACAAAATGAACCACGTGAGCCCAGGTGGTCCTTGGAACCAGCTGATACACACAGATCCAATTGCTTTACCTTTCTCTGTCTTGTGCAGGGTTAAAATTCAATGAGGAAGCACACTGTGATGTCATCTTTCCTGCTGTTGGCCAATCAGAGAGGAAGGCTAGATAATGCCTGTCCCTACACAGCTCCTGATTGGCCAGCATCACAGACCTGACATTGTAGCATGCTTCCTTGTTGGATTTTTAACCCTACATGAGACAGAGGAAGGTAAAGCAATTGGATCTGTGTGTATCAGCCAGTTCCGAGGACCACCTGGGCTTGCGTGGTTCGTTTTGTAACCTACTGGTTCCGAAATAAAATGCCCATGCCTAATTAGAATTAGAACTTAGAGAGGTCACCGTGCTCACCATGTTCTCTGGGCAACTGGGGTGACGGTGTCACCTATAAGTAGATACTGCTGTAGGTGGAAGAAACACCTCAGCCCCTTTCACTTGGGAATGAGGTGCTGCACCTGCTTAGGCCATGGGCTGACCATTCTGGGAGGTGTAGTGCAGAGAATGTAACTTTTTCAAGCTCAGGGTGTTAGAACAAAAAGAAGGAACTGATCAGGAGCCCGGACATGTGATGTGAGCTTGCTTCATACAAAAGGCATCCCTTGGCCACATGACACCTTAATTCTGCACCCTCCCCATGTTCAGTTCAGGATGTCTGTACTGTCTGTGGTGCACTATATTCACATGGTAAAGCAGAGCAAAAGGGTTCTCCCTTATCCTCACTATCTGGGTTACTGAGAAAGAGTAACATGAGGTGTTTAGAAAATGCTTGAAGCCTTCAGATTTCACCTCCATTTTTATAGGGCAAACAAATGTAGGTGTTAAATTACCCAAGTGCACCTGTTGCATAGCTTGTACCACCCAAAGGGAAGAGTCATCAATCTGACAGATCACCCCTAGCACTAGTAATAATCAGCTGAAGGCATGTCTTGGATCTATATAGACGCTTCTGAGTAAGGAAGAATATAAAGTTGCCCATGGATGGTCAGCAAATAAAATAAAAACCCCTGGGGATTAACTCATATTGCATCCAAGATATCAAAAGCTAGAATGACAATCTCCCCCTCACCCACTTACACCCACAAAATAGCCTTCCATATAATTGTGAGATTTGGACCTCTGGGTTGTACCTTTTATCATTCAGCTGAATAGATAACATTTATGCCCATGGAGCTGTTGTATTACTAATTTCTGGAATAATGGGTGCAGTGTGGCATATCATTCTGCTGACAAGCAAGTGGCAGGTAGCTTTTACAATAGCAAGATGGGTTCACAGCATGGAATGTGTTGATTGCTCATGTCAATCCCATTTCAATTTTAAACTAGTAGTAATTAGGGCTATAAATCTCTCCCAAGTATAATTAGATTACTATTTATACCTATTATCGTTAAAACCAGCCTGAGACAATTACTTTTTGGGTTGTGTTGCAGGCAAAAAAAAAAAAACCTCTTTAAAACAATCATCTCAGTGTTCCATGCTTTTCATATTTCTAATTCCACAATGAGAATAATGAAATGCAAAATGTGAAGAGCATTAGTTATTTATTTATTTAAATATTTTCCCCACCTTTCTCCTTAAAAAGGGATTCATTAAAGCTAACAGTGAGTATGCAAATACTAAATGGGATCAAATGAATACCATTCCAAAAAAGAAAGAAAGAAAGAAAGAAAGAAAGAAAGAAAGAAAGAAAGAAAGAAAGAAAGAAAGAGAGGGAGAGAGAGAGAGAGAGAGAGAGAGAGAGAGAGAGAGAAGAAAGGAGATGGGGGAGAAAGCAAAAATTCCATTATCATAAAATGAAAACATTCAAACCATTTTAGTGACAAAAGTCCTTAGAATCATCTTTATATGTTGTGTGAATTTTGATCCTACAGATATCCATTGGTAATGTTCTGGTTTTTCTTTTTTTTTTCTTTTTGTAAGGGATAGTGTTGTTTCTAGTCCCCTGTCATTTGTGTGCACACTTATATGCATGCATTTAATTAATATTATTTATAACTTTCTGAGGTCTACCACAGAATTCTTGAACCTGTGCCATTCAGTACATCACACATCGTTCTTCTTTATTAAAAATACTGGAAATTCATTTATTCCACCTCTCTCTCCTCTCTCTCTCTCTCTCTCTCTCTCTCTCTCTCTCTCTCTCTCTCTCTCTCTCTGTGTGTGTGTGTGTGTGTGTGTGTGTGTGTGTGTGTGTGTGTGTGTGTGTGTGTGTGTGTGTGTGTGTGTCCTATAATTTCAGACTTTTGTGGAAATTGTGCTTTAAAGGCCTATGTAACAACACCTATTACACTAATATTTTTTAAAAAGAGGAGACTACCACAAGTACATATCTAGATGTAGACCTCCCAGTATCATGAAAGAGTACAGGAAGTTTGGGTAGAGATCAATGTGTGTCAGAGCTGATGCGGTCAAAAGCATGGAACGTAAGTGCAGCATGGAGCTGCACCCTTTGATTTTTCACCATTTCCCATCCATATTGTATGTTGGTTTGGGTCATATTTTGTTTTTCAAATGAAGAAAAGTAAAATGTGACCAATAATCTGTGTCAAATGAAGCCTGCAAGCACTTTGCCATTCTTCATACAGTGCAATAATAGACATTTCTGTTTATAAAGCCAAGATAATGCACTTCCAGATTATAAAAGCAAGATTCAAGTTCAACAGAGGATTTCCTCTTCCACAAAAATACTGTTTTAGAAAACAGAGGAGTTAATTTCTTTATCTTCCCTGGCTGTTCTGAAGAGAAACACTCAGTAAAGTAATCCTCTTTCCAATACTTTCCAGTATGAACTGGAAGTACCCAGGGAATCTATGGCCCACTGACGAACCAATGAAATGCTGATCTTTTATTTTGATGAAATGTTGGTCTTATATTTTGCCCCTCTAACTAGTATAATCACATTCTGACATTACCAAGAAGCCTCTAGTATACAACCATTCTTATGGCTCTGCCTTGACGAAGGTAAGCCCATCATGGTTTAGATGCCATATAAACAGGGCTTTAAGGTCAGCAGCAGCAGCATCCCGTTCTGAGATTTGAGGGTCAAAGCCGAAAACTAGGTGGCAGTCCCCTTGTACCTTTCAGCAACTACTGCTAAAAGGATAAAACCTAGGGCGGTGGTCCCCAACCCCGGGCCGCGGAGGTCCGTGGCGGTCGGCACCGGGCCGCCATCCCCTTTTCCTGAGCCCTCCTCCTCCTCCTCTTCTATCCCGCAGCCGGCCGGTGGAGGAGGAAGGCTGGAGGAAGGCTGGGGAGCGCAGGAGGAGCCGCCGCCTCCCTCCTCCTCCGCCCACCGGCGGCGGTGGCGCATCCTCCTCCTCCTCTGCCCTCCTCCTCCTCGCCCTCCACCACCACCAGCAGCAGCAGCAGCGGCGGCGGCAGCATCTCCTCCTCCTCCTCCCGCCGCCGCCGAAGGAGCAGCAGCAGCAGCAGTGAGGGCAATTGCGGAGGGGTGGCGGCGGATTTCGGCGGCGGCACGGGAGGAGGAGGAGGAGGAGGAGGAGGAACCGGAGCAGGAGCAGGAGGTGGCGGCGGTGGTCGGTGCCGCGAGGGCGCTTCCTGGCGCGGCCGGGCGGGTGCCGCGCGGGCGCCTGAGCCAGGAGCCGCACGTGGGTCTCGCTGCTGGCACGCTTTCCTGCTCCTGCTACTGGGCCTCAAAGCTGGCGCCATGTCCCCATATGACAGATAAGATAATGGGCGCTGGAGGAGGAGGCGGGGGCCCGCCTGCCCAGGAAACCCCCTAGTGGCACCCCGACGGCCGGTGAGTGCCGCCGCCGCCCTTGCCTCCCCCTCCTCCTTCCCTACCATCCTTTGTTTTCAGCCAGAAGAACAGAAAAAGAGAAAAGGGTGGGGAGCACTGGGTTAAAGGAAGAAAGGAAGGAAGGAAGAAAGGAAGGAAGGAAGGAAGGAAGGAAGGAAGGAAGGAAGGAAGGAAGGAAGGAAGGAAGGAAGGAAGGAAGGAAGAAAGAAAGAAAGAAAGAAAGAAAGAAAGAAAGAAAGAAAGAAAGAAAGAAAGAAAGAAAGAAAGAAAGAAAGAAAAGTGTGACTTAAATGGCATGTCCTAAACTCATGAGTATGACCTGTCAAATCTGGGGTTGGCACATGCAATCCATCTCCTGGGATTTCAAGTTCAAAGCCTGAGAGAATGGACCCAAAACCTGTGATGTGGCAATCCTGGACCCAAGTCTCTCATTACCAATTAGGGATGGGCATGAAACAAAAAAAATAATGTTTTGTTTCATTTCATTTCGTGCTCACCCCCTTTTTGTTTCATTTTGTTCCTTACAATTTTTTTTTTTAAAAAATCATATGAAATGAAATGAAATGGAATGAGATGTCTCCCCTGGGTCCTAGAGGCCCCAGATTTGGTTCCCAGGACTCTAGGAGCCCTTTTTAAAGGGCTCCTGAGGAGCTGTTATCAGCTGTTCCCCTTTAAACCTGGCCAAGTTGGCACCAGGGGGATCTCCTGGTGCCGACCGGGCCAGGCTTAAAGGGGTCCAGCCATTGACAGCTCGGCAGGAGCCCTCAGAAAATGGTCAGGTGGGCAGTTCCGGCAATTGTGCTGCCCTCTCGAGTATTTTCAGAGGGCTTCTGCCAAGCCTTCAATGGCTGGACCCCTTTAAACCTGCCCCAGTTGGCACCAGGGCATTCTCCTGGTGCTGACTGGGCCAGGTTTAAAGGGGTCCAACCATTGACAGCTCACCAGGAGCCCGAAAACAATGAAATAAAACTGTTTGTTTCAATGGAAAAAAGACCATTTTATTTTGTCTATAACAAAATGCTGCTTTCTCATTTCGTTTCATTTCATTTTGTTTTTTGTTTCCTGCCCATCCCTATTACCAATTCACACCGTGGAAACAACTGCATATGAATAGTTAAGCCTTTCTTCCCAAAACCTACCTACATAAATAAAACAGCTGAGATTGACTTGGTGGCTTGTTTAAGAGGCCATGTTTACTCAAATTACTAGGAGGATCTTGCAATCTCACCATGGCAGTAGGTCTGGACAATATGTCACTTGCCTATTATTTAGATATCCCAAGTGGAAACATATGAGGATTGTTAGCTTACATTACACAGACAACATTCAAAAGCAGTTCATTGGACGAAGACAATATAGGCATGGCTGTGTTATCGCACTTCACATCTTTTGCCTTGTAGAAGGGATTTGTTCTTCTGTTCTATGCCGAGAAGCAGAATCTTTGAATACAATGAATGTTCCTTTCAGTGCAATGAGAGGCTCATAGTTCTGCAATACCAAAGGAGCACGGCCCAGTTATTCTACGGCAGGAAAATTATACAGAGTGAATTATCAAAGGTTGTTCAGTTAGTAAATGAATTCAAGTAAGAAGCTAACACAGCAATCAATAGCTCCGTTTTCATCATTGTCTAAGTATGCTGAGCTCACAATGTACTGAGAGGAACACACTTGCCTCAATCTCTCTATTTTTGTTTTCAATGAGAATGTCTAAACAAGGGGTGGGGAGACTGCTGTATCTGGCTAGTCTCACCATGTGAACCAGACACCCCTCCCCCCCCAGGTCTTGGGAGGTTACAGAGGTAGAAGAGCCTTGCCCTCTTCATTCCACCCATTTCACATGTTGAAAATGATGCCGGGTGTGGGCTGAGCACTCACCTCAGTATGTGTGGTCTCCACATGTTTAGATGACAAGTGAATAGGGCTAACAGCTAGTTTACAATGAAGTGAGGCTTTAATTGTTCAAATATATTAAGGTGACAGTAAAAATGTATAAGGGGCATGGTGGCTCAGCGGACTGAAGCGTCAAAACAGTCAGCTGCAAAACTGGCAGCTCGGCAGTTCGAATCCCGGGTGCCATATAGCAGAGCGAGCTGCCGCTGACAGCCCCAGCCCCTGCCAACCTAGCAGTTCGAAAGCATGTATTAAATGCAAGTAGATAAATAGGTACCACCGTAAAGGTAAAACAGTGTTTCCTTGCAGCCATGCTGGCCATGTGACCACGGACCTGCACAACACTGGCTCTTCAGCTTGAATATGGAGATGAGCACCACCCCTAGAGTCAGAGACAATTAGAATGCATGTGCAGGGGAAACTTTTACCTTTAAAAACATGTAAATTCTGGAATACACTGATTCATCTGGGAAGCCCAAAATAATGTGAAATTGTTTGTTTGTTTTTGTTTTTCCTCCTCTCATTATAGCTTTACTTGGTTGATGGGCTTGTGAGAAAAGTCTTCAACAACAACCCATATACCCACCTAGTTGGGTTGTGGCCCCTAAAGCAGGGATGGCTAAAGTGTAACCAGTGGGCAGCCAGCCAGCTCAAGCAAGAGGTGTTTATTTGCAGCCTGGAAGGCCAAGTCAACTTTGAGCTGGCTACCTAGAACTGAACCCCAGGTAACGAGCAGAGTTTTGGATGCAGTATGGCAGTTTAACCAGTGTGCCACAAGGCTCCTAAATTTGTCCCAGGTTGATGCAAAAAGCCCTTGTTTTTACCACACCTTCGCATACATATTGCTGTCACTCTTCACCTTGCCTTCTCTGCCTTTAGCGTTACCCTCATGCCCACCACTTCTGCCAGCATTCAAATGCCTTTCAAAAAAATAGCAAGCAAAATAGCACTGAACTGAACCAAACTAATCCAAACAAAACAAATACAAAATAATACACACACAGGTATTGTGTAGTGGCATGGATTGTACAATTCTTGGCAAGAGCTCTACCATCTGCATATACAAAGATCACTGTCCTCATGGAGGAGACTCCTGGTCCAGTGGTTAAACTGCTGCACCTCAGCTATAACTGTGCTCACAACCTGGGGTTCAATCCTAGCATGCTGAAGGTTCACTCAGCCTTCCATCCTACCAAGGTTGTTAAATGAGTGTCCAACACCCGGGGTGGTGGGGACTGTGTAGAATGCATAATTAAATTAACCCAGCCTGCTACCTGGGATTGAACCCCTGGTCATAAACTACACAGAGAGTGCTCTAAATGCTATGGGTAGTATATAAGTAGCACACTTCACTTTGCTTTAGTTTAGTTTAGTTTAGTTTAGTTGAAATTTATATACTGCCTGCTTGCACAGAGGCAACCCAAGGTGGTGACAACAATAGCAATTTGTTATTGTTGTTCTGTTTTAACAAAGACAATCGTCAAGATCAAAAATTTAAAAATGTGAAAAATATAAACATATAACAAAAACAGAAACAGAAACATTGGTGCCTGGCAAAAGAGCGACATCACTGGTCACCAAATGCCTCCCTGAAGAGTCAGGTCTTCAAAGCTCTCCTGAAGGCAGGCAGGGACTGCATCAGGTGAATCTCACTGGGGATGGAGTTCCACAACAATGGGCCAGCCACAGAACAGGCCTGGTTCCAAATGACTGCTTTGCCATCGTCTCTAGGAGTGGCTGCCCGAAGTGCGGGAGCCTGAGAAGATTTGGTGGGTCAGGCCACAGCTGATCTGAGGGATATACGGTCTGCCAGATACTCAGCACTCAAGCCATGGAGGGTTTTGTAAACCAAAACCAGTACCTTAAGCCTGATTCAGGAGGCAACAGGCAACCAGTGCAGATGAGCCAGGATAGAGGGGATGTATGCAAATCTCCCTGCTCCAACCACCAACCTGGCTGCCGCATTCTGCACCCGCTGCAGTCTCTGAATCAAGCACAAGGGAAGTCCCACATAGAGTGTGTTGCAGTAGTCGATCCTGGAGATCACCAGCGCATGCACAACTGCCCTCAGAGAGACCTTGTCCAGGAACAGGCGAATCTGGGCCATCAGCCAAAGACTGCTTTTTAATCCCTTCCTTTCTCTTTTGGGCCCCATCTGTATCATCATACATCATTCATTTAATGCTAAGCTCCACCCTGCTTCCATTAGTCCTTGGCCCCACCAGGATTACTCCTAGGATCTTTCCAATATAACAGAGCTCTTTCAGAACTGGCAACCTTGAATCTCACTGCCATTCTGTGTTGTGGTGGGGGACACTGGGCATTGGGGCTGAATTCAGCTCTCCAGGGTTCCCATGATGCTTTCATTTTGTGTTTTGCCTCCCCTTCCCCCCAGACTGAAATTCCTTTCCTATGGCTAATTTAGTGATATGAAGGTTTTAATATAAAACATATTATCTGGAAGTTGAGTCATGGCTACTGGACTTCTTTTTGAGAGATAGAAACGTTTTGCTGTAGCCTTGGTGGCGAAGGCTTTTTGATTTGTCTGGGTACTACCACCCATTCTTGATAGGCACCTTAGGCCATTGTTCACCTTAAGGCTATGGATACTATTGTCCCCTAACGAGCCTATTCAGGCCAATGTTCATCTTATGAGCCTAATTCAGACCACAGTGATAAGAGGTCAAAGCTGACTGACAATAAGATGGAGGACTCGCACTAGCTGTATTCAGACTGATGAAGCTGTTTAGATGAGCAGTGAAATGTTTCTATCTCTCTCAAAAAGAAGTCCAATAGCCATGACTCAACTTCCAGATGAACTCATGTGGATGACTGAGAATCTTCACAGACTAAAACATATTAGCATTTTATGTCCCATCCTTTCCAGCCAATGTCACCACCACCACCACTAACACCGCCACAGATCTTCTATAGGACCAACACAGATCTTCTATAGAACTAAATTTGTCTATCAGGTTGAAAGATGTTTTCCATCCTTAGTCTGTGATATATGGTGTTTTCCTGAAGGGTCTTGGCCTTAATTTCAAACCAGCAATAAGAACATACATAGATGAATGAGAGAAATATTGTCAAGCGCTTTATAGGCTAAAAATACTATGTTTACTGCTAATTTCAAAAGACAGGGATTAATCCATGTGTGGAACGTTCTCCCTTAATAATAAAATGAATGGGAAAGTTTTAGGAAGGGGATATCTACGTACAACGTCCATGTTTGTACCAGGCTTCCAGGTCATGGGGACTGCATGAAGCTTTAGGATGAAATGCACAAAATCAATCAATAAATATTATCATCATAAATTATTGATAATCATGTTTAAAGCAATCTGACTTTTTTGAATTGGGAGCATAAAAGGCTGCATTTTATGAAGGTTGACTGCTGGTCTATCCAGGCAAATGCTGTTTATTCTGCCCCCCAGGGTCTCAAGCAGAAGCCCTTCTTAGCTCGACAACAGATAACCTGTCACACAAGGTGCTGTCCCCTCGCCACTATTGTCCAAATACATTTTGCTTCTAGCAAACAATGAACAAAGCCTTGATCTACAGATGCTCATGACAAATTTTCCATAAAATGAACAGTTTGTGAACCTCTCCAGTAGAGATGGGCACAAAACGAGCAATTTTTTGTTTTTGTTTTTGTTTTTCATTTCATTACGTAACGAAACGAAAAACGAATTTTGTCTCCAAAATGAAACGAAACAAACCGAAACAACAGAAATTTTGTCGTGCGTTTCATTTTGTTGCGGCAAATACATTGAACTGTAATGAATGCTAACGAAACAGCAATTTTTCATTTTCGTTTTCGTTTTTTCATTTCATTACATAACGAAATGAAAATGATTTTTTTTGCAAAAAAATCATGAAAAATGAAAACGAACCGAAACGGACCCCCTAAACGACAAATGACAAACGAAACACCATTTTTTTTAGTCATGCCCATCTCTACTCTCCAGTGTTGGTGGAAAGCTTAGGAGAAGTACTTTTTGGTGGATTTTAACTTGCAGAATCCCCACAGCAACATGGTAACTTACCTCTGAAGTCTTAGTTCAAAAGGGTTTTCCCCCTTGCCCCTACACTCTGTATCTGTGTAAAAAGGTGAGTGGGTTTGCAGAAACAGGGCACGTGCTTTGCAAAACTTGTCATTCTCATTCTCATCAAAACCTCTCTCCTTTTGGCAACATTTCACAGCTTCCCCTGTGAAATGAAAATCCAGTCCAGCCCCAACTACACACCAAACCTTGCCCAAGGAGACTTTTGCTATGAACAAGAATAACATGTCACTGTTTTTAAATACTTTTGGAAGACAGTAATGCTGGGAAGCAGGAGTCATAGGAAGCTATCTTTTTTAATTTTGGGGGCCCTCAGAAATACTTTGCCCACTCTTGAGGTAAATATTTTGTTAATGATTGCCAAAATCCTATTGTGTGGGGGGGGGACAGGTGCATGTAAGGTCAATTCTTCAAAAGTTGCTCACAGTCTTCATCATAGAATATATATAATTATGGGATTTGGAGAGCCCTATAAGGCCATCAAGTCTAACTCTCTGCTCTACATAGGAACCCAAGTCCAAAAGGCACCCTAGCACATAATCGTCTGTGTGACTCAAGAAAGACCACTCACAGGAGGGACAAGCTGGGAAACCGACAACTTTGCTGACATCACCACTCTTACATGATGATCTAAAGCTACAAATGTATGCCATAGGTTGCTTACAAGAACAGAATAACAGGGGGGAAATTAATAGAAAAGCATGGGGCTAATAAAAATACAATTCCAGTGTTAATGCTATGTAACAAAAAACAGCAGTATGGTTTAGTAATGTAAAATGTAACTTTCAACCAAGAAATTGTCAGAAAACAAGCAGGCATTACATAATGTTTTGAAGTATTTGTTACAGCAGGAAAAAAAAGGAAACATGAGATCCCTCTTACAGAGGACTGAAAATATATGGAAAAGCTCCTACAGAAAGCAGATGTTGAACTTGGGAATAGCTCAGCCCTTCCAGATATGTGATGGTCAGATTGCAGTTTTCTTGCAAAGAAGAGGCCCAGAGGTTGAACTGTAAATTCTGTGTTTGGAGCCTGATAATTTGCTCTTCTCTGTTGAGTCCTTGAGCAAATGGCTGCTGCTCCAGCTGACAATGCAGCTAGTGGTGGTGGCGGCTGTGAGAATGAGCAGGCAGCGATGGACTAGCCTATCATTAGAAGATGAGGAGAGGGGTGGACAAGATCAAAACAGTAAATGAAGTGTTCAGCATCCATGTCTATGCCAATACAGATGTGAAGAAGTATGCTCCACTGCCACTTCCAATTCAAATACAACTTGCCCTGCAGATATATAGCTTACTACCTTTTACAAGGCTGAAAGGTTGTTGTTTTTACAACTTTATAATCATATGTGAAAGTCACACAAAGAAAATACAAAGCGCCTAAAAGCTGCAGCTGGAGAGATCAAAGAGGCCACCACTTGCTAAACAATAAGTGAATAATTAACTTTACAATTGCACTTTGTTTTATTATGGGTAAGAGTGCTTGCTTCCTCGGTGCTTCCTACTTGACTCTGCAGTTTTCACCATATGGAGCAGTTGATGTGAGAAAGCATTCAAAACCTACTAATGAGAAAAAAATGGTGTTTTGGCTGCACCCTGGGTGGCTGGAGGTGACACTGCATTTGCAGTGAAAAGAAGGAACAGCAGCATGCGTCGACTCCTAAAGGCTGCCAGCAGTCAAAGAGAGGGCCTATTGTTTCCCTGAATTCACAGCAGAAAATCTGATGAGAGTTGGTCCAATATTAGTGAAATAAAGCTTTTAGTCCAGCTTGGTTTCAGGGAGAGCTTTGGCTAAATTATCAATTTTTAAATGCGAAAATCAAACTGAAACAGAGTCGGAATTGAAAATTCATCCCAAATGAACAGAGTTCAAATATTCTCTCTGCATCTTTATTCAATTTATACCGGTCTGATTCCTTCCTGCCTCTTCCTGCAGCTCATTGGAAGGAGAGTCTCATTGGGTAGTGGGAAGCATATAAATTGTATAAACAAATAAATAAATAAATAAATAAATAAATAAATAAATTGCCCGCTGCTTGCCTCTGAGCAAAACTTTCAGCTAGAAACCAGGAAGCTGTATCTCCAAATGTCGGGGGGGGGGGCACAACACTAAAAACAAGTGGGTAAGATACAAAATCTTTGTAGTACCCACTGTTGTTTAGGGGATGGAGAAATAAAGTTGAACTCTGGAAATCTGAGTTCAAATCCCCACTCCGCCCAGGCAGTTTACTGGAAATGATGACAGTAGTGAAACCACTCCTTAAATACCTCTATTAGTATTTCATTACCTTGAAACCCCAATTAGGCTCCCTATAAGGGCGCTTTTACATGACCCCTAAAATCCGAGGCAAAGGGCTCCCAGATCCAGAGCTTAAAAATGTTTTCCCACCAGCTCTGGACTTTTAAAAAAATTAAGTACAACCACACCCACCTAAGTGCGTCCCAGCGCACTTTTCAAGTACCTGGCCTCCAGGAGGTAAAAAATCTTCCGATGCGGATTGTAAAACTGTGAATGCCGGGCTCCCCCGCCTTCTGTTTTTTTTTTTTTGTCCCCACCGCCCCTTTAATAGACAGGAATCCCTACGGGGCTGCTCGGGACTGCTTCGACCGGGAGATGGAGGTGAGCCTGCATTTTTTCTCCCTTTTTTCCTCCCATCCCTCATGCAGACAGGAACAATGGAGTGCGGAGGGGTGGGAACACAGGAAGAGTGACAAACCCCCACGATCTCTGGTCCGAATTTAAGTTGCCACCGGATTTTAGAGGTCATGTAAAAGCACCCTTAGATGTGATGTAATTGCACATGACACACATACTTGCCTCAAAGCAAAAAAAATAATAATCTAGAAACAAAAAAGCATCTTAGTAAAAAAAAAGGAAAACAAAACAAAAATAAGTGCTGAGAACACAGAGTGAAGAGGAACAGTAATGTGTGGTGTACAACCATGAGAAAGAGTGAACATCACCTTGTTGGGTTGTATAAGTCACATCTACCAGAGTATCATTATAACTGACAATGAATTCAGTGTTCCAGTGTTCATGGTACTTTAAAATGTCTGTTCATATTCACCCTTTCTGCAAAACTTGGGATTTTGCAGAAAGACTGTCTTTGTTTTCAAAGAAGCAATGCTCCTTTAAAAACATTGGATTCATGGGTGAACAACCCTGAACACCTCTGTTCCTCTCCAAGTAGTAATTGTGTTGGGTAGCACTATGTTTTGAAACACAGCAGTTGCACTCATATTTGTCAAGCATGCAAGTGGGGTGGAAAAAATTACAATGAATGTGGAGAAAGGACTACATTATTCTCGTCCTCTGCTCCTAATAGGTTCAGGATAGAACATCAATTTCCCAATATTTATGGCTACTATAAACCTTGCTTGTACCACAGCTCTTAGCATTTTATCTGAATGATGTGTGCTCTCCTTTGTTGGAAGTGTATCTGAAAAACGTGCACTGTAGTTTATAACTGGCCTCTAGATGATGCTAGGATGCTTTCTACTTAGCTGTGCTAAAGCACTATGCTACTTCTGAAAGAGCTTGAACTGCCTCCAATTATTCTGGTGGGCATTTTCTTCAGAATCAGTGGCTCATTGTTTACCAGATTTTTTTTTGGGGGACCAAACAAATAAAGCAGAGTGTTAGAAAAGACTTTCTGAAATTATGGAACGTTACACAATTATTACTTCTTTGACAAATCAATTTCAACTTGGCCATAAGAATGGGTTTGCTGCAATAAGGAAATTTTAGGCCCCCCTCCCCGGATCACAGATGCACTGTGATCTGGATTAAGTGGATAGGTTTGTGGTGGTTGGTGAAACAACAGTTGTATCTGTCTGAAAAGGTGTGGTATTAAATCATACCACTGGTCCCTTTCCGTACAGCAATTCTGCATCTGTAGAGTCCCTTTCTGTAAGTTTCACACAGTCATTGTGTATCAACTAATTGAGACGTTCCATTGGCATCAGTGGGTCTTCAGTTCGGCATTAGGAACCACTTTGAGAGTTGTAATTATTGACAATGTGAAGGTTGTGGACACCTTTGCCAAAGCTCTGCTCAATAAAGTAAACTGGATACTCTCAATGAAGGCTGGTAGCTCCAAAGTCAGTGGGGCAGTGAATCCACTCCAGACTTTAAAGGACCTCTCCAAGGTTATGAGGCCACTGTCCAAAATGCATTCCACATCCTAAAAACAGCTTGTTTAAAGTCTGGGCCAAAAAACAAAACAAAACCCAGAACAGATGTACTGTTTCATTGACATCAGAACCTCTAGCCTTCACTGGCAATTTCAATGTACATTTATCCTCTAGTGGAGCTATGTGAACCCCATGCATTTGCCTCACTCAACAGCGTAGGTCAGTGGTGGTGAACCTTTGGCAATCCAGATGTTTTGGACCACAACTCCCAGAATTCCAAGTCTGTATTGCTAATGACAAAGGGCTGTGGGAGTTGTAGTCCAAAACATCTGGAGTGTCAAAGGTTCGCCACCACTGGCCTAGGTTTTATAATAGGCTTTGTACAGTTTTGTAGTACAGACATGGTGCTTCATAGCATCATACAACTTTCATAGAGCATAGATAAGATCAGGATTCCTGGTTAACAACTGCCCAAATCCAAGGTTTTCCCTTTCTACTCAAAATGTATGTCCGTCTGTAACAATTTTGCTGAGTTTTGTACTACGATCCTAGAGCTTTATCATTCCTCTCACTGATATACCCAGAGTGAATGTCTTATTGGCCATCCAAAAACCAACACTAGTGTTTTCGCTTAGGGATAGCCTCAAAGTAAGAAATCACTTGGGCAGAAGTTGCTCACAACTTCATGCAGCACATAGCACGGACCCAAAATGGCTACCACAGGAATGCAGGAGAGCAGAAAGTGGCCGTATGTACAGTCTCTGAGGTGCTATCTGTAGACTGTCAATTAGAACTTCATTGGCCTCTTGCCTAAATTGAACTCCAGTTTATAGCCTTTTCCTGGGCATATTTATTCAAAAGTAAATCTCACATCATTTAATGTGGCTTACTTCTTACTTCTGCATAACAACCAGAGTGTTTTCTCTCCATCTTGTGACTCCAGCACAGAGTACAACTTTTGGGTGCAATTATCTCTCTGTTGGAGGATGATGGGGAGGGGGGAGCTAAGAAGGAAAATTGATTTGTCAAATCCCATGCCTAAAGAAAGTTGCTTGCTCTTTCATCACAGAAAACAGTGGAGTGGTAGAAATTTCCACCAGGCTGCTACAGCACTGATAAGGCAGCAGATGCATGCTTTGCAGGATGTGAGAAGGGTTTGCTGAGATTTTAGTCAAGATGAGCCATCTTGGCCAAGAACCACAGTGCCTGAGGATTTTCCAACCCCTTAAAGAGATCTAATCTCCCTTGTAAGAGTGGGAGACCAACCGTTCCCCCCTTGGTTTCTGATTTGTACCCAGTATGCTTTGAATCTCATGCCATGATGCAAAACTCCTATCTTCTTCTCATTCTGAAATCTAGCACGTATGCATACACAACAAACTTGATTTGTCAAGCTGACTGACCACTAGAGGTGGACACGAAACAGAAAACCCATGGTTCAGGTTCGTCTGTTTCAGGCCCACCCTTGGTTCAGTTTGGTTAGGGTTCATACAATTTTTTTAAAAATTGTAAGAATCCGAACCAATCTGAACCAGTTCAGGTCGATTTACTGGGCAGCGGCAGCAGCGGTGGCGGGGGGGGGGGGCAATCCTGGCCCCAGTGGCAAGGGCTTTTGAGGTGCTGGCCCCAAGCCAGCACCTCTCAGCTGAGAGGTGCTAGTTTGGGGCCAGTGCCTCATTTTGTTTGTTTGTTTTCTCTTCAAGCACCAACTGCAGGCCCCTGGGGCCAGGTCGGTGCTGGTTCTTTTTTTTATTTTTTTCCTTTATTTTAGAGTGCCGACCTGGCCACCCCTGGGGCCGGGTTGGCACTCCTTTTTTGTTTGTTTTTAAACTGCTGACTGTGTGCCCCCGTGGCCGGGTTGGCACTGTTTTGTTTTGTTTTGTTTTGTTTTGTTTTGTTTTGTTTTGTTTTGTTTTGTTTTTTAAAGCACTGACCGCATGGCCCCTGGGACCAGGTCAGTGCTGATTCTTTTATTATTATTTTTCTTTATTTTAGAGCACTGACCCAGCCACCCCTGGGGCTGGGTCGGCGCTCCTTTTTTAAATTTAATTTTTTTTTTTGGGGGAGAGATTTTTAAAAGTCCCCAGTAGGGGCTTTTGAGGTACCTACATTCCCCATCTGGACCAGGAGAGCTGTGGCAACGAGGACAAGGTTGGGCGCCGCTAAGGAAAAACAAAACGAATGGAAATTTCCATTTTGTTTCATTTCATTTTTCTTTGATGGGTTGGTTCGTTATTCATTTTGTTAGCTAACGAAATGAATAACGAATAACAAAATGAATTAAAAGTTCATTTTGTGGCCATCTTTGCTGACCACAAAGCTGCCGCTCAAGCAACCCATCTTAAACTATTTTGATATAACTGATATTGCATTTTTTTATCCCTCTGTACTTGTAAAAATGTGCACGTTTGCCCCAAGATTAAGACAGGAATGAGATAAGTTTGCTATTTTGCAGAAGATTTCAAACATTGAATGAACAAAGCCAAATCAAATCAGGATTTGCATCCCTGACATCTTGAGATGTCCCTTGTCACTTGTGTGTTTAAAATGTAGGAACTAATACCCTCTGTGGTGAACTTGTCTAGTCACAAGTCACAGTAGTGGGGGGGGGTTCATTCTTGTTAGACATGGGCACAACCAGAAAAATGACGTTTCAAGTTTTCATTTGCCGGAACGGGTCCGTTTAGGGTCGTTTCCGTTTGTCGTAATTTTTTCAAAAATCTGTTGTTTCTGTTTGTCGTTTGTCGTTTCCACCGCGATTTAGTGCGATTTGTCTTCCCAGAGCATAGGGGCATCCCGCAATCAGGGCCAGCGCTAGGTGTTTTTGTGCCCTAGGCGGCAGGCGGGGTGGGGGTGGAGGGGGGGGGAGGTGCGGGTGGGCAGCGGTGGTGGGGGGCATGGGCAGGCGGCAGCCACGGGCGGATGAGTGGGCGGGCGGCAGCATGGGCCGCAGGTGGGTGGCGGCACGGGCGGGCTGGCGAGTGGGCAGTTAGGATATCACTTAGGATAGAGGTTCTGTTCTTGGCTTGCAACCCAAATGTGTGTGTGTGCAAGCAAATTGAAGTTGGGAAAATAGAAAATAAATGGTAGTATATAATATATATTTAAAATAAATCCACACCTCCCACACTCCCAGTCGAACCTCCCCCTTTATCCAATATCAGAAAAAAATCCTCAAACTGCCAGAGAAGAAATAAAGAATAAACTGCTATTCCCTTCAGCAGACAAAGCTGCAGGGAATCAAAGAAATTATTTTCTAAATTCAGTTCCCTCCCTGCCTGCCTAACCTAAATCCTAAAGCCTCCAGCCTCCCTCCTCAATCTCTATCAGATCACACCAGCACCAGCAGCCATCCCTCCTCCCTCAACAACATCCATACACCCGACAGCGATTTCTGGAAGGTGCCTTGGCTTTTTATGCCCTCCCAGACATCCAGAAGTGTCAGTCAAAAACCTGGCAATGCCATTGGTGGAATGGTTCAAAAAAATTGCATGGTCCCATCCCATGCCCAGCCCAAATGAGCAGGTCTAAAAAAAAAATAAAAAATAAAGTAAAATAAAATAAAATCAATATGATGTTTTATTGCTATAAAAAACCCACTGCTGCTACTATAAAAATTCAGGCATTTAAAATAAATAAATTTCACATGTTTCTGTGGTGATTTGGTGTGTTTTTTGACCACGATTTCAAAAGAAAAATTGTGGTCGCCATTTTGGATCCCCCCCACCACATGGCATGCAGCGAGACAGAGAATGAGGATGACCCCCCCCCAGCCTGGTGCAAGCATCCCAGGACAGGAGAAGAGGGGGAAAGGCCAGGGACCCCCCAGAAACCACCCCTCTAGTAGGTGGCAAAGCCTCAGGCAGGCATATTTTCGCCTGCTTTTTTGGCCGGGAGTTGGGTTTTTTAAAAAAACTTTTAAAAACTTTTTCTGTGCTTCGCATCATGCAATTGCCGCAATGCCACAAACAGAAACAAAAACCCGACCAAATTTTTCTTTTTTCGGTTCGAGTTCGAGTTCTGATGGCTTAATTATCATTACCATTTCTGTTACGTAACGGAAACGATAACCGAAAACGGAAATGACAATTTCGCCAAGTTGTGCCCATGTCTAATTCTTATATAGAGACGCAGGTCTTCCCCAAGCTAGCTGCTAGAGAGCAATTTCCTAGGAGACCCAGTGTGGGTACATAACTCAGATATCCCAGACCCAATTTTCACCAAACTTGGAGAGATTGTAGAAGCTGCTCTGTGACACTGTTATCTCAAGGTGCCTGGGGGCACATCATAGAGTGGTAGGATGAATAACTCAGATGCCCAAAATCCAAACTTCAAGCTTTTCTGCAAGGTTGGTGTTTCTAGGTCCCTATGGGGCTGTTTTATAGGGATTCAAAGGCAATAATGAATCTATGGCTTGGGTTTTTTTATTCCTCAATGGAAATTTGTCAGGTTGTTATTTGTGAAACTTAATGAATCATGAATGTAATTGAATAACCATTTTTCTGATTCATACTCATATCTAATAAGGTGTTTGTTTAGAACATTTTCAGCCCTCTCTTTGCAACTTAATCAGTCAATTTAAACTAAAACCCTTCCATGTACAGTACTGTAACCCTAGGAGTATGGAAAGAAAAACATTATGCTGGATTTAGCTAAGCATGATTGCAGGCTAGGTAGCTGCTTAGCATACTTCCATTATCTGCAGTCTATTTGGTAACAGAATTGGGCCTTCTCATTGACATCCAGGTTGGAAATCTCTTTCTCAAGAGAAGGATTGGCTCTCTTCTATTTTCTTAATACCTCCCAATGGAGGAAATCAGTTCTTTCCCATAGCTTTTAAATAAACCAGTTATTAGCTCCAAATTCCTAGTCTTTTGCTCGAGCTGATTAATTTTTTAAGGTGTGACCAGCAGTGGTGTAGTGAGCTGGGTCTCACAGGGACAGAATTCCCAGTATTTCTTGAGTAGCAAAGCCTATGGCATCATCCGCCACCCTCCCTGGCTTTCCTGTTCTCTCTGAGATTTTTTTTATTTTTTATTTTTTTATTTTTTTATTTTTAGTTCTCAGAGCAGTTGGGGAAGAAATATAGCTTCCCAGAAATATATAGTGTTTCAGATTATCCCTCTTTTTAAAGCAAAGCATTTCTGGGTGGTTTAGTCTTGAATGGGTAATTAATAGTCATTAACTGTTTAAAACACCTAGAGATCATTGGTTGCTGGGGGGGGGGCAGACACCTTGCATATTTTACTCCCCATGTCACAATCCACTTTGAAATTTACCACTATTCCACTGGTTATAGTTTTATCAATACATACGGACACAAGAACTTTGTCATGCTTCATGATAATTTTCAGCATGGCACTTCAAGTGCTGCATAGAGATGGGCATGAAATGGAAATATGGCATTTTGTTTCATTTTGTTTTGTTTCTCCTTTTGTTTTGTTTTGTTAGTACATATTTGTTATGTACTCAAAAAGAGGGATTGCAAGCATGTATTGGCATGGAAATCACAGGGTAGCTTCTTTGGACTCTTCCCTATAAGCCCCCCCCAAAAAAAATTTGGAGAGATTTGGGATTCAGGGTGCTGATTTGGGGGTCCCCTAGGAGAAAATCATTTCTAATTCAGTTGCTGCTTCCAGGCTCAATTATAAAGGATTTTCTCCTAGGGAGATTCCCCTTTGGGGGTCTTACAGGGACGAGTCCCAAGAAGATACCCTGTGTTTTTGGTTCCTCTGGAATAAATTGTTTTGTTCCTAGAGGAAAAAGTGGCATTCCATTTTGTAAGACAATGCATCCTGCCATTTCATTTCATAATTAAACAATTCATTACATAATGAACTGATAAAAGAGCATTTTTTTTTCATTTTGTGCCCATCTCTAGTGCTGCACTCATCTCCCCCCCCCTTGCCAAAGGCACACTCAATGGTAGGAACGCCAGGGATCTCCTACACCACTGGCACCAGTTATATCAGGAGCTGGGACTGTACTTCCCCACCTCTTCAGGCTATTGTTGAGTTGCTGCCTAGGGGTGTTTATACACGACCCTTAAACTCCGGGGCAAATGGCTCCCAGCTCCGGATTAAAAATGTTTACCCACCAGCTCCGGAGTTGAGAGGAAATTAAGTGCGACCCCGCCCACTTTAGCGCGTCCCACGCAGCTTTCAGGTACCTGCTTTTTGGATGTGACAAATATTTGATCCAGTGTAAGGATAGTGAGTGCGGGGCTCTCCTGGCTTCTGTTTGTTCTTTTTTTGCGCCCCGCCCCTTTAAGAGATCTGAATGCTGCCGGGAACAAAACGGAGGTAAACCGGCATTCTTTTCTTTCTTTTTTCTCCCTCCCTCATGCAGCCAGCAACCAGGAAGTGCGGAGGGGGTGGGGACAGAGGAAGAGCGACGAACCCCTAAGATATCTGGTCCGAATTTAAGTGGCCAGCGGATCTTAGGGGTCGTGTAAAAAGGCCCTAGGTGGGGTTTCTCTCTGTCCTGCCTCCTATTTGGGCTGCCTGGTGGCCTGAGGTCACAGAGAAGGACAGCCACAGCTCTTGATATGACTGGCATACCACCAGTGTACAAGATCTCTGGTGTGACACTGCTGCAAGTGAGTGGATCTCCAGCCTGTGGGGAAAAGGGGAAAGTAAGCATTACACTTGTGGTGCTGCACTCAAAATTCAGCACAAAGCTCAATGAAGCACTTTGTATCCATCTCTCTTTATCAATTCTTTGGTACCATTTATGTGCAGATACTACCGTGTTGTTTTATTGAGCATTTAAATTTTCCTGTTAAATTAACGGCCTCTTTCCTACAAATGCAGCATGAAGACAGCTACAGCACCAGTAAATACACTAATAAATACAACACAAATCATACTTCTACAAAACTACAGTGCATAATGCAGAATAAGGAGAGTGTGGTTTCTTATTGTATATCTTCAGCTAACATTATTTATTAACCTGAGCTGAGCGAGTGAGTGAGTGATTGAGTGAATGTGTTATATCAATACTTTTAAAATGTTTCTTTATTATTACAGTTCAAAAATGCAAATGCAGCTACTGTGGAGAGTGATAGTGGAACTGAAAAAAGATTTCAGACTGACCTTGTTTTGAACCTGAAGTTACTTCTGTATTTCTTAGGAAGAGTCGCAGAGTATATCCACTAGGAATTTTCATTATCCATGTAGTCTTTTGCTTGTATTCACAAAAGTTGCTGGCACAATATTTACGATACTCAGATGCTATTATAATGCCTTACAACTGAGCTAGTTAACCTAACTGCAGCTATAAACAGACATTTGGAACAAATCTTTCCAAGATTATTTCTGGATTATATTTGCTTTTAGCTGAACTTCAAGGAATCAAAGGCCATGTGATGTGTCAGCACAGTCAGGTCTTAAACCATCACACAACTTCATACATTAAAGGATTATTAAGTCATCTGGTCTGTTCTTTATTCCATGTACTTTCCTTTAAATTTGAAACCCTACTTTATAATGTCTATGCTGTACTTTAGACCAGTGGTTTCCATTAGTATTAGATGTACCAGCAGAAGGATACACGAAGAGTTTAGCATTGCTTAGAATTGAACTTGTGGAATACTGAGATTTTTATCTATTCTCCTGGTGGAATTATGGGTTTTCTTGGTGTTAATCCAAACAATGTTTTGCATGTATTCTCAATTAATTATGTTACATGTTAACCCATAGGTGGATAACACAGACCACTCTGTAACTCACTGTGGAGAATTTGCAAAACACTTTACAGCCAAAATTGTACAGATCCAGGCTGACCTGGATGCTGCTATTGATCCGGAGCCTATAAATAAAACTGTCCCTGAATTAATGGATGAGTTTCAGCCCCTACAGCCTGAGGATGTGGTCAGGAGTCTTGGGAAGATGAGAGCCACCACATTTCTGTTGGACCCTTGCCCTTCCTGGCTCATAAAAGCCAACAAAGAGGGTCTGGCAGACTGGTTAGGAAGAGTAGTGAATACCTCGTTACAACAGGGCAGGATTCCAGCATGCTTGAAGGAGGCAATAGTAAAGCCGCTCCTAAAAAGGTCCTCTTTAGATCCAACAATACTGAACGATTACCAACTGGTATCTAACATCCCATTCTTGAGTAAAGTACTAGAGCGGGTTGTGGCCTAGCAGAGGTTTCTGGATGAAATAAAAAATCTGGATCCAGCTCAACCTGGCTTCATGCCTGGTTATGGGAAGGAGATAGCACTGGTTGCCTTGGTAGATGATCTATGCATGGAAATTGATAGGGGATCTGTGTCCCTTTTGGTTTTACTGGACCTCTCAGCTGCTTTTGATATTATAGACAATGACGTCCTCCTGACTCATCTCTCTGAAATGGGACTTGGGGGTACTGCATTAAAGAGGCTCCAGTCCTTCCTGCAGGAGAGAATGCAGAAAGTGGTGTCAGGGGACTCATGTTCAACGCCATGGCCACTGACCTGTGGGGTATCTCTGGGTTCTGTTCTGTTCCCTATGTTATTTAACATTTATATGAAACCACTGGAGGAAATTATTCAGAGTTTTGGGATGAAGTGTCACCAGTATACCAATGACACTCAACTCTACCTCTTGTCACCTCCGGATTCCAAGGAAGCTATTTTGAATTTAGATCAATGCTTAGCTTCAGTAATGAACTGGATGAGGAAGAACAAACAAACTAAAACCAGACAAGACAGAGGTGCTTCAGGTCTTCAGGTCAGTATAGGGATGCAACCTATACTGAATGGGATCACTCCCCAATTTTAAAAAGAGGTGTGTAGCTTGGGGGTGCTCCTGGACTCATCCTTGAGCCTAGATGCCCAGGTCACAGCTGTGGCCAGGAGTGCATTTGCAAAATTAAAACTAGTACACCAGTTACTCACATTTCTTCAGAAACCTGCTCTGGCCACTGTGACATATACCCTAGTGACCTCCTAGTTGGACTACTGTAATACACTTTTTGTGGGGCTACCGATGGAAAGTCCCAGGAAACTTCAACGGGCTCAGAACACAGCGACCAGATTGCTGACTGGGGCAGGTTACAGTGATCACATTACACCTCTACTAAAGCAGCTCCACTGGCTACCAATCAGCTATCAGGCACAATTCAAGGCACTGACCTTGACCTACAAAGCAGGAAATGGCTTGGTTCCAAGCTACCTCAAAGATTGAATCTCGTGGTATGAACTAGCTTGGGTGCTAGGGTCATCAGAAGAAGCCTTTCTCTCCATCCCACCACCTTCACAGGTGTGTCTCAGAAGAACACATGAAAGGGCCTTCTCTGTTGCTGCTCCCCTACTTTGGAACTCCCTCCCACTGGAGGCCAGGCCTGCCCGATCTCTGCTGTCTTTCTGGAAGCAGGCAAAGACCTTCATCTTCAGGCAAGCTTTCCCTGAATGAGGGACTACTTACTATGTGACTTTATATGGATTACCATGCATGATTGCATTGGCTGAATTCATAAGAACACTAGTGTTCTCCATGTTGCTTTTCATCCCTCATAATGGAGTTTTCTTCTTGCATACTCTTTGTAGTTCTAATGTTTCTTTTTAAAAATGTTCTAAGATGCCTCTTCAAATTCCCTGTTCTTAGCCTGAATATGTCTTATATGTTCTGGAGTCTGTGCTGTATATTGACCCTCATTATTGTAAGCCACCTTGGGTCCTTTTCCAAGGAGAAAGGTGGAGTAAAATATTCAAAATAAATAAAATAAATAAATTAAGTTTTTTCTTTGTTTTTATTTCCATTTTTATACCTTTATACTTGCATGAGAAAAGTTCTTATCACAAAAATGGAACTTTTTGCTTGAGAACCATTAAATTTATATTACTATTGGTACAAAGACACCATTTCCAAGAAGCTTTCTGTTCTGTTCTGTTCTGTTCTATTCTATAACACTGTCACTGTTGCTTATTCTCATGATCCATTAGTCCAGAAGCAGTCAAAACATGCAGGCCAAGGACATTTTGGTGTACCAGCCTTCATTGCCAAAAAGACCTGCACTGCCACCCAGAATGATGTCAAGAATGACTAGTAATACCTCAAACTCTCTCCCCCTTCAAGAAAACCTCTCCAGTTGTTTTTCAAAAAAGAGGTGGGTGGAGGAGCTATGTGATAACATTTCTCAGCTTAAATGACGCAAATTGAGAGTGAGAAACCAAAACATAGCAAAACCCTGCACTGGTGTCTGACTACTAGGACTGAGTTGGAGGGAATGGTATAAGGCAGAATCTGAAAACCAAGAATCAACACAAGGAACTAGAGTCAAGGTGAAGTCAGGAGATAGTGACGGAATTAAAAATGAAGGAAAAACCACTGAGTGAATGTGAGGCAACTGTGGCCAATTGATATGCAATAGTAATCTTTTTTTCCTCTGGGACTGTTGAAAAAAGGCCCCTTTTTAGAGATGGGCACGACTGGAAAATGTCTGACTACTAGGACTGAGTTGGAGGGAATGGTAGTACTGGTTTGGGGGTAGCGGGATCTGAAAACCAAGAATCAACACAAGGAACTAGAGTCAAGCAAGTAGTGAAGTCAGGAGAGGTTAGGGTGAGTATTGGGGTGCACCTCTGGGTGCCTCTCTGACCCACTTAGAAGGACAGTGTACTGGCATAAGGGAAAACCACTGTTTGAGTGAACATCCCAAAGTCTCTGAGGCAACTGTGGCCCGATTGGTGGAAAAATTGATATCATTGCAATGCAGGTAAAAAAATAAAATCTTTTTTTTTCTGTAAAAATTCTCTGGGACTGTTGAAATCCCAGCCTGGTACCAGCAAGGCCTTAATTGCCTTTTCACCATTATGTTACTCTGGTGGGCACTGTGTGTCCTGTGGGCCAGATTCTCCAGGCTGGTTTTGTACCCCCAAAGCACTCCCAAAAATAGATCACCCAAATCTGATGGCAAAGTTTGCTATAAAATGGTTGCCGAAATTCAACAGAAGTGAAGAAAAACCCCATTTCAAGGCAGCATCCCTGGTGCCCTATGATGTTTGCCTTCCGTGTTTTTTCCCTGATCAGTACCAAAATGATAGTTTAGTCAGCATCTATTTCTGCGCTTATGCTTCTGAGCAAATTTATCCCTCTTAAATGATTTCATTTTCTTGTGTTATCTGTTTTCACCTCTGTTCTCTCCCCCCCATATGATTGCTGTTTTTAATACAGTACTTTATTGTGTTTTGATCTGAGTTATATGGATTTTATTGTACTTCTTTTATGTATGTTGTGCTGTGAGCAGTTAGCTAAAGGGCAAGTAATAAATCTTTGAAATGAAAAAGAAAAGGAAACAATAGCAGCTTCTAGTGCCACCAGGTGTCATCCTAAAGGTGAGGAAGCAAGACTGACATGGTAGGGTTAGCAGAGGATGATGGAAGGGCAGAAGGCTGAGAACAGACAATCTAACACTCTGAATGGGAACTTGAAATCAAAAGTATGACCAAAATCGCTACCTTGCTGCCTGTGTGTTTTAAGCAACATCAGCAGAATAAATCCTACACGTGATAGGAAAAAGTGGCAGTGTGATCCATCCATGGGAACAAATTTTTAGATTAGGTCTCATTCATGCTTGTCAAAAAACCAATTGGTTTGTGTTTGGTTGAGAAGTAACTAACGGGGGGGGGGGGACAAGTCAGCTTCTGGGATTTTCCCTTGCTCGGTGCCTCCATGGGAGTGGAAGTGAGCACACAAGAATCCATCTTCACTGCTGCCATATGTGTGGTCAGCTTCCAGGCTGTTCTTTGCTATGTAAAATTAAGCATCCTTTTTCCTGCTGCCAATGTGAGAATATCATTGTGCAACAATACCAGGCCACTAGTGTTTTCAATTGTGGATAAGGTAAAGGTCCCCCTGCACATGTTGTTAGTCATGACCAACTCTGGGGATGGTGCTCATCTCCGTTTCTAAGCCAAAGTGCCAGAGTTGTGCAAGTATGTGCATTTTTGTGCATGGGACACTGTTTACCTTCCCGTTTTTTTTACAGCAGTACTTATTTATCTGCTTGCATTTACATGCTTTTGAACTGCTAGGTTTTCAGGAGCTTGGGTTAACAACGGGAGCTCACTCCAACGCGTGGCACCCGGGATTCGAACCACCAAGCTGCCAACTTTGGCGCCATCAGTTTCAGTGCTGTAGCCCAGAGAGCTACCACGCCCCCTCTCAGTTGTGAATACAGAATCACAACAACCCACATCATAAACTAGAGGTGTTCCCCCACCCCACCCCCAGGAGTGGAAGAGTTTTATTGGTTAGCACATAAATTACAAGCACTAAAAATGCTTCACTGGGCAAAAGGAATATGAAATGGGAGACAGAGAAGGGGAACTGTCCAAAAAACAGGCCAGATGTGATGCCCATTGATTTTGAATGAAAAAGCAGAGTTTGCAGATTTAGTTTGAAATCGAGGTGTCTGTTTACAGACTTGACTGCTACCAAGACTAGAGTGCATTGTGTGGAGGACATGTAAAGCTACTGAAGCTTGCAATCCCAATCACCCCAGGCACAAATTAGCAAGAAGATTCTGAAATACAGTAGATTTGGATTGTCTTGGGGAGTTTCCTCAGTGGTTACTCCAGTATTGCTGGTGCAGGAGACAAGGCTGATTCCCTTCCACCAGCAGACAAAAGCATTTTTGATATAGGCTGGCCTTTGATATAAAGGCTGGCCTTCTGTTGAAGGGGTCCAGCTAACCAAGTGCAGTCAACAATTTACATCTCCTATCTCCAGTGGAACAAAAGACAGAAGGACAATTAATAATCTCAATATCTATATAGTGGTACCTTGTATAAAGGAATTAATTCGTTCCAAATGAAATTCTGTTAAGCAAATTTTCCTTTATACAAAATTTCCCATAGGAATGCATCGGAAACGGAGCAATCCCTAATTGTGACCATTTTTATGTTGTAGAGATTCGCCCCATAGGTGATTCTGTTAAGCAAATTTCCCCTATCTCCGGAATTTTTTATGTTGTACAGATTTTATGGTATACAAACCGTTTGTTATACGAGGGTCTACTGTATATATATAATTTGTTAAGAAGATTTATGGATTGCTGGGGGGTTTTTATTGTTTGTTTGTTTGGTGTTTTTTTTTTTTAGTATTTTGTAAAGCGTTGCTAGCCACAAACCTTCTTACAAAAAAGTTACGCACATTTCATCAGTTGTCCTTCTGAGTTTTGTGCTGTTAAATGTTATGGCCTTGGTCTGCCTGTGTTACAAAATAATATCACTTCAAGTTAAAAGAAAGGTTATTTAGGAGAAATGGGACATTTTTCTTCTCAGCACAGACAGTAGACACTAGAGATGGGCACGACCAGGAAAAATGACGTTTTGAGTTGTCGTGTGTCGGAGCCGGCCCGTTTCGGCTCGTTTCCGTTTGTCACGAAATTTTTCAAAAATTTGTCGTTTTGTTTGTCGTTTTTTCATCTGTCGTTAGTACTGGTTTGGGGGGGTAGCGGGCTCCTGGAGGCACCTCTCTGGGGTGGGTGCCTCCTCTGGCCCGCTATGAAGGGAAAGCAGGCTCCTGGAGGCACCTCTCTGGGGTGGGTGCCTCCTCTGGCCCGCTATGAAGGGAAAGCGGGCTCCTGGATGCACCTCTCTGGGGTGGGTGCCTCCTCTGGCCCGCTACAAAAGGGTATGCATAGCCAATTGGATATGCATACCAAGTTGCAGTGGCAGGCAGAGGCACCTCTCTTTCGGGTGCCTCTACTGTGACTCACTGCGGCATACGGTGCACTTGGGCTGGGGATGGGGAGGAGGAACAAAGTGAGAGAGGACCCCTATGGGCACCCTCTGACTCACTAAGAAGGGAAGTGTACTTGCTGTAGTGCAATGCGAGTACACAGATCTGGCTTAGGGTTAGGGTTAGCGCAAGGGCTAGGCTTAGGGTTATGGGTAAGGTTAGGGTGAGTTAGTGGGGTGCACCTCTGGGTGCCTCTCTGACCCACTAAGAAGGACAGTGTACTGGCGTATGGGTTAGGGTTAGGGTTAGGGCTAGGGTTATTGGGCTTTTTATGCCCGACTGGCACATCCCAGAAGTCTCAGTCAAAACCTGGCCAAATGGCCATGCAATTGGTGGAATGGCTCCAAAAATTTGCATGGTCCACTCCCATGGACAGCCCATCATTAATGCGCAGGTGTAAAAAAATAAAAATAAAAATAAAATAAAATAAAATAAATGGAGACGTTTTGTTGCAAGAAAAACCCACTGCTGCTACTGTAAAAATTCAGGCAGTTTTAAAATAGCTATTTTCGCATGTTTCTGTGGTGCTTTGGTGTGTTTTTGGACCACGATTTCAAAATAAATATTGCGGTCGCCCCATTTTGGATCCCCCGCCCCCACTGCATGGCATGGCGAGTTGGTGAGACAACGAGGATGCCCCCCACCAGAGCAGCCCAGGACAGGAGGGGGGAGGCCGGGGACCCCCCCCCCCAGAAACCACCCCTCTGGTAGGTGCCCTCACTCAGGCAGGCATATTTTTGCCTGCTTTTTGGCCGGGAATCGGGGTTTTTTATTTTTAAAACTTTTTTCTGTGCCACTTGGCATCACGCGATTGCTGCGATGCCAGGAATGACAACAACAAATCAGACCGAATTTTTCCTTTTTTCAGTTCGAGTTCGAGTTCTGGCGGAGTAATTGTCATTTCTGTTTCCATTGCGTAACGGAAACGAGGAACAGAAACGGAAACGAGAATTTCACCAAGTCGTGCCCATGTCTAGTAGACACTGTTGGTGTGTGCTGCGTGAAGCAGTTATAAGCTAGGGGTGGAAAATGTCACACAAACAGCTTATCTAGACATACGGATCTGACACTTCATAAAGCACTTCACAGAACAGCAACGAGCACAAGTTTTTTTAAGAAGTGTGCAAAAAACATATTAACAGGGCTAGTAGCTGAGAAGCAGGCATTTCTGTGGGTTCTAACAGATCCCTAGGCCAAACAGGCAATTTTCCAAAATCTTAAGTGCAACAAACTGTTTTTCTGCATAGGCAGAAAGGTATCACTCTGGTCAGAACTGAAAATGGAACTCATACCCAAGACTGAAAATGAGACAGTGGAGTGGGCAGTGGAGTAGCTAGAGTTTGGAGCACCCGGGAACAAAGTCAGTTTTTGCGCCCCCTCCTCCCTCCAACCGTGTCTCACCCACCCAGCAAGGGGGGAGGAATATCCTGGGGGAGCTGTGGTGGAGGGGAAGAAGGGTCTCTCCTTCTCATGCCCTCTTTGTGGGTCTCCTTTCCAGTTAAGGCTCTTCTGTGAAAACTGCACATCATGCAGATAGCACCAAGCGGGTGATTTTTTTCCCAAGCATCACCTCCGCAGCACGCTTCCTCCTCCTCCTTTTCCCAGGCTAAGGCTTGGCGATGGGATTTTCCTCCAAGCAGCACCTCCATTGCATGCTTCCTTCTCCTCCTTTCCCTGGGCTAATTAACGCCAAGTGTTAGCAGGGGTGGGGGGAAAGGAGGAGGGGGCAGCAATCGATGGAGGTGGTCCTTTCCCCCAACTAGGAATTGCCAATCCTTAGCGTCGTGAAAGGCGATTTGCTGGCAGGATGGCACATGGCTTCTTCTTCCTGCTCCCCCTACAGGTGCCCGTAGATTGCTGTGTGCCCCAAGACAAATGCACCCTTCTGCCCCTCCCTAGTTACACCAGTGGTAGTGGATAGCATGTTGGACTTGGGCTGGAAAGGCCCAAGAATACAGGAGAATAACAGGGATGTGACAAATCCCAAACAGCTGAGAATAAGCTAATAATAATAATAATAATAATAATAATAATAATAATAATAATAATAATAATAATAATAATAATAATAATAATAATAATAATTAAGACAACCCCTCCCACCACCAGCACTTTAAAGATATACGGTGGCTTAAATCCAGTTGCTACAAAAGAATGGCTAAGAACCTCGAAACTGGAGTGGTTGTAGCAGTTCCACCCAACTCACCCTAGTGAATTTCCATGGCTGAACAATTCAAACCCTGTCCTTCAGAATTCTAGTCCATCTATCCACTACAATACACTGGAAACCCCACACCAGTAGTCCACTCTTTTTTCACAGTGACTAGCACTTTATATGTTTAAAATAATATTGGATGTGTTTTAAGCGGATAAAATGGGATCTTTACTTAGAGTTGCCGTGTATAGCTATGGTCAGTAGAAAAATAGGAAAATTAGAATCTCCACACATGAGAGAGATCCCCCCTCCCCCTCCCCCTGGCAATCATTTCGGCATGCTCAGAGTTCAGGAAAGAAGATAGAGAGACTGGTCAACAAAGGAAGTGATGTAAACAAACAGGAAGAGGGGAGCAGCAAGCCAGAGATGAGAAAAAGCTATTTAGCAATAGGTTAGTAGCAGAGAGCAATCATCATAGGTTGTGAAGAGCAATCTTCCACTAACAGCTTTCACAGTGCTAGTGTGTGCAAGATTTAACATTTAGTTCCCCAATTTAAAATGGTAAAAGCTAAAATCAGCACAACAAGAAGATTATACTGATCATGGCTTTTTCTTTAATACATTAAAAGGGGATTTGGAGAACAAATAAACATTAGTTTTCACATTCCAGATTACAATGTCTTCTTCTCTTTTAAGGCTTACATTTATCTCACCCTTTCCACCACTAAGGTTTCAGGGATAAGATTTTCTGAGGTAATGTATACTCCCAATTGTGGGGTTTTCCCACCATTTCAGTTAATAGACCGCTTTAGTCATTCAAGCATATTTCTTCCTTTCACCGCATATGTTTGCTTGTACTGTGTGTTTGCAGTATGATTGCAAGCCCACCACAATTCACAAGGAGACAACATAAGTGGGAATGGAATTAGGAAAACATACCAAGGGCACAATGCTCAAAAGAAATTGATCAGAAATAAATGGCATTGTCACCTGACAGCCCCAATGAACATAATGTGCTTCTCAGTAAAGCAGAATGAACTACAGTGCATACTAATTCTTTAGACAAACAAATAAAAACCAAATAATTACAGTATTTGCTTGACCAGCAGTTATATTAGATGAGAAAATCTTTCTAGAATAATTCCCAAAAAAGATTAAATAATTACAGTATTTGCTCGACCAGCAGTTATATTAGATGAGAAAATCTTTCTAGAATAATTCCCAAAAAAGAATAAAGTCTAAAAGATGTACAGTGGACCCTCGTATAACAAACGGTTTGTATAACAAAACCTGTGCAACATAAAAAATTCCAGAGATAGGGGAAATTTGCTTAACAGAATCGCCTATGGGGCGAATCCGAACAACATAAAAATGGTCACGATTAGGGATTACTCTGTTTTCAATGCATTCCTATGGGAAATTTGTATAAAGGAAATTTTGCTTAACATAATTTGATTTAGAACAAATTAATTCCTTTATACATGGTACTGTATTTTAAAAAATCAAGTAACATAGAATTTAAAATATTGTACTTTGTTACTGAGAGAATGTTAAATAAATAGATGATAAATTGCTATCCTTTAATTGCACTCCATAATCTACAGCCCCCAGGCTATCTCATGTTCTGCAGTGCAGAAGTGACCTAATATTGTAGTGCTTTAGAGCAGAGTATACCAACACACACATCTCATGCCGTAGTGGTTAAACTGCTATACTGCAGTCCAATTGTAGCTGGCACAATGCTGACTCAGCCTTCCAGTTTTCTGAGGTCAGTAAAGCAAGCACCCAGTTTGCTGTAGGGACAAGTTGTAAAGTGTCCAGAGAGTGCTTTAAGTATCAGGGGTTGTTATATAAGCAACACACTTTGCTTTTTTGCTTTGCTTTCCCACCTGTTCTGGGCATCAGACCTGGTGCATATAATATAAGCTTTGGCAACAAATAATATGAAACTGCAGAGTTGACATGGAAGAGAATTTACTAATAATGAGTGTAACAGAACTAAATCTAAGTTGAGTTTGATTCCAGCAGGGTGATGAGGTTGCTTTGGATAAGATCAGATCAGTTTTCTATCACACCTGAAATTGCAAAAGAAGAAAAAGAGGATCCCTAAGAATGTTCATCTACTCCTTACACTAAGATCCCAGTTTGGGCCAGGATTCCCACATTAACTCTTTCCAAATAACAACAGAAGTACCAGTTTGATCAACAGTTACTGTGTCTTTATCAACAGAGACATGGAATCTATGTCATGTCACCTGATCCTGAGGCTCTGTATCACAATGAGGCGGACTTGAGACAGCCTTCAGCTAGTTCAGTGGTTCTCAACCTGTGGGTCCCCAGATGTTCCTGGACTGCGACTCCCAGAAATCCCTTCCAGCACAACGACTGGTGGAGGCTTCTGGGAGTTGCAGTCCAGGAACACCTGGGGACCCACAGGTTGAGAACCACTGAGCTAGTTCCACATAAGGGAGTGTCTTTGTTGGGACCGTCTTCTTTACTTTTCTGGCCCAAGGAATGAAGGACTCTGACTCAAGGGATGACTGGCCCATATGCTTATAAAGGGTCTTAATAAAAAACAGCCCAATGGAGTGGAGCCCCTAAAAGTCCAAATTCTGACACCCTATCAAAGATCTTAATTGGCCACTGTCTTTAGCACATTTTCTGTGAGAATATTCCAACCAGACAGCCCCTTCTACAACATCCTACCTGTCGTCACCCTCAGCAGGTTTGCCCCTGCTTTCTCTGATGTAACTCCAATTTGTGAGATGTAATGTGACCCAGAACAACCCACAAGTCTCTATGCTTCAGTCCACATCACTTGGGCCTCACAGCCAGGCAGGCCAGTTTGGCTTCAGAGACTGAGTGGTTCCTTTGTATTTTTGTTCTCAGCCTTGGGGACATTTGCACAGTATCCAAGGTCTGGGTAAAAATGGCATTCTGACAGGCAATAGAAGACTTCTTGCCTACGTGAGAGAAGAATGTGGTCTAGCTTTCAGAGAAAGAGAATGGATCATACCAGCCTTATATATGAAGAGGATGTCTGGGTGAGTAACCCAATGCAGAGAAACTCAATACATATTACAGCATTTGTGCAAGCTCATATTACATGGCGGCTAAGCATGCAGCTGCTGCAAATGGAAGGCCCATGCATGTGTCAGGAGCAGAGCCATGCAGCATTATTTTATTTTATTGGTATCCTGCCTTTCTCCCAAGGTGGCTTACAGAAAAGTTTTAAAAAAACCCACAGATGGTGAAAAATATAATGACCCAAATCCTCTTAACTAATTACGGTAGCATAACAGAAACAGTGTAACATTTGGAACTGAATTGCCTTAAGTTAAAAAAAATCACCATGAATACTAGATTGTATGACTCAATATGCAACTGATAATGTCAACGGTGCTTTCTTCACTTGCAGATATTTACTTCCAGAACTATGTAAGAGGATTTTGGCCAATTAACTATAATTTTAACATTATAATATTAAACTTCCATGTCTCCGCAATAGACATGGGCACGACCAGAAAAAATAACGTTTCGAGTTTTCGTTTGTCGGAACGGGTCCGTTTTGGGTCGTTTCTGTTTGTCGCAATTTTTTTCAAAAATTTGTCATTTCCGTTTGTCGTTTGTCGTTTCCACCGCGATTTAGCGCGATTTGACTTCCCAGAGCATAGGGGCGTCCCGCAATCAGGGCCGGTGCTAGGTGTTTTTGCGCCCTAGGCGGCAGGCGGGGCAGGGGGGTGAGCGGGTGGGCGGCGGCCGCAGGCAGGCGAGTGGACGGGCGGCAGCGCGGGGCGCAGGCGGGTGGCGGCGCGGGCGGACGGGCGAGTGGGCAGTTAGGATATCACTTAGGATATAGGTTCTGTTCTTGGCTTGCACCCCAAATGTGTGTGTGTGCAAGCAAATTGAAGTTGGGAAAATAGAAAATAAATGGTAGTATATAATATATATTTAAAATAAATCCACACCTCCCACTCCCGGTCGAACCTCCCCCTTTACCCAATATCAGAAAAAAATCCTCACAAACTGCCAGAGAAGAAATAAAGAATAAACTGCTATTCCCTTCAGCAGACAAAGCTGCAGGGAATCAAAGAAATTATTTTCTAAATTCAATTCCCTCCCTGCCTGCCTAACAAATCCTAAAGCCTCCAGCTTCCCTCCTCAATCTCGATCAGATCACACCGGCACCAGCAGCCAGCCCTCCTCCCTCAACCACATCCATACACCCGACTGCAATATCTGGAAGGTGCCTCAGCTTTTTATGCCCTCCGAGACATCCAGAAGGGTCAGTCAAAAAACTGGCGATGCCATTGGTGGAATCGTTCAAACAATTTGCATGGTCCCATCCCATGCCCAGCCCAAATGGGCAGGTCTAAAAAAATAAAAAATAAAATAAAATAAAATAAAATAAAATCAATATGACGTTTTATTGCTATAAAAAATCCCACTGCTGCTACTATTAAAATTCAGGCATTTAAAATAAATAAGTTTCTACCCAATTAAAAATCCTCTTCTAAGTTCCCTATTGCTCACTTGGAAAAAGTATGGAAAGAAATTGATACAGGAATGTTCCCCGCTTGGTGCGGTGATCGATCAGATAAATTTCCCCACGAACATGAAGAAATTGGGAGACTTATTTAAATTAAGGAAAGTGGCAAGACTAAAAGATTGGATTAAAAAGATGACATCAAAACAAGAAATTAAACGTATTCTGCAAACTCAGGAATTGTCGTGGTTGAATTACGCCCAGTTAGAAAGCTGGACGAAAGAATGGATTAGGAGAAATACACAACTTAGAGGATATACAAAATTTGAGCAATTTCTGACAACATATGAATCAGAGAAAGGAAATACAGGGAAAGGAACAGTTGGCAAATTATATAAAATAATTCAAGATTCGTTTGAGAATAGGGAACAGGACACAATAAGAGAGCTATGGAAACAAGACATAGAGAAATAAATAAATAATGATGAATGGAAAAGAATTTGGAATTTGAGGATTTTACGGTCATTATCAGTCAGAATAAAAGAAAACTACTTCAAACTAGTTTTAAGATGGTATATGACTCCAGTCAGAATGAATAGAATGAATCCAAAATATTCTAAGCTCTGCTGGAAATGCGAAAAAAAGATAGGTACCTATTTTCATTTATGGTGGGAATGTGAAATAGTTCAAAAGTTTTGGCAAGAGATTATTGAGGAGATAAGAGAAATACTACAAACTGATATTAAATGTGTACCGGAAATTGCTTTGTTATCATTACCATCTATCAATGAATATGATGTGAAAACTAAAGAATTAATAGCAAATCTTATGACAGGAGCTAGACTGATTATTGCTAGGAACTGGAAACTGAAATCAGACCTTAAAATTGCTGAATGGTATAAGGAAGTGTGGGACATAGCACTAAATGATAAACTATCTCAGTGTTTTTCAACCTTTTTTGGGCAAAGGCACACTTGTTTCATGAAAAAAATCACGAGGCACACCACCATTAGAAAATGTTAAAAAATTTAACTCTGTGCCTATATTGACTATACATAAAGTAATTTTTCAATTTTTCCCACGGCACACCAGGCAACATCCTGCGGCACACTAGTGTGCCACGGAACAGTGGTTGAAAAACACTGAACTATCTTGTAATATAAAAGTTTTGAGAGGTGAAATAAAAAAAGATACTTTCTATGATGTTTGGGGGAAATTTATAGATCATGTACTATTAAAAGGGAAAGGGATACAACCAACTTATAACCCAACACAGTTCTGGCGTAAAGGACCTTAAGAAGCCTATTGGAAGAAAAAGAAAAAAAAAAGATGAAGAAGAAAGAGAAGATGCAAGAATACTGGACGGTTTCTTGGGGGTGGGGGGCACTTTGTACTGTTTATGATTGTCTATTACTGTTTTTTTATATAATTGTTTATCATTGTTATTTTGTCTTTTTTTATGTTCAATAAAAAAATAAAAATTTAAAAAAAAATAAGTTTCACATGTTTCTGTGGTGATTTGGTGTGTTTTTTAACCACGATTTCAAAAGAAAATTTGTGGTCACCATTTTGGATCCCCCCCACCGCATGGCATGGCGAGACGACGAGGATGACCCCCCCAAGCCTGGTGCAAGCAGCCCAGGACAGGAGAAGGGGGGAAGGCTGGGGACCCCCCAGAAACCACCCCTCTGGTAAGTGGCAAAGCCTCAGGCAGGCATATTTTCGCCTGATTTTTTGGCCGGGAGTTGGGTTTTTTAAAAAAACTTTTAAAAACTTTTTCTGTGCTTCGCATTGCATGATCGCCGCGATGCCACAAACGGAAACGAAAAAACCCGACCAAATTTTTCTTTTTTTAGTTCGAGTTTGAGTTCTGACGGCTTAATTATCGTTACCATTTCCATTATGTAACGGAAACGATAACCGAAAATGGAAACGACAATTTCGCTGAGTCGTGCCCATGTCTACTCCGCAACCATTCTGCATGCTTTCAAAATGCAAGGGAATTCACCAAGAGCCCTTATATTAACACTTCAGCCATTTTCAGTGACTAAACCCCACACACCGTTTAAAATCTGTCTGTGCAACTTGAGGATCTAATGCTAGGAAGAAGGCCTTCACAGGTGCTGTGCAATGACCTGACACTGAGGAACCATTGCCCTTAGCGTTTCAGAAAGGTTGCAAAAGGATACATACCTTTCAACAGTAAAGAGGTTTCCAAGTGGGGAACATGTTGTTTCCTCATGTGTATTTAAGTGCCAGTTCCCATCAGCCCCAGTCTGCACAACAGGTGGTTACAAGTGATAGTGATGGGGTCTGTATTCTTACAACTTGTGGTAGGCCACAAATTCACCATCCTTGCACAGGGAAGACCATTGGCATCTGGGTGGGTGTTGTTGTTTTTACCTCCGTGTTCCTTGCTATGCAATGCATTTATTCATTTTGTATGAATCTACATTTTGCCATCTTTTTGCCAGTGTTGTACTCTGCTTTGAAAATGTATTGACAAGCATCATGTATACCTTTATATAGGTAACATATAAGCATGACAGACAGACAGACAGACAGACAGACAGACAGACAGACAGACAGACAGATAGACAGACCACTGATTAAACTGTAGCATCATTTGCAACGATGAATTAGGTTACACAAAGGATGCAATCTGGAAACGTATGTTGATTGTGTTGGGAAACATGGGGTGGGGTGGGGAATCTTTCATCAAAATGAATTGGAACCACTGCGTTCTCCATCCTGCCCCAAAACCAAGGTGTTTCGCAAAAAGATGGTCTGGAGTTTCCTCAGTTGAATGAAAATCTTTGTGTCTCCTGTGTGTTCGGAAGCATCAAGCTGGTTCTCAGACAGTCAAATCAGGTTTTGCCACACAACCCTGTAAACTAAGGAAGGTGTGTGGAGGAATGCCAAGGAAGGCAGCTCAGTGGCCGGGTTAAGAAGCTCACCTCTTCCACACCACATGCAAAACAGGCTTGCCCACCCCACTCCTGGGGCCCCAGCAGCTCTCTGTGAAACAGTAAGCTTTCTGTATTCTAACCATGCAAATTCAACACTGCTCATTTTGTACAAACAAATATAAACATTCACAGCTTAAAGATCCAAGTGGGCACATAGAAAGCTTAACTGCAGCTCAGGTTGGGAGAACAGTGAAGTCAAGAGGGAGCTGATTATAGCTCTCTGATTCCCCAGCCAGACAACTGTGAACATCTGTTAGATCAGTTTAGACAGAGGATACTTGGGCTTGAGCCTTTAAGTGGAAGTGGCAGGGCTCCCCTAGACAGGCTGTCATTTCAGGGGGCACCAAAGTAAAATTTACATAGCATAGAATTCAAAGGCTAAGACACTGGCTTTGGCAAAAAGTAATCTATTCATTTCTTAATTTTATCTGTAGAAACCCCAGACCACTTTTCTGTTTAGAGAATAAAAACCCATGTGGTGGGTTGGGGAAAATAAGGCAAAATTTAGAATTGGCTGTGTTTGAAGGACCAGAAGATAAGATGTAGCTCTTGTATAGGATGAGAGAAGGTGTTTGGGGTACTGAAGGATGGACTTGACTCAACAGAAAATGCATAAGTGCGGTGCATGTGTATGTTTCCTTTTAAGTAGAAAAATAGCCATGGGGGGTTAAGATTATGTAGTGGGACATAAAGCACATTTAGGCAACACTGGAAAGGCAAGGGTGAGTGGAACTGCTGGAGCAAAAATGTAGATACACACATACATGGGCATCATGTCTTTACTTCCAAAAAGCCACCTTGCCTACAAATTAGAAAGTGTTCTGCTTCTGCTTATATACCGCCCCATAATACTTCAAGTTGTCTCTGGGCAGTTTACAGTTTTTAATTACATTATGCAGGCTACACATTGTCCCCCCCCCAGCAAGCTGCATACTCATTTTACCAACCTCAGAAGAATGGAAGACTGAATCAACCATGCGTCTGCTACCTGAGATTGAACCCCAGGTCATAAGCAGAGTTTAGCTGCAGTTCAGACATTTAACCACTGCGCCACAGGGCTCCTACTGTCCCTCTATGTGGCAGCTCCCACCTGCGCCTGGTTTAAAGCTGAGCACACTGACTTAGTGGCACATATTAATTTCTCATGTCCTTTAGTCCCCCCTCCCCCCCCCCGCTGCCTCTGCCACATACTTCAGGACACACACAGGAGAAGAAAGCAGGCCATTGCCCTGACCTTCTGCCTCTGGAAAGAATTCAGATATGGACAGGTGGCCGGGGGTGTGTGTAGGCTGAGCCTGAGTTAGAGCTGTGCCCCCTTTGTCCCCATAGACCATCCTTTACTGAGATTAGAGCTAGGGCATGAAGGACTGGTGGTCTGGGAGTGTAATCGCTCCCCCATACTACCCTCATGCTGTGACTCCAACAACAAAATCAACCCAAAGGGAAATTATCAAGGGCAACTCAGGGCCATGTGAAGTTCCACCTCAGCAGTGCCCTGCTTTGTGTCCTCCTGCAGACACTGTTCCTCTTGCTGATATTTTGGGTGAGCAAAACGGGTTAGCAAGAGGCTTTAAACTATAAAGATACAATAAGCTAATAAGCTCAGCTCTGCATGGAGTGGCTACCTAGCAGGTTTGCTTTTATCACCATGTGATTTTCTGTTTCTGGCTGGAGGGAAGGCACTTGGATAGAAGGCAGATTTACAAGCAACTGGTGAAAGTCTAAATGAGAGGCAGGTGTCTGAACTCTGGATTTCTCTAGATCAGTGATGGCAAACCTTTGTTACTCCAGATGCTTTCGACCACAACCCCCACAGTCCTTTGTCATTGGCAATACAGGCTTGGAATTCTGGGAGTTGTGGTCCAAAATATCTGGAGTACCAAAGGTTTGCCACCACTGCTCTAGATGTTTGGCTGATGTTTGGCCACAATATCATCATATCAAAATTGCCTGGTCTGGTCTTACTGCTGGTCCTCCTTTGGACTTGAATCCTTCACAAAAACTCCCTTTCTAAGTTGAACTGCATGACATGGTAAGGGCACTATTCCTTCCTTAATTTGTTCATTCATATGTTCATTTGCTCATTCGTTCTTTCATTTATTCATCAATTTATTCATTCATTCATTTGTCAATTTATTCATTAATTTATTCATGTATGCATGCATTTATTCATGCATTCTTTTATTTGTTCTTTTGTTCATTCATTCATTCATTTGTTTGTTCAGTCGTTCATTCATTTGTACGTTCTTTGCTTTCTTTCTTCTTGCCTGCCTGCCTGCCTAGTCTCCTTCCTGCCCACATACCTACCAAGCTATACGCTATTCTCTCGGTGCTCACTTGAGGGCTAAAAAATAAAAAAAGCCTAAATACTTCTAATTATACAGGCTATGCATTGCCCCCACTCCCAGCAAGCTGGGTACTCAGCTTACATACCTTGAAAAGATGAAAGGCTGAGTGAACCTGGAGCTGGCTACCTGGGACTGAACCTCAGGTCACATGTAGAGTGTGCAGTACTCTAGTTTAACCAGAACCCCATGAGGCTCCTAACAGAGACGGCCCTACCCATACTAAAACAACTTCCTCAGGTGGAAGATGGTGGTGAGCCAGAGGATGTAACTCCCCTGAGTCTCTCTGTTGCATCCCCCTCTCTTGAAAGTTGTTTATAGGAATTAAATTACACTTGTTAATCATTGCAGTATTGGGGGAGGAGAGTGTTGTTGCTGTTCCTTTAAAAAATAAACATTTTCATGACTTTGTTGTTGTTGTTGCATTTAGAGAAGGGGGTGGTCTTAGGACTGATAAGGCAAGGGCAGAACACTTGGAAGCCTCTCAATCCAAATGACCTTCGTTTGCTTCCTTCAGGTGGGGGAGCGGAGACTATCCCATTGCCAGCCTGGAAGTTAATTTTCAGCTGACCGCCAGTTCCCCTTCTTTTCTGAAAGCTGGTTCCATTTTTTGACTCAGGTAAAATAACATCTTGGGCTGAGCCTACACATTTCGGTATTGAATGGAGGAAAGACACCACAGGAAAAAAGGACCTGGGGATGCGGTCTCCATCCCTGACATCAGGGACAGAATCTCATGCCCTGCCAGCACAGACAAAAATGTGGAAAGCAACACATGAGGCTACACGTTTCCCCTCCATCACCACCTTCGTGGATCAGGAAAGGGGGAAAGGAAGCCAAGTACTGGATGCTCCCACTGTTATTTTTAATTTGTCTCTGGAGACAGAAGATGAAGGAGATACGGAATAACCTCTATCGGCCTTGCAGACCAGAGGCATCCCTAGACTGAGGCGGGTGTGGTCCTCCAGTTGGTGTCAATGAACAGGGGAAGACTTCCAGGAAAAGCCAGAAAGCTCGCATTTAAAGCAAGCAGTTTTCTTGCCTGAAATGGCTAATCATGCTTTGCTGCCCAATTTTGGCAGTGATTTGCCATGGGATAATAATAATAATAACCGTAGAACTGTAGAGCTGGTGGAGAAGTGAACTCAACCTCTGGTTTCACAGCCAGAGACCTAAGCCACTGGATTATCCAGCAGTAGAGATGGGCACGAATCAAAAAAATTGCATTTCGTTTGTCGTTTGTCGTTTGGAGGGTCCGTTTCGGTTCGTTTCTGTTTGTTGCGGATTTTGAAAAAAATTGCTTTCATTTTCGTTCGTTTCGTTACCATTTCATTACCATTTATTTCATTTTTTGTGATTTTTTAAAGGATTTTAAGCAATTCACTCATATTGCAGTAACGGAAACGAAACACATGGCAAAATTTCCGGTGTTTCTGTTCGTTTCGTTTCATTTTAGAGACAAAATTCGTTTGTCGTTTTGTTACGTAACGAAATGAAAAAACGGAAACGGAAACGGAAAATTGTTCATTTCGTGCCCATCTCTATCCAGCAGTTATGCCAGTGGGAGCACAGAGGTGGCAGATACAGCCTGCAGTGCATGGATACTGGGGTTCTCACATCCATTTATGTTGTCTGCTCCATGGCAGCTGACCTCATTCAGACTCTCCTTTTTATGGTGATCCACAGTCTTGCACCTCATCCTATATGACCACCAGACAGCCAAAGGAGGTTGTCTATGGTTTATCCAGCCATAGAGTGTAACCCAACCTTCCCCTGGGGACAAGTAGCTGAGGGACAGAACAATTCATAGAATAATTCAGCATATTAGAGGAATTTCCTGTATTCTCATTTCTCAGAACGTAGAAAAACCTTCTCTCATTAGGCACTGAGGTAGCAAGGTCATATCCTACATTTGCACTAGGCTAGTTTTCAGTTTTTATTAGCAAATGTTAAATGACTTGCTGCTTTCGAAGATGTAAACAAACTCCTCATTGTGCTATTGTATATTTAGTGAGTCCTATGGTCCAATAAATTTGTGGAAGGCAGAAGGAGGCTCACATTTAGTCTCTTTCAGCCTGACCCTTTGGCCCCTCTAACTAAATCAGCAGGAATAAGCCTGTTTAAGAGTTTGCATCCATCAGCAGGTTTCCATAAAATGAATACATAATAATCATTTGGTCTCAGAAATGGCATGCTAAAACCATGTTGATAGAAGACTGAAAATATTTTGAGCTGATAGAACGTCAGCCTTATTTGGAGTCTGACAGAGTAATGCTTCTGTCAAGTTATGATCCCTCGTAAATTCAACCTCCTAGCAAAAAGCCTTCATACTGATTTTACACTTTGACTTAAGCAAGAGCTTTTGTATTTGTTGTCTTGCAGTGACCTGAACTTCTTGTGACACGAGCAATTTCATTTCATAATCACTCCTGCAGATTTTATCTGTGCTTAGCATTAATGTGCAAATACTCTGGTTTCTCCGCAAGGAACTTAATGAACCCAAATGCACCACTACATTTCTACATTGCATGTTTTCCATGCTGCCCCAAGGGTTGTGCTTTTAAGTGATTCATCCCAACACAGCGACAGTGGGAAACCACAAGTCCTCTTAGATGTTGAAGGCCAGTTCAAGCCTTTTGTTGGGGCATGTTCCTACAGGCAAGGCATGGTCATTGTTCACAGGTCTGCATTTCTAGACATAAACATGAAAACTAATAGCAGGCATGAACTCCAAGGATATCTGGATTGGCAAAAGAAAAGAAAAATACAACCACTAGTAGGCCCTGCATTGGTCTTGGGTCCTAATTCAGAGGCAGGTACATTTTAGGCTCATGCTACCTACTCTGATTTTTCCAGCACCCTGTGTGCTCCATCAGCATGTGCCAGTGGGGTGGTTCCTCCACCATCCTTGATCCACTGATTCATTACCAGGTGTCGAGAAAAAACAGCATTTATTATAAATGGGTAGATTGTAACTACAATAGGTGTTCAGTGAATGACTGAAGGAATTCAAATTGAGCAACTACTGGGATTTCGCCAATAAAATTTTCACTAAAATAATGATCGTCTGCATCTCAACCCTCCTTTATAATTGTTATGTATCTGGTTCATAAGATGCCCCAGAGGTACAGCTGTAGGAGTTACTTGCAATATAAAACCTACAGTAGTTTTAACACTATTTAAAGCTAATTCCATTTACTTTTAAAAAATGTCTCCCTTGATTGTACCTCCAGTGGAAGTCCAACGAAACCTTAATACACACATTCATTGTTAAGCAGAAATATCATCATCATCCTCATCATCATCATCATCATCATCATCATTTTAACAACATCTCCCAGAATCCTGTGCTCACCGTGGGACTTCTTAGAGGCATACTCCAAAAAAAAAAATTCCCCCAAACATTGGCTGAAATCTTGTTAGTGTAGTAAGTCACAACTAGAATAAGACAATTGAATCAGTGGGAATTTGGTCAGTCAACTCCTTCATAAACCCCATCGATTCATGGGCCCAACTCTACTTAGAAATTCCTATACTAAGCAAAGGAGTTTAGTCTTTGATTCCTCTGTTGCTAATCTCCCAGATTCATTCTACCAGTTTTGACTGTTCTTCAACTGCCCATAACTGGTCATAATGTTTGCTTTTGGACTGAAGAGTGCAGTAATTGAAATGGTGCATGCTTTCTGTCCACATGTACTCTTCTGATTGTGTTTTAGCCCATCATGTCCTATCAAGTTTAAGATACATGAGTCTGCAAATGATTGTTTTTAATTACCTTTTGTAAGTTTCCCTGAAAAAGGAACCCATTTTCTCTTGTATATTCTGATCTTGTCAGTTTGAGCCTCCTTTTCTGTCCATTCTTCACATATCCAGATAAGAATTCTGAATTCCTTTAATTATTAACAGAGACCTTGCCAAATGCCTCTCATTTATCCTTAAAAATTGCAACCAGTGTTTCAGACTCCGGTAATATAAATACTACATCATCCGCATAAAGCATCATTTGTAATATAATAAAACCTACACTTTAACCTCTAATAGCTCCACCTTGTCTAGTCTGCTCTGCTAACATTTCAGTGCATATGTGAAACAAGAGTGGACATGAATAGCATTGTCTAAAACAGATTTTTAACAAATAATTTATGATGCTGTGCCCATTTAATAGAAATGTTGCAACATTCTCAAAGGTTTTATTTTGACTTCCTGTCCTACGCAATCCAATGCCATCAACGATCATGAAATGGAATAGAGTAAAATGTGTCTTCTACGTTTTTCGGCAATTTTCTTTCTGGTCCATCTTGTGTGGCCTCGATGAATCTCACTTGATCTTGCATTGTATAATTTCCTAGTTGGCTGGACAGCTCACTGGGTGGGGCACCTGGCTGTAGAACAAGAGGTCAGGAGTTTGATTCCAGGAGAACAACCAACCTGTGTAGCTTTTGGGAAGCTGCAGAGACCCAGAAGACTCCAGAGATGTTAAAGACTGGTAAGACATTTCTGAGTACTCTATACTCTACCTAGGGATGGCTTGTAGGAACAGGGCCTTTTCAACAGCTGCCCCCAGAGTACGGAATGCCCTCCCAAGTGAGACCCGCCTGGCACTGACATTGTTGACATTCGAGCACCAGGTAAAAACCTTCCTGTACCAGAAGTTTTTTAACTGATTATTGTGGGTCCTGATGGCAAATGCAGTGTAGTATTTTAATGTATTTTATTTATTGTATTTAAATGTTTTTATTGCAATTTTGATGTTTTAATGGTCTGAATTGTTTATTTTATATATATAAATAAAATCCTGGAAAAGGCCATCATAAGTTGGAAATGCGCATTATTATCAGCTCATACAAATGTATCCTCAATGCAAGGAAACTATTCTACAAGCTACCTTTCAGAAAAGTGGTCATTGCCATGTTTTGACAGGAAATCAACAATATCCTCAGGGACACCTGAATCTCCATGAAACAAAATTATTCCTTGTTGGTGCTCCAGCGCCTATAAGAATGAATTATATTGATTTAAGTGGGTTCTGGTTTATAATTTCCTGATTTTTATTATACTGTATTCTGAGATTTAGCATTAAATCTATTTTTAGCATCCTAAAGTAAATTAATACAAGCACAACATGAGGGCCAGTTTAATGCATTTGCAAAATGCATACATTCCTCAGACCATAAGGTATTTCCATTTCACATTCATCATCGCAGTATAATGTATCTGACAGAAAAAATGCATTCTTGACAGGTTCAGATTTTCTTAGACAAGATCTCCTTTTCCTGAAAGCATGTTCTAGCTGATTTATGTCTCAGCATGTTTTGAAAAACATACTTCTCTTGAAAGCTTCTTAAATATATTGCTCCAGTCCAGAGTGTTATTCCAGATGGCATTGCACTTACACAAAAGCTAGACTAAAACATTTGGGCCTTATGTCCTCTGACCTTTATTCAATAACAGTCCCATCCTGAGAGGCCTCATAACCTGATCCATAGGCAATGCCAAATAGAAATGTGTTTGGCTGAAACCTTTGGTTCTATTTAGGTTCCTCTTCTTTGACAAGTTGTCTCTTTTGTCTTCCATATTTTCATGCATAGCCCCTTGACTACGAAAGTCGGCACCTCTAAAGGTCATTTTATTTTTCCCACCTTCTGCATTCTGTCCTCCAGGAAGGACTTTAACCACTATAAAACAATGCCCCCTAGTCCCATTCCAGAGAGCCTGGATAATAATATGGTCAATAGTATTGAAACCTCCTGAGAGGTTCAGTAAAGCCAACAGGATCACAGGTCCCCTATCCATTTCCCAGTGTACGCTGGCTACCAAAGCACTCAAATTGTCTCTGCCCTGTTACCAGGCCTGAAGCTAGATTGAAATTGATCTAGGTAATTTGTCTCATCCAGAAACCCCTGGAGCTGAGAGGCCATGACCCGCTCTAGCATTTTCCCTAAGAATGGGATATTGGATATTGGTTGGTAATTATTCAGGATTGTGGGGTTCAAAGAGGGCTTTTTAAAACAGTAGTCTTACTATTGCCTCCTTTAAGCATAATGGAACCCTACACTGTAGCAAGGAGACTTTCACTGCTAGGAATGTTGGGAGTTGTCATTCAGTATAAGTGTTGTTATACATTGTCATTCAGTCCAAGTGTTGTTATACATTGCCAGCAATGAGTTGGTGCCTTAAGAAAACACTGTTCTGTTCTGAGAACAGCAGAAACCATCTGAAATACGTCTGTGATTAGCGGAGAACTCTCTGTTATAAAACGCTCTGCAATGTTGAGCACAAAACTATGAGTGATGCAAGGAAACATCAAAACAATTTGTAACCCAGATTGTCTTTTCTGTCTCGCCTATTCATTGACCTTGAGACAGCGAAGCAAACATTGCTGCCTCAAATCACTGTCAGCATTAAGTCAGTCCAAGTGCTGTAAAACTACTTGAGCTCAATACTGTAAATGTAAAGCATGTTTCCATAAGCACTCTGCTGGGGGGGGAGCAGTGAAACACACACTTCATCCTGCAGAACATGCCATTTAAATAAATCACAGCCAAGAGCTAAGTTTGGCTCGATATTCATCATTTAATAAATCCAGCATTCCAGTACACTAAACAATTGACATTGACAGTTTAGGCAGAAGGGTTTGTTTCTTGTTGCTGCAACCTGCAGAACTTTAGAATATTTTAACGTATGCACAACAGAAACAGAAACATCAAACACTATCAATGTTGTGAGAACCAGCATGCTTGTCGTGGGCAGAGTGTTGGATTGCAAGCCTCCTGGGAGAGTCATCCTGCAGGTGCGGGGAGCCCTCCCGGGGCCGAGCACCACCAGAGCCAGTCTCAAGCCTGCCGGGAGAGCGATCCCGTGGCCACGGGGAGCCCTCCCGGAGCCGTGCACTGCCGGCCAGGAGAAAAGTCCTGCAGCCACGGGAGCGCTCTCCTGGCCAGCTTGATGGCACCAGCAGTGCCCGGAAGGGCTGGGGGGAGATTTAAAAAGCCTGCTCTTCCCCCACACCATCAGGTAGGAGTTGAGAGCTGGCTTTTTAAATGTTCTCCCCTCCCGAAGCTATCATCAAGCGGTACTGGGCTCTGGGAGGGGGGAAGTGGTGGAGAGAGCACGATCTTCTTCCCTCCACCCCATGGATCCAGCCTCTACCTGTGGATTGCTGGGCAGGGGGCTGGGATCTGCCCTCCGTGTGCAGAGCCCAGAGAGCAGCCCCCTCTCACTGCCCTCCGCTAGGTGAATGACAGCCCACCTGCCTCTCATTCACCAAGCAGAGATCACTGCCACCCATGCGGGGAAGATCCCTTCCTTGTTGGAGACCAGCATCCACCCCTCTGTGTGCACAGGGGCAAATGGGGGTCTCAGCTTCCCCGCGCAGGATATGACAGTGCCCAGGCACTGTCATGACCCGGGTGGGGAAGATCCCTTTCAGACCCCCCTTCGCCCCTCTGCGTACAGAGGGGAGGAGGGGGGACTCGGTTTCCCCGCAAGGCTCAGCCAATCTCCTCCGCCCCGAGTTGCAGCTGCCCGGCTGCCACCCGGGGCAGAGGGGATCGCGCTGCGGTCTTGCCTCCACGCACGGAGGTGAGACCACGGCCGATCCGATCTCCTCCACCCTGGGTGACAGCTGCCCAGCTGCCACCCGGGGCGGAGGAGATCGAGCCCTGGTCTTGCCTCCGCGCGCAGAGTTGAGACCAGAGCTGAGGCTCAGCTGATCTCCTCCGTCCCGGGTGACAGCTGCCCGGCCGCCACCCTGGACAGAGGAGATCGAGGCGAGACCATAGCCGAGGCTCAGCCGGGGCGGAGGAGATCGAGCCGTGGTCTTGCCTCCGCATGCAGAGACGAGACCACGGCTGAGGCTCAGCCGATCTCCTCCACCCCAGGTGACAGCTGCCTGGCCACCACCCTGGGCGGAGGAGATTGAGGCGAGACCACGGCCGAGGCTCAGCTGATCTCCTCCACCCTGGGTGACAGCTGCCCAGCCGTCACCCCGGGCAGAGGAGATTGGATGAACAAACCGAACATAACTGAACTAATTTGTTTCGGTTCTGTTCAGTTTATGCCCAAATTACTCTGGGCTCCATTATTCGTTCTGTTACGGAACGGAACGGATAACGGATAACGGAATGATTTTTTTTTCGTTTCGTGCCCATCTCTAGTGCTTATGTAATCTATTTTATTATTTAAACAGTTTTAGGTACCCCAAAACACTTCAATTGTTTTATCTATTTTTAAAAATTGCATATATGTTTTGTTTTTGTTTGATTGTTTTGGGGTTTGTTTGTTTATTTTTAAGTTTCATTGGGTCTGTGACCATAAATAAAGATTGACTGATTGGTCAATTGGGTAGAAGTGGTGAAAAACTCCCTGCTACAGGGTAAGACTCTACCATGCTTAAAGGAGACATGATTTTAAAAGCCCTCTTTGGATCCCACGGTACTGAATAATTACCAACAGGTATCCAATATCCCATTCTTCAGGAAAGTGCTGGAGCAAGTGACCTGCACTGGGAAATGGATAGGTAACCTGTGTTCCTGTTGGCTTTGGGCTCTATCCCACAGTCTTTAAAATCTGGATCTAATTTACTGATAAACTGGTTCCAAACATTGTGCCCCCATGGTCAGTGGGTTTTTTTAAAGGCAATACCCACTTAACCTGGTTCCAGCGAAGTTTCCAAGACCCGAGGCAGGGGGTGGGTATATTTTTGATCTGGTTCAAAATGTGCGTTTTTTCAAGAGGCAAACGTTAGTGGGGGCGCAGAAAACCTGGGTCTTCCCCTTGTTTGTTGTCAGTTTACCGGTTATACAGGTTGGCACTATTTCCCCCAAGTGCTGTGTCTCTAATAATTTGCTTGGGAGACAGCTAATAAGTACCCGTATCATTTCACTGGTGCATGTTGCATGTCACTTTCACAGCAAAGCTTCCATTTTGAGCTCCCAGTTTTGGAACAGAAAGGTAAGCCAGGAATGTTTTAATGAGTATCTTAGAAAGATGAAGAGAAAGGGATCCATGAAAAGAGGACCTAAATATCTCTAACAAAGGTTGGGGAAAGGACAAGGACAGGAAGAACTGCCTAATAGTAACCAGCTGTGCTTGAGGTTTTTCAAGTCAGTCCAGGTTATTTTGTGGATTGATAATTAAAATTATTTACAGCCGGCTCACCCACTCTGTTGTGCACACAAACCATTGACACACACACACACACACACACACACACACACACACACACACACACACACACACACACACACACACACACACACACACCGGTCTCAGCTTTGTATTTCCCCCATGCCCTAAACACACTGTGGGCAACATGGCCAGTCTAGCTATAAGGAAGAGTGAAGCAGCATTCTTGAGTGGCTGATTTGGGAGATCGTGTAGAGGCAGAAAATTGTTAGCCATTAGCCTTGCATTGTTACAGTATATTTTTAACTACCAGGGAGATGAAGATAGTTGCTTGTAGGCTCTTCTCCCTCCGGTGCCAAAATAACTCCCTGTGTATTGTGACTGGGGGTATGAGAAGGTAGCGGTACAATTTTCAGCTGCTTCTCATCCCACAGCAAATGGTCTTGGGTTGGCCCTACACTCTAATTAATGGTTTTTTACTGCTGAAATACTGCTTTGCCTAAAAGAGGGGGGATTCCTTGCAAGGTAAAGAAAAAAATGGAAATGAGCATTTGGGGCTAATATGAATTATTCAACCAAATAATCTTAGAACAAATTATTAGTCGTGCACAATAAAACTTGCTTATTGCCTGTGTTTTCCTAATAATTCCAAACAGTTTTACCAAGAATACAACATGGATTTGAGATAAATAACAGTGTATGGCTCTGAGTTACTGCATCCCCGAAGCCACAGCTGTTTAGCACAAATAAAAAGTAATTTGAATAATAGCCGACTTGAAGGATTTACATTTTATGGCTATCCAATGGCTTATATAAAGCTTACATTAGACATCATGCACCAGCACATGTGACCTATTGCATGACACCTATCAGTAGAAATGGAACAGATTTAAGGGTTTAACTCAATTAACCCTATATTATCATCAGAATGGGAAAATGGATCCATCCTATGAGATAGTAAAAAAAGATTCTATTATTTCAAGGTCAGAAGCATAGAACCTGTGTTAATCCAGTCTATGTATATACTCCCTGTCTGATCCTTTTCTTTTCAATTAATGGAGGAGGGGGACTATTTATTAAACCAATAACACATTATTCTTATTTTAGAAATAAACAATAACTTCACTGCCCTGAAAGGTATCACTGCTTGCATTTTTGCCTCCCTGTAGTCCAGGGGAGGGCAAACATTGGCCCTCTAGAGGTTAATTTGTTCTACATCTTTCACAGTTCTTTAGCCTGGCAATAGAGGCTTGGGATTCTAGAAGTTGTAGTTCAAAACATCTGGAGGACCAAAGGTTCCCCTTTGCTGTAGTCAACATGCTGTTTTTGCACTTCCCAACTGAATGCTGTAATAATTGCTTATTCGCTTTTCTAATTTTTTAATGTCCAAACAGTACTTCATTGATTAACTATTAATGAATGTAAACATTTATACAGGATAATGTCATCTACTAGCATGATCAATAATGTGTATTCTCTCTCTCTCTCTCTCTCTCTCTCTCTCTCTCTCTGTGTGTGTGTGTGTGTGTGTGTGTGTGCGTGTGCACGCACACACACACACACACAGTTCTTAAGGACTTAATTCCTTAGGTGCGGTTATGCTAATCTATATTGCCTCCCTTGTTTGTTCCATAAAGATAAAAAAAGTTTCTGTTTCACATCCTGACTAAATGTGAAAGAAGATAAAGATTGTTCTGGGGGCTGCTAGGCCAGGTTTCTCTAACTTGGTGCCCTTCGAATGTGTTGAGTGGCAACTGCCATCATCCCCAACTAGTCTGAGCCAGGCAGAGGATCCATCCCACTGAGAATGGACTCATCTCTGCTGCTTTAAATCTATATTGTACAAACTAGGAGAAGTTACAGAAGAAAAAATAAACAAATAGACAAAAATACAAAAAAATACAAGGGACAGCTAAGAAAGTTTAATTAAGGATTTTAAGAATCAGGCAGCAATAACAGAATATGCTATGTGACTTCGGGGGGGGGTGGATTTCCTAAGAGTTCCTGTTAAATTGCTTTGCCTTAGGCAGGTAGTTGCCCTTAATACCTGACAGACCTGCTTATAGTAAGTTTCTTCTGTCACTTAAGAGTGTGGATACAGGACTTCCAATATTCTACTAGCCCAAATCCTGTAGAATGGATTCAATCTCCCATGAACTACAGAGAACATTTTTGGAAAATGAGGGCAAAAATATTTTCTTCTCCCTCGCCATTCAGTGTGGTGTAGTGGATAGGGTGACAAAGAGGAGGCCTGGGATTAAACACCTGCTTTGTCATGTAAGCTCAGTGGATATATGGAACTGGTAAAAGCACTACTTAAACATCTCATTTACCTTGAAAACCTAAGGCTAGTTCCAACTTAATGGTCTACTTTCTCTTAGGTGTAGTAGTACAGAAGGATCCAAGAACAGTGTTCTTCCTGTCAGGTTGGAGGCGTCAACCTGCTTCAGCACCAAAACAACAACAAATCAAAACTGGAAGTTGATGTTCAGTCACTTCTTGATTTTACTAGTTTTGAGTTTGGGTATTTTTTCATCCAAGTACTATCCTAGGCAATTACTAGGATACACAAAACAGGCTCAGAGAGAGTCGCTGGTGAATACATACAGCCCCCTCCCCCAAAAAATCTCACAACTAAAACCTTTCTCCTCCAGATGGTACTTTGGAATTAAAATGATGGGGGAATCACATACATTCATCACTGCCTTCAACAGAAAGAAGACCTTTCAAAGGTTTGTACCACAAGTGGTGGGCTTCAAAACAAGCCAGGTGATGCTTGTATGTGATGACCAACACTTGCATTTAATCTGGTCCAGGTCACCCATATATATAGCAAATTCCATTCTGGAAAGAAAAACAGACGATCTCACATGGAATCTAGAGAGTGGGGAAATTACTTTTACAATACATTCCCAAAGTTCCCTAGCTGGCCAAGTTGGCCCAGAATATTTTACAAGCTTGAGTCAAAAACAGTATGATTTCTAAGATCTGGGGTAAGCAATTATGAACTTGCTACACTAGTGTTCTCCCAGTATATGCAGATGTGTGTTTAAGCATATTTGCCAGAAAGGATAAACTAATCTCAAGGAAATATGCATATAATTATTATGGGTTATCTCAATATACAGTCTCTAAAACAATGGAGGCAGCAGGGCTCAACTCCTATTCTCTGCTAGCATAGCTTGAGGTACACACCCCAGATTTGTCTGGCCAAGACTTTATTGGCAAATCTGTGTCCTTCCTCTTGCCAAGATAAATCACAACAAGAGAGGGTCTTCCAGATCAGGTGAAAAATGAAGTAGAGAAAGTGCCAGTCCATTGCTATCTGCAGAAAAGAGGAAGGAGTAGATACAGCTATGTTTCCATACTGGTCGAATCTGAGCCACGTTTATTTTATTTCCTACAGCACTCTTGTTTAAGAACAGTTTAAAGGCTACAGCCTTGTCATGACAGATTAAGAAGAGACAGGACAAGGTCATTCGGTACTCAGGACTGTTAGCTTCATCCAGGTCTATTATGATAATAAGGAACAATATGGGTTTCTTAATAAAATCTTCAACTTGGACGCACAATCCTATCTTGCCAATGAAAAACAGCTGTTGCAATATCCTCTCCTAGGAGAGCCAGATGTCCAAGACAGTCTGGGAATTGGGATATAGACCAAATTGTCCCATCTGGTCTGTTATCTCAGCTTGCCCTATCTCTACAGAAGCACATTCTGCATCTCTCCCTCTCTCTCTTTCTTGGCCTTTAAATGTAGAGGCATTTTTCTCAGTAATATGATAATTAAGATTCTATGGGTATGGTGATCTGTTAAAGATCCTAAATTTTGTAATCAGCAATTATTAGTAAGAAAATTTAATTGATTTATATTAGACCTTGGAAAAATCCCCATTTGGGACAATAACCAAGAGTTTATGTCATAAAAAGAGTCCCTTTCCCAAGCTTTGGTTTCTATCTAGGTGTGAGGTGATTATTTTCATCATTTGAGCAAGAACAATGAATGATCCATGACCCCTGGGGATCATATTAGCCATAGAACCCTCCTACATGTTCCAGCTTCCAGGCCATGGTCAGCTGGTTCACACATTTCCATTCATCTTAACATTCTCCAAAATATATCTGCCAAGATTATTGAGACCCACCTACCTGTTCCAGGATGAAGATGTTGAAACTGTGAGAGTTTGCGGCAGATGTTTTGTAGCTTCGGGAGAAAAATCCAGGGAGGTACCATCAAAGACGTATCGGGGGGGCAGAAGGTTACATTTGCCCCAGGGCTCACCAATCTGTGTCCAACTGGAGGTGGAGCAGGACCGTGCACCCTCCTGCCAACAGTCCTCCCCCCCCCCGGCTAAGGCTTGGTGATGGGATCCCCTCTGCTGCCTCCGCCGCCATGACCAGGCGAGCAGCGAAGCAGGCAGGCAGGCATGCGGGGAGCGCGGTGGCTGGGGTGCCTTCCTCTTCCTCGCCTTGCTTCAGGCCACCATGGGAGAGGTGTAAGGCACGCACGCACGCACACACACACACACACACACACACACACACACACACACACACACACACACACACACACACACACAAATGCCCATCTCCCCATCCATGCACACCCGTGCACATGCATGCCACACACACACAGGATTAGGTCCCTGTTTCTGGGTGGGTGCGATATGGTTGGGGGCAGGATGGGTGCAAAAACAAACTTTGTCCCCAGGTGCTCCAAAACCCTTGCTACGCCTCTGGGTAACATATAATACTCCAAACCATTTCAGCCATTCAGGGCAGTCCTCTCATTCCTGATAGCCTTCCACATGGCTGTGCTGCCTTTTCAAAGCAAAATGGATGCTTGAGCCGCTACGTTAGGGTGAAGCCCACAAAAGAACAAGTGAGTGACAGAGAGGCAGCCTCTCTGACCTACTCCACAAGAAATGCAATGGAAAAGAATGATTTAATATTTCAGAAACACTTTGAGTTGCCATTTAGGGTGACATTTACCTATAAAAATGGCCAATATCCTGTTGCGTACATCTGCCTGTGCAACAGGAGTGATGGCATTGGCTGTGGCAGACAGCTGCTAATGAATGATTTCCTGTTTCATTTTTGGAATGTGTGCAATGTTGTATCATTTTGCATATGCCACACAAACCTCAAAATTGGAAAAGGAACTCTTTCATTAGCGGCCACTTGCCATTGCTGGTGACATAATTCCCAGCATATTGGCCAATGCAGAATATGTATGAACTACTGCACTGTTTATTTGCTGTGTTATATTTTTCTATCTATACTAACAATCTAAAATCACTACTAACAGCACTATAGCTGCTCCATTTAATAGGTAGCAAAGAACTCAACAGATACTGTATGTCCTGTATTGTCATCGTTTGAATTAGCACTGTATTCTTTTGGCATTACTAGCAGAGAGACTTGAAAGATGAAGACAACTCATCTTTTGGTGTGAGGAGCATGCAAAATTCTGATGCATTGATACAAGTAATGCTAACCTGCTTCGTCGTCTTTATATTGGGAAACCAAAGCAGATATGTTCATTTCTGTTTTATTAGCCAGAATGCAACATTTTGATTAGCTTTCCTTCTTCCTAAATAATTTTACTGGTTAATACATAGCATTTCCAAATAGTCAAGCATAATAAAACAAAGAGATCGAACCAATGCTCCACACCACCAACCAAGGGCTCAAGAGCAAACATAGTGAAACTGAAACCATGCCCCAAATTAAAGGATGTGCAAAAAATTGCTCTTCCAGAGTTTCAGTTGTTGCACTGGTGGGCTATAGGGCAAAGATTCTTGATTTGCAAATGGAAGAAATGTAAACATTTGGCATTTATTCTCCAGTAAAAGCCCGTCATGATTTTAGGAGCACTGACTTCTCTCAATTCTGCCATAATGGGAAGCACATTTGGTAGAAGAAGAATAAAGAGGTTTCTTGGTGCTCCTCCCCTCTCCCTCAGCCAGAATCTGGATGGCCTCTTTTTAAGGCAAAAAAGAACTCAATGTGGTTTACAGCAGTTAACTAACTTAAGATGGACAAGTAATGTAGAGAGGCCCTTTCCCATGTCCTCAACAAATGGACATTGCTTTCAGGAGAACATAGGAAAGGGCGCTGCATTGGGAAATCTTTTCTTATAATACATGTGCAAGCCCCCCCACACCAAAATTGACCATGGCACATTTAATACAGGAAATCTTTTCTCTTATTTCAGATCCATAGCCTCACAGCTGTCTCAAAGAACGAAGGCATTAGAGACCAGCACTCTCCACCTCTTTGCCTCTGGGTTCAACTGCCCTGTAAAAGAGAGGACTTCATCAGCAGCCTTTAAGGTTTTACAGCCGTACCTGCTGCCATCGGCAGGAAGAGAAGTACTTCACACCTGATGAAAACAGTGATCTTTCATGATATAGTGAATTGAGACTATTGGAACTTTGTGTTGAGCAATGACCGTCAAATGCATTGTTGAGATTCCTGCCACTGTAGTTTCCCAATGGAAAGGATTTCTGCCTATAGTAAATCTATGTAATCTGTATACATTAGAAGATTTTAAATTAAAACTATTTTGGTTTGGCCTCTTCATTTCCTTTATAGTCATTTATGTATCCCCTATATATAATGGCTCAGTTACTGCTTCTGATGAAATTTCTTTAATCTGTCCTTTGGCACTCCAGATGTTTTGGACCCCAACTCCCACAGTCCTTTGTCATTGGCAATCTAGGCTCGGAATTCTGGGAGTTGTGGTCCAAAACATCTGGAGTGCCGAAGGTTCACTACCACTGCCATAGGATAAAGCCTGCAATACACTTAACTTTTAAAGAAAAACTCCAAATATTTATGCGGGCCTCAGGAGAGTCAGTTTCAGCTTACAACATGGGGAGACACACTGGGTGTGTTGGATAACATTTATGTAACCTCTTGTGCATAATTTGTTACCTGCTGAATATAACTACAAGCAAAGCATAATCGAGGAGACTGAGTCCTTCCTTAACCTAGTGCTTTCTAACTGCGTTGCACAATCGTCCCACACATTTGAAGACCTCTAAGCTTGGTAGGGCTGCCGTACATCTAACATGCAATATAACATGCACAAGGCCCCCATTGACCATGGCACATATAATAAAGGATTATATGGGGTTTTAGACTTAGGCCAGACTTAGGCCAGGGAAATCTGAATTAGTGGCCTTAGGGAACTCTATATTTACTGCCCAAATCCTCTTAAACAATTTGTACCTACAAGAAGTGTGGTAGATGAAGTCACCGGCAGAGGAAGATTTTTCAAAAATTAATTAAAGAGTTCCGCCTCTCCCACAGCTTGCTCAATTCCTTCACAATCCCTTTCATTCCATGAAAACCATGGAAGCCAAAGAATGGAAAGAGGAAAATCTTCCCCAGCCAATAATGCCATTGAACACATATATGTGTTTGCCAGCAGATAAAATGAATCATTCAGACACAGTAAACTTTAAGACCGTTTACTGAAAAACATATTGAAGAATAAATTTATGGTAATTGAGCATTTGACTTGGTATAGATTTGGTTTGTACTTGACAAAATTCTTATAACAATAACATCTTCTTTAGTAATCATTACAAATATTAGGCAACATAGTAACCTAGTAACAAACAGCCCTAACATAGCGACATAGTAACAAACAACTTTAACAGTAAACTAACATATGAAGAGAGAAGTCTCATGCTGTCACTTTTTCTTACATCTTACACTATACCAAACTTACACAAGTTTGCTTATGCAAATAATGCATTTCATTCATTCTTATATACACATATGCATGCTTTGTGGCATAATATTTACATATTGTACAGGAATTGCTATCTGTGAAGCACTTCTGCTGGTGTATCATGCAATCAGTCATTATGAGAACTGTTTGACAAATGTGTGATCACATAATCAAATTGCACAATCTATAACTTAACAACCAGAGATGTTATATTGTGACAACCTAATTTTGCCTTCTCAGCCTTCTTTCAACTCATCTGAGAATATATGGAGAGGTGCTTTTCTGCACGCACACACACCTGTTAAAAAACTTTATAAATAAATAAAAAATAAATATAATGCTGTATAAATAAATAAATAAATAAATAAATAAATAAATAAATAAATAAATAAATAAATAAATAAATAAATAAATAAAACAAGTGGAGAAATAATGTGGATATCATATCCTCTTTCCCTCCCTCTTCTCTTACACTCTTTCTCAGATGTTCTGCAAGGACCCATGTCTAAATCGACTCATTGTTACTAATTTCCTGATCTCTGGTTCTTGTTATGCCGATATAACTTGATAAGCACTGGCTTATCATGATGAAGTTCCCTAGATCTGGCCCCTCAGAAAATAGGGCTAAGGGTGCTTTTACACAACCCCTAAGATCTGCTGGCAACTTAAATTCGGACCAGAGATCTTGGGAGTTTGTTGCTCTTCCGTTGTTCCCACCCCTCCGCAATCCCTTGCTCCTGTCTGTGTGAGGGGAGGGAGAAAAAAAGGGAGAAAAAATGCAGGCTCATCTCCGTCTGCCTGTCGCAGCCCCGGAAGCAAGCATTCTAGTCTCTTAAAGTCTCTTAAAGGGGTGGGAGGCAAAAAAACAAACAAACACAAGGCGAGGAGAGCCCGGCACTCACTGCTTTACATCCGCATCAGAAATTTTTCACCTTCGGAGACCAGGTACTTGGAAAATGTGTTGGGACGCGCTTAGGTGGACGTGGTCGTACTTAACTTTTTTTTTTAATCCGGAGCTGGTGGGAAAACAATTTTAAGCTCTGGATCTGGTAACCCTTTGCCTCGGATTTTAGGGGTCATGTAAAAGAGCCCTAAGTCTCCTTGGAGGGGAGATGATGTGAGTGTCAGGACCCTGCCAGTGACAGACCTAGAGCACTGTAGGGTTAAGTCCAGAGGAACCATCAGGTGAGCCTTCAGGGCTGTCAAGTCCTCCAGCCACTGTGTTGAGGAATGAATTATCATTGGAGGATTCTCTCCCTCCGAGGACAACTGCTGGTCATATCTAGCAACAACTCAAAGTCAAAAGAAGCAGGGACAGGCTATACCATGCTCAAAGGTGCCTACATTATAGCAGTCCTGAGTTTTAATAGGATGGCTCCTCAGGGGAGTGGGTGTTGCCCTATTGGAGCATAAAACAAGCACCCAGGGCTAGTGTGCCTTCTCGAGAGCAAAAAGTCATCCACAGCTTGCCACCACCTTCCTGCTCTGGTTCATATGTTTCCTGGCTTCTGTTCCTGCCTGGTTTGTGGCCTCAGACTATATGTGCTTCAGATATCGGCCTGCTCTGCCTCTTGGATTTGGTGTGGACTTCTGTTTGCATCCCAGCTCTTGACCTCAGATTAGGTTATTACTGACTCTGGGACTCTGTTTACCCTTTGGCTTGTGTACTGTGTTTTCCAGCACTCGATCCTTGGGAAGGACTGGACTATATCTGCGGGGGGGGGGAGGCCTCTGATAGTGAGGCAGCACCTGTTTTGACTGCAGAGAAAGTGGTGGCTCTCTTCGCTGGTCCAGGAATCACCTTATCTCCTGCTGGAGGAAACTGGGCGGCATTAATCAAGTTGATGGCAACAGATGAGCTGTTGGTACCAGACTAATTAGTGGCTGTATAAGCTAGCTTTTGCCCCCCCCAACTCTGGAATAAGAGGCGAGACATAAGTGATGGGGTAGAAAGGGGCCACACTTTATTAGCATATTATAAACTCTAATAAGGGAAGGGGAGCTAAGTTAGTGCAGAGCAATGGTTGGGCCACTGAGGTCACCCAAGACCCCCCCCCAACCGCCATGTGATATTATCCGGGAGAGTCAACCACCACCCATTAGCGCCATCCAGAAGGGCTGGGAAGGCCCCCGCAGGCCCGTTTGGGGCAGCACTAGGCTGGAGGTAAGTACAAGAGCCCCCAGTTAGAGCCCCCCAGGTCCAACCCGACCTGCATCCACATATCGCGAATTTTCAATTATCATGGGTTGGGTCAGGTCCCCAACCCCTATGATAGGCGGAGGGGGGCTCACTGTACAGAATGACCTCTTGTGCTCACTGCCATTCACACTTGTTGAAAGGCACTTCTAACAATCACTTTGTGTTTTGGTGAAAAGTGATGAACTGAAGAAAAAACAGAGCCATCTTTCTGGAAATATATAAATATAGAGAGCAAATGGTATTGTGATCAGTTATTATTCCTCTAAAAGCTCATCAGAGGTTATGTTTGTTCCAAAATGGGGAAAGCTTCCTGATAAGACCATTGGAGGCTGCTTGGTACCAAGCAAGGGCATTGAACTATCTAACCCAGAACAACCTTTCGGCAGCATTGTTTCAAATCTCAAAATGGTTTCAGACAAAGAGAAAACTTTTCTCTCCTTAACAATGGGGGAATGACCAACAAGCCTTTAGCCCGATACCTTCTCTAACACGCAGCAACAAGCATTTCCCAAGTCATGCAACACGTTCTTTAGAAACCCTTCGGGATCTTGTTTGGCCCACATTTTCAAAAGAGTGCAGCTGATCTTCATTAGCTAAAACATCTTTCCACACCTGTTTACATATCTTTTAAATATTTATAATCTCTAAAACTTTTAGTTATAGCTTAAAAGCTCTTCTCGTGCTTCCTCATAATTTGTTTGTTAACCATACTGAAATCTTTTGTACCCAAAATAAATGATTAAAATACTGTAAATAAATAATCTGTGGGCAAAAAGTCCTCAGAATGCCAAGAACACCCAACTTTTGGCATCTGACATAAGAATGGGCAAAAGGCACCCCTTCAGATGTCCTCAGAATGCACCATTGCCTGTGTACAAATTCCAGCAAGGAGCTAAACATTCCAGCAAAGTCTGCAGGGCTACATGTCACCCACGCCGACTTTACAGGGCCCAAATGCAACCTTATTCAAGAGTGCCAGCTTCACACCAGAAGGCATACATGACCTTCTAGCAACCCCATTGAGCCCACTCCAGCCCAGCTATCTAAACAAGTCCATAATCTCCTTCCTTTTGCATTAGCTTGAGGCAAAACTATCAGAAACATCAAGGAGGCATCCATCTTGCCATGTGAACTTTTAAGAACTCTCTCCTGGCAAATTACATCCCTTGCCATGTTTGGACTTTTATACCTGCTTTGAAAAAGAGGGCTTGTGCTCCCAAAAGCTCGGCAACTTTTTTATTTTTCTACTAGCAGCCTATGAAGCTATCACCCATAGTCTAACCAAGGAGGAATAATCAGAGGCATTTTTAAAGAGCCATTGCTGGTTCTTCACATTTCCTTCCTTGAATTGTCTTTCATTAAGACAAAAAGAGATGCAGACATTTCTCTTTTGTCCTCTCCTCAGCCCCCTCTGCTCCAGCCAGTGTCTTGCAGAAACCAGGGCTGCGCTCTTCTCCTGCCTCTTCTCCCCTCTCCCTCCTTGCTTAAAGCCAGGTTGCTCTGTTGGCATTTCATGCCCTTTAAGCGCCCCCAGCCTTCCCCTCAGCTTCAACCTTTTAACATGACCACAGAACCTAAGTGCAACAAATGCCTCAAAAGCTAGCCATAGCAATAACAACCACCCTGTTTTCTTTCCTAGCCAAGTGAGAGACGCTGTTTAATTAGTAGATCGTATGTTTTCATTTATGCGGATAAGCATGTGTGGGATGCCCAGATTGCTTTGAAAAGCTTTCGGGAGGGAAAGGTAGATCAAAGAGTAAGGGCTCCTCTTTGGAGGCCGAGCAGAGGTTTACGTTCCGCTGAAGAAAAGCACCAAGCCTCCCATTAGCTACTGGTGGGACCTATGTGGAGTGACTCCCTGGCCTGATATTGCATCTCCTAGGCCTCTAATCTATGGAGCTTTTATTAACATCATCTGAACTCAATTTCCTGGGTTACTGTAAGACATTAAGAGGCTGCACTTTGATGTTTCTCCCACAAACCTTCCTCGGCAACACCACACCCTCTTCCTCCCCACTCCTTGCCCCAGGAGCGGAGAGGAACGTTGGTCTGTGTGCCTTTCCTAGTCCTATTAAGTTGCCGGAGAGCAGAGATCCAAAAGAAACAGCCAACAAAACAAGAAACAGCTGTAACAATTTTACATGGCATGGTTCTGATTTCTTTGATTTCTCTCGATTTTTTCCCCTCCTCTACACAGACAAAATATAATCTTCCACCAGCCGACCCATTTTGTCTCCCATCCTGTCTTTAGGGATCACAATTTTCCAGCTATGGAGGGTGGGGAGGAAGCGAGCTAATTTCCACAACACGGCTTCCCTCTTCTGGTTTTAGAAGTTGGCCCTGGCTTATCAGAGGTGTGGGCTGCTTTCTCCCATTAAAAGAGGAGGGAGGGAGCAGCGGAAGGAAAGTCAGTTAAAAGAAAGAAAGGAAGAGCTGATAGTGTAGTGAGGAATATTACTGAGACTCCCATATACAGGTGCACCATGTTATATTTGGGTAATAAAGAGCTCTGGTTTTCTAAACTTTTAACACATTTCTCTCTCAAATGCTGTGATAGATCACTGCAGTTTTTATTGTTATTTCGCCTCAACAGAATTCTAGATGTTTGAATGAGCACAGTGCAAGCTTGCAACACGGCTGTTAAAAGTCTGCAGCCAAGACAGTCCTGGAACTGCCAGTTAGCAAACCTTGGGCTGGCTAAGACTGAACAAAGCCACAGGGTTGAGGAAGAATAACAATCAGATCACACTGGCTAGAGAACACTGGGTGTTGTGGTCTGAAGAAATAATTTCTCCAAGCTCTGATGAAAGTTGCACATAAACCATCTTTGTCATTGGAGAGCTGCAGAACTAGACAGGATCCTGTGGATCATTGAGTCCCAGCTCCTGTCAAGGAGGCGCAATGAGGAATTGAACCCCCCCCCCCAATGTCTGGCTCCATGGCCAGATACCAAAACCACTGAACTTGCCCAGGTGACTAAACATAGGCTGCAGAATCATCTCCGTTCTGTACACTTGGGGCAGATTCACGTGTACTGTCTAGCACAGTGGTTCTCAACCTGTGGGTCCCCAGATGTTCCTGGACTCCAACTCCCAGAAACCTCTTCCAGCACAGCAAGTGGTGGAGGCTTCTGGGAGTTGGAGTCCAGGAACATCTGGGGACCCACAGGTTGAGAACCACAGGTCTAGGATTAGCTTTCTTTACATTGAGACACCCAATGTACCCCCACTTTCCTGGCAGGAAGCCTTATTGAATGCTGATGGAAGTTAGATCAAGTAGACATGCATTATCAAGAACCACACATGACATAAAGTGTATTCCACTGCTCCAAGAATGGTACACTATGTCTAGTGTAGTCCCTGGCATAGCTAGAGTTTGGAGCGCCTGGGAACAAATTCAGTTTTTGCACCCTCTCCTCTCTCTCAGCCATGTCTCACCATCCAGCAAGGGGGGCAGGTCCTGGGGAAACAGTGGAGGGAAGAAGGGTCTCTCTTCTCATGCCCTCTTTGTGGGTCTCCTTTCCAGTTAAGGCTCTCCTGGGCAAAATGTACAACATGCAAATAACACCAGGCAAGCAATGATTTTTGTTTCAAGCATCACCTCCATAGCATGCTTCCCTTTCCTCCTTTCCCCCAGCTAAGGCTTGGTGATCATTAGCCTGGGGAAAGCAGGAGAGGGAAGCAGGTGATGGGATTTTTTTCCCCCAAGCAGCACCTCTGTCTCATGCTCACCAAGCCTTAGTGGGGGTGGGGGAGGAAGATGGCTGAGCAATTGACAGAAGTGCAACTTGGAAAAAAAATACATCCTCTGCTTCCCTCTCCTCCTTCCCCTGACTAAAGATCACCAAGCCTTAGTGGGGTGAAAGGAGGACTGCTGGCAGGATAGCACATAGTTTCCTCCTCCTGCTCCCCCTCCAGGCACCCTCAGATTGCTGACCGCCCCAGGGAAAATGCACTCTTCTGCCCCTCCCTAGTTACACCAGTGAGTGTAGTGGTGTCTGACAGCAGCCTACCTGTGGCTTATTGTCTCAGCGACATTCTTCACTTTGGAGGGAAGGAAAATGCTGCTACATTGTCACTTTTCTCAAGTTACAAATATGCTGTACTACAGAACCCATCATTTCCAGCAAGCACAGTAATCCAGAATATCTAGAGCAGAAAGAAAGGGATACAGAGAAAGGGGATCAGAGCCCCATCACCTGCTTACACCAAGTGTCCCTGCTAGAGGCAAACATAATTGGAACAATATGTTGAGTCTGCCTTCTCCTTCATCTTACATTTGCCTATGTATGACTCTGAAAAAGATGTTGCCTTGACTTTGATGGTGAACAAGGAATCCTAAGACAACCAATGGAATCAGTGCCAAAAGAAACCCCATAGCTATTAAAAGAAAACCTTAAATGGCTCACATCATTTAATGATAATGCATTTAATTTTAGCCATGAATTATGGGAGCATCCATACTTGATGCAATTATGATGCTGATTTACACATCTCTGTTACAACTATGTCTGGGATTTTGTTTGTTTGTGGTGGGGCGGAGTTGAGTTGAGAGATACCCACTATCTTTTTCCTGCAGCCTTCCCATAACCCACTCAGCAAACCCACATCTCCTCCCTCATTCTCCCCATGTTCTATAATTTCTGTGGCCAATGGGAACATGGTTAGTGGAGCAACAAAGTACATGAGGGATCCTACAAGATGTTTCTAAACTAAAATGTGAGATCTTAAATCAGTGTGGGTGTGGGATCTTTTAAACTGCTTGACATGTAACCATCAAAACCAGGTAGTTTATATTAAACAAGATGGCAAGTCCCAGTTGTGCATGTACATCCGATCCCACATTCCAGTTTGGAACAACTATGCATAAATATAACAAGTCTCCTTTGTGGCTTAACAGCCAATTAAATAAACACCACACATTCCTCTCGCCTTAGTGCACTAAGGTAGGTTTACAACAGATCATTTGCTCATTAGACAATGCTATGTTTTCCAAATGCTGAGTTTAATTCTTGTTTGTAACTGCCTGTATTTTGAAACAACAGCCATTTATTTATTTATTTATTTATTTATTTATTTATTTATTTATTTATTTATTTATTATTGAATTTATACCCTCATCAGCAAAATTACAGACAACAAACACAGGACAAACCAATAATAGATAAAACAATTAAAACAATACAATAGCACCCTTGTCAGAAAGCATTTGTTGCTCAAATAGAAGAGCATCATAATTAGGCTAGCTAGCAGATGGCGGGGAAAAAAACTAAACTTGGTCACCAAAGGCCTCGCAGAACAAGATGGTTTTCAGTGCTCTGCGAAAGGCCAGCAGGGACTCTGCAGAGCGCACATCGCTTGGAAGTCTGTTCCACAATGAAGGAGCAGCCACGGAGAAGGCCAGGTTACAGGTCGAAGTTCTTCCGGCCTCTCGGGGGGTGACAACCCAAAGCGAGTGTGCTCGCGACTGCCGAACTGGTTGGGCCGAAGTTGATCGCTGGGCGATCCGCTCTGCCAGGTAGTCTGGGCCCAAGCCATGGAGGGTTTTATAAACTAAAACCAAGACCTTGAATCTGATCAGGGACGCAACGGGCAACCAATGCAGGCGGACCAAGACTGGGGTGATGTGGTCATAGCGACCCGCACCCACCACCATTCTGGCCGCCACATTTTGTATCCGCTGCAGACGCCGGAGGAGAGTCAAGGGCAACCCCATGTAGAGGGCGTTGCAGTAGTCCAACCTCGAGATCACCAGTGCTTGCACTACTGTTCTTAGAGAGTCACCGTCTAGGTACGGGCGGATCTGGGCTATTTGGCAAAGGTGGTAAAAGGCGGTTCAGGTCACGGCAGCTACCTGGGCATCCAAGGATAGCGCCAGATCCAGAACCACGCCCGGATTCCGAACACTGTCCACCAGCTGGAGGGAAACACCCTCCAAACTGGGGAGAAGGCCTCCGTATCCAGACGGAGAACTCTCAAAAAACATAACCTCAGTCTTCTCGGGGTTGAGTTTGAGCCTGTTGGCCCTGGTCCAAGCCATGACCGCCTCCAGGCACTGGTCGAGGATCCAGACAGCTTCCACTGCAGAGGTGGAAAAGGAGAGATAGAGCTGCGTGTCATCAGCGTACTGATGACAGCAGACTCCAAATCTCCGAATGACCCCATCTAGTGGTTTTACGTAGATGTTGAACAGCATGGGGGAGAGAGACGAGCCCTCCGGAACCCCACATGGGAGTCTCCACAGGGCTGACAACTCTCCACCATGCTGCACATACTGGAGCCAACCCTCCAAGAAGGACCGGAGCCAACTGTGAACAGTGCCTCCGATACCTACCTCAGAGAGCCAGTCGACGGTATCGAAGGCCACTGACAAATCCAGGAGAACCAACAGGGTAGAGCAACCCATCGGCCGCCTGGATTAGGTCATCTTGCAGCGCAACCAGAGCTGTCTCGATCCCCCAGCCAGGCCTGAACCCGGACTGGCAAGGATCAAGGCACCGCTGTTCCTCCAGAAAAGACTGAATCTGAATTGTGGCAACCCTCTCGATTACCTTGCCCATGAAGGGGACGTTGGCAATCGTATGATAATTCGCCAATTGGTCCGATGCCATGCCCGTTTTTTTTTAAGGATGGGCTTTATCACCATCTCCTTCAAATGAGAGGGGGGGAAACCCTCGCTGAAGGAGGCGGTGGCGATGACAGAAGCCCATTCGGGCATACTCCCCCCGGCAGCTTTTATGAGCCATGATGGGCAAGGGTCGAAGGGGGTGGACCCGGGTCGGCAGTGGGCAATTGCCCTGGAGGCCTCCGAAGAGGAAACAGGCCCAAACTCAACCAATCGAGGAGAGCGAGGGGGTGCAGCGACAGGGGATGGCGGGGGAGGGCTAGTGCAACCGGATTCGTAGCCGACCCGGGTGGCCTCTATTTTAGAACTGCAAAGTTCTCACTACTGAAATCAGTAGGAGGAGGCCTAGCCAGACTAGGATTGGTGAGGTCTCGGACCACCTGGAAAAGTTCCGCCTGGCGGTTCGAGGCCTCACCAATTCTCAGGGAGTAATAAGATGTTTTAGCCTCCCTGATCACCCGGGAGTAGCGCCTAGTCTGTATAATGACTGCAGTCTTATTGGTAACCATCCGGCTTCGTCTCCAGCTGCTCTCCAGCCTTCTCCGCTCCTGCTTCATCACTCTCAACTCTGCTGTGAACCACGGCGAAGGTCGAGCTCTGCCGTGGAGCAGGCGCTTGGGGGCGATTCGGTCGATGGCACGGGAGGCTGTTTCAAACAATTGGTCGGCCGCAGCCTCAGCTGAATCATCAGCCAACCCACCAGGAAGCTCCCTGAAGGCATCACAGAACCGGGCTCGGTCCAGAAGCCTTCAGGGGTGGGCCCATACAAGGGGCCAATGGTCCCTGTGGGGGGGGGGCGATTGAAAGGGAAAAGGACAACAGGTGGTGATCTGACCATGACACAGGTAGGGAGAGATATAGAATCCCACCTCCAGACTAGAATCCCCCGACATGGAGGTAAATACCAGGTCAAGGGTATGCCCAGACCTGTGGGTAGGGCAAGAAATATGCTGGGATAGACTCATGGAGGTCATGGACTCCATGAATTCCAGAGCCGCACCAGACAGCTCACCACCAGCATGCACATTGAAGTCCCCAACGACCAAAAGCCATGGGGACTTCAACAGCACCGCTGCGATGAACTCCGAGAGCTCTGGGAGGGATTGTGCTGGGTTGTGGAGAGCATGGTAGCCCAGCACAATGCCAAATCTATCCCGCTGACCCAGACTAACCAATGTCGAGGCCCTGGTCACATGAAGAGAGTCCCTGTAGACAATGGCAACCCCCCCTTCCGACCCTCCAACTTACCCACTCCCTGAACCAGAAACCCAGGCGGGCACAGCTGGGCGAGGGAAGCTCCCCCGTCTGCGCCCACCCAAAATACAGGCCAGGTCGGCCCTCCCATCACTGATGGCGTCGTAAATGACGGGGGTCTTATTATGGACCGACCTGGCATTCAGGAGGAGACAGGACAGGTTGGAGGCGCTGGTGGGGTGGCTCCGGGACACGTGGCAGTGAGTTGAGGGGTCAGAACGTGGGACAGGTGCGAGATGCCTGACTGTTTCATTAATATCAAGTAAGCTAAAATACACTATCAAAGCCCATCCTTAAAACCAAACTAGATGTTACAATAAATATGATGCCCCCACCAAAGTGGTCAAAAAAGCTCCCCTCACTTCTTGCTCCCTCCCTTGTTTATTTAGAATTTATCCTCGTGCCCTTATGTCAGGGGCAGGGAACCTTCAGCACTCCAGATGTTTTGGATCACAATTCCCATAGTCCTTCATTATTGGCATATATGCTTGGAGTTCTGGAAGTTGCAGTACAAAATATCTGGAAGGCCAAAGGTTCCCCACCCCTGTCTTATGTCATAATGTCTCCCCTCTTCCCTGACTCACCTCTCTATTGCTGGTGTTCAAAATCCAGAACATAAAATTGAAGTTCACATTCTGCTCATTTGCATATCCCTATTGAGAGTGCTATTGCTCTAGTTAAGAAATGAACTACAAATGAACTCTAGAACTGCTATATTTTGCTCATTCTAAATAGTGTTAGTGAACCTATGGCATGGGTGCCAAAGGTGGCACTCGGAGCCCTTTCTGTGGGCACCCGACATTGCCCCTTCACAGCCACCTGTATTCAGGTTAAATTGCTGTATTGAGACTTGGAGAAAAATTAGTGGGTATGGAATCACAGTTTGGGCACTCGGTCTCTATAAGGTTCGCCATCACTGTTCTAAAGAGAATGTTTCATTCTGTGATGCCAGCACCTTTGTGCAAAGTATTATACCCCTTAGCTCCACAAGCAGAATGCTTATTTCCTCAGTGAAAATGGGGTTAACAAGATAATCATTCTATAAAGTATATGGGCTCTTCAGAAGGAAAATCCTCTGAATTCAAGAGGATCTGCCCTCGAGTGTATAGCTTGGAAGCATTCCATTTTGGTGGAGATTATGGCTGGGGTGTTGTAGTCGCACACCCCACCCCACCCAAATCCCCACCACCACCAAAAAACCCTCTTTATCAAGTTGTTCTCAGAAAATGGTCTACAAAAAGCTATATTAAATGATTCTTTATGAAACAGATGATTCCCCAAATCACTAAGGGAACAAAAAGCTAAGGTTTTAAAAGACGTTAGCTAGGAAGGAGCCTGTTTCTGTAGAACAGGAGGGTGGATTCTGACATAGCTCTCCCATCCATGCTACATAGACTGCAAGAGTGCCAAGTATGCATGTCACCCAGAGCAGTCTCTGGAACTATGATAGTGATGTAAGATTCCAACCACATCCTGAAAAACATCAGCTGCTTTATTCAAAAGTTCCACTCACCCTCCATGCCAGATTCCATAAGGGGTGGAGATGGGGTTTTAAATTAGCTGGGATTCGACACATTTTCCATCCAGCTAAAAATGGTCTAAACCCATTTCTCAAATACAGTATGCTGCAGGATTTCCTTGTTTCATGACATAAACCAAGAGATTCCAGTTACAAAGACCTTTTTTCTATTGGATGCAGAGCATGAAAGGATGACAGTCTACAAAGGCTTTCTGCAACCTTTGGTTTTGGGACAATCAAGTCCCAGAGGCCAAACTCAAAAATGACAGAACAAATAGACCTAATCTCATCCTCAGGTTTTGTTCCTCCCATTATTTTGGCATGTACAGACTGGTAATTGTAGGCAGTATGATATTTTTATTCCTCTTGCCCAAACTTCTTCCTCTCTTTTATCGTATTTGTTAAGTAATAAATGCTAATGCTCACATTGGTGATGCATTTAGCAGTGACACCATGAGAGCCATAGATTTTAAGTTTTTTACCTTGTGAGGAACTTATCTAACTAGCACCACATTTAAAAAGTGTTAGAATGGCATGAAGATATTCAGTTAAACACAACCGGCATACAGTAGAAAGAAGATGTTGGCCTCATGGAATAGCTGAACAGCTAAGCATTTTCACAGAGCACTTTTTACATAGGTCAATGGCAAATCGTTTATGCTTCACCTATTAAACATATATTGCCTGCAAACTGGTGCTGGTTTTTTTTTTTTTTTTTTTTTTTTGGCAGAGATTAAGCAAAAAGTGTGTTTTGTGCAATGCCAATTACCATCTTGCTCTTCCTCTCCACATTTTAAAATGAAATTTGAAAGTAACTCATTACAGGCAACTGTCGGACTGAATAGATTGCTCTTTAGGATAATTATGGCACCAGAAAAATCCCGTTAAAAATCAATAGAATAACAAGTAATATTGCTGTTTTCTCGCAGTATAACTGATTTTACATGTTCCTTTGAGAAGAGCGGTATCATTTTTAGTGAGTTCCGTTTTTTTTTCAGACTTTGCACCATATGTTTACTGTTTAAACTCTTTTTTTTTTTTACAAAAATGTAACTGAAAATGAAGTGTAACATAATGATAGGTAGGTGATAGGTATGTTTCTTTTAAATCTATAAACAATAATAAGCTATTTTTAAAAACCGTAAGGACAAACAGCACTGACTCAGTTTAAGAAACAACTTTCTCAGCTCCAATTTAAAATGATACAATATTTATAAGGGCAATTCCATGTAACAATTATTTTCATATGAATGTTTTTGCAATTATCCTAGTGGACTGGAGGCATACACATTGAAAATGAGCACGAGGCATTGTTGTTCGTCTGGATTTTTTAAATCAAAATTCTTGTAATGATCTGCCTTTGCTTGCAGCGAGAGACCTTCCAAAATGCACACAACTAAACAATGCCAATGTAACTATCCTGTTTTGGGTCAGGCAGGCTCCAATAGCAAGCAAGCAAGCAACATTGAACGTTTTAAGCAAATCACAGCAATTTGAAAGTAACTCATTACAGGCAACTGTAGTACTGAATAGATTGCTCTTTAGGATAATTATGGCACCAGAAAAACCTGTTAAAATCAATAGAATAACAAGTAATATTGTTATTCTATTGATTAACAAGTAAGATTGTTTAGCTAAGAGTAATTGTAGAGGCAAGATCAAAAAGTTAGCTGAATCCTACCAGACAGCAGGTGAGGACCACCAAGAGCCAAAATCAAAAAGCAGACCAGGATTCAAGTCCAGTCAAAGAGCAAGTAAGGTCACCCCTCACCCAAGTTCAGTTACCAAGAAGCAAGAGCCAAGAAGTCTAGGAACTGTTGACAAGGCATGGAGCCAAATACAGGCATTGTTTCAATCAGCTCTTGCAACCTTCTGTTGTAACTGAGTTGCCTAGGGGCATTTCAGCATAATTTCTCCCCCAGAGAAGACCTTATTTGTCAACAAGCCTTCATGTTCCCAAGGAACCCTTTGGCTGAGGCTATGTCAAAACCATTTCTCTTCTCTTGAGTTTTCATGGTGTGGCTTTAATGAGGACAGCCAATCTCATCCTCTGAATTCCAGAGCAGCACTCCCTGTCTCTTCAGGAGAGGACTCCACCACCTCATTGGGGGGTGGAGACACTCCATGACAGCCAGTCCTAGACATTCTGGATGGTCCCTTGAGGAAATTCCCTCTAGCAATAAAGGCATGGGAGTCTGTTGTCCATGTTCATTGAGGGCACAACATCCATAACTTCAAAACTACTCCCACAAAAGAATACCTGACATGGAAATTAGGGAAAGCAAGGAGTCAGCTATATTCCTAAATGAATCTGACCATCAATTAAGTACTGCATTTGCTAGCTCTGCTTTCAGCCCTGGGCTTCTGTGGAGTCATATATAGAGAAAGCCCTCAGTGAGCAATTGGTTCAAAATTCTGTCAAGAAAGACCTATATTGTCCTCCATACCTCACTGGATGAGGAGAAGGGAGAGGGAGAAGGGCAGTGAATGAATGTGGGCCCCATTGACTTTTTCTATCTGACCCTCCCCAGAGGATGCATTTGTCTTGTACATCAGTGACAGATGATTCTAGACAGGTTAATCCTTTTTAAAAATGTATTTTATTGAATTTTCTAAACCTAAAACAAATACATTGCTTGTGTGTTGCTGTGGTACATAGTTGAAGTACAAATATTTTCCCAATATTTCGGCCCAAGAGTTTGGTATATTCCAAATTTACATGTTTCTTTTCCATCATTATATTCATCGTTACTTATCTCTATCTTCATCGAGTTCAAAGAATGAAAAGTACAATATGAAGCTAGCCTATTTAATCTTAGCCATGTTGATAATTCTTCATTTTACTAAGCAGCTTGAAACGTATTTGCTTAGCTCAATATATGATAGGCATACATTTATATCTGTTTTTAATCTAATACAAAAAGTGAAGATAGCAAATTTGACTTTTAAGATATCCTAGACAGGTTAATCCTGAGGGCAAGACGGAAAAAAAGCTTTGCTGTCCTACTTATGCTGTTTGTGTGCTTTTATTGTGGAACTAACCAGTGCTTAGCTGAAATGGGAAGTAACACACTGCAACTTGCTATCAGTAAGGAGCAAACAGCAACCCTTTGTAAGACCTTTGGAACTTCCTAAAATTCAAGTGAGGTTAAGGGATGCAAGAAGTCATTTTTTTAAAGTTTGGGGGGTTTGGTGCTCACAGCTGCTCTTATAATTGCAGAGTTTTGAATTTATGTTTAATTTCCTCTCGCTGTAAGGCAGAAGTGAGCGATTCACAGAGCAGAACCAGCTTCAATTTCCTCATTAACTATCACTTGCAGACAATAAGACATTTAGTAGGAAAAAGTAAAGAGTTTTGCTTATATCCTTATAGTGCTCATGCAGGCTACACATCATCACCCCAGGTGAGCTAAGTACTCAATTTACCAACCTCGGGAGGATGCAAAGCTGTGTCAGCCTTGAGCCAACTACCTGATCCTGGGATTGAATTCAGGCTGTGAGCAGAATCTTGGCTGCAGTGTTGCAGTTTAACCACTGTGCATGAGGCTCCAGCAGACTTAACAGGGCTATGCTAACTGCCAACAGACTAGCCTCGCCTCAGAGCAGAGAGGCAAGGCTATCTTTGAAATCAGAAGCAGGAAAAGAATAATTGGTCACTGTTGGATTGATTGACAGCCACCCCAACCCATAAAGGTCCCTCTCAACCTCATCTGTTATACAAAGGCAGTATGTGAGATTGAAAAAAAATCCAATACCTCTGTGTTTGTGTTCGTTTCATGGCAAATACAATGTAAGAGAAGATAATCCAGGATGTATTTGCAAGATGGTTGTGTTTCAAGATAAAAGGTCAGACTTGATGAAACCAACCAATACATTTCACATATGTAGCTCTCAGTACGCTTTTTGTTGCATTTGAAGTATCCATGGCAACTATACCTTCTGATACAGCATCTTTCTATGTTTTAATCTTTCTTTTCTTTCTTTTTTTCTTTCTCTTTTCTTTGTTTCTTTTCTTTCTTTTCTTTCTGGACAGAGAAAAGCAGATGGAGAAACTCAAGTGCAGTAAATAACTTAAATAAACATAATAGCAAAGTGCTGAGGCCAGACACTTCCCTCAAGAGAACAAGAACAGTTCTGTGGCTTTATTGGGGCTTGTAATTAACACCTGGCTCAAACACATTTATTGGCAAAACAGAAGAAAGATGGGGGAAGGGGTGGGGGGGAAGGGGTGGGGGGGAATCTATCTTGGGACTAATTGCCTTCCATTTGTATAGGACTCTTTAAACAATGGCTTTATTAAAATAAAATCCTCCAAATATAATAATAATAATAATAATAATAATAATAATAATAATAATAATAATAATAATAATAATAATAATAATAATAATAATAATAATAAAAGTTTGCAGCTCCAAATGCCTGTATTTCTAAGCAAGATATTCAACATTAAAATAATTGTTTTTCTACAAATGAAGTTTAACATTTGTCAAGAAGGTTATTTTAATGTAACTCCTTAGGCCTCAGGCCTTATGAAAGGCAATTCCCCACACTGTGTACACAATAAATCCTTCAAGGATAATTGCATTTTTAAAATTATCTGTTAAATTTAAATGGATGTTATATATAAAATGAAATGTATTTTGATAGTCTCTTTAATAACTCATAAACTGAATGTTTCCTCTCAATTTCCCTCTCTCTGTCTCTCTCTTTCTAACACAAAGGGGTTTCATTTGGTCCCGACTTTATTACAAAATGATTAGAAAATAATTCTTTAAAATTTGAGAAAGGTGTTTCACAGACTTTTTAAAAAAATAGAATTGGCTTCATTGTTAAGATGAAGACCTGTTGCTGTTGTTTTATTTACAGGAATTCGGGGGGGGGGGGTGTTAAGGAATGTTATGCAAAAGTCCAACATAGGGTTCATCTATATGTGTAATAAGGAATGAGGAGTTGTCTCTTTCCCTCATAAACCTGGTATCTCTCACTCCAAGGTTCCATAATTGTTTATTTTTTCCTTGAATGCAATCAAGATTCTTCTAATTTGATTTTCCACGTCATAAGACATCCCTTCTCTTCCTTCCTCCCCCTCTTGCCCTCCTTTCCTCTCATGCCCTCCCACTTTTTGTGCTGCTTCCACCTCTTGCCTCATCACTGGGGGAGGCAGAGGTAAGGCACACATCAGACATATAACATCACATATGATGACACTGCACATTCCTGGGAAACAGATCAGAGTAACACAACCTGAACAAATAAAGCAAAGTGTTCTGCTTATATACTGTCCCATGCCACTTCAAGTAGTCTCTGGGCGCTTTACAGTTTAATCGCAGTATGCAGGCTACACATCCCCCCAACCCCAGCAAGCTGGGTACTCATTTTACCAACCTCGGACAGACAAAAGTCTGTGTCAACCATGAGCCTGCTACCTGGGATTGAACCCCAGGTCGTGACCACAGTGTTGGCTGCAGTACAGGTATTGAACCACTGCACCATGGGGCTCCTAAACAATGAGAATGATCAGCGGCCAAGTGAATTCCAACTTCACAGTAGGCCCAGAATCAGAACTTTATGGGGAGCTTTAAACAGATTCAAAGTCTTGAATGTGTTAGAATACATGTGGCCCCCTGGTACTTCCTGGAGACTGTTGGACCACAGCTCCTTAACCATCTTAGCCAGCAGTCAGGGTTGAGGGGAGTCCCAGTCCAACAACATCAAGAGGACCAGAGGCCACTGTAAAACCTTTGTTTCATAGTGCATTAGAATAATTGCTAGTATTGTGCCTCGTGAGTTTTCGGACTGCGGAAGTGATCATGACTAATTTTCAGCCACTTGAAATCTTGCATACAGGATGCATTGGGGGGAATTTTTCTGTAACTACCATTAAAAGGGACAAAAAGAAACAAAAAGAAAAGCAGGATATACCACTCAGGCAGCACCTGGGGCCTGCCTTCCACAGTGTCAATAGTTTGTCCAGATTATCCCAGACATTCTGAGGGCATCCTGTTTGTAACACGCTGCATTGTTTTCTGGAATTTCAAGCACCTGCTCTCTTTCTGAAACCCCTTTGTCCAGCTGGCTTTTATTTTTATTTATAATCAGGCACATTCTTGTTTTCTCTCTTTGGGCTTATTAAGTACAGGGAAGTCATGATGATGACAAACTATTTCCAAGCAAAACAAACCCAAGAAAAGAAAAACGTGTTGCTATTCTGCATGGCCAGCTTTCAACCTGAACTGGCATCTAATGAATCCACTGTGCTCGGTCCCTTCTAAAAGTCTCACATGATTTTGATGCTCAGAAGGCTGGGAGATAATTTTATACAGGCTGTGCTTTTAAGCAAAGTAGTGTATTTCAGATTTGCTAGGTTAATAGTAGAACAGAACACAGTTAATCCTTTGTTGTTCTCCGAATTTTGCTATGCAGTGAGTATAAAAGATATATTGTGGTGCAGAAAGTTATATATGCATTTGGGAGTAATGTGTATAGGAATGCCCAAATTTATCCTTCCTTCTCAAAGGTGCATCGATTATCAAAGTGCAACTATGCTGAAATCCCCTTGGCTGCACCTCTGTACCAAGAATGTGCTTCTTTGGCTCAGCTCACAGCTCAGTATATCCTGCTGCCTAGGTTCCCTGAGCATATTCCTTCTCACGTGATCTCGGAAGCTAAGCAGGGTCGGGCCTGGCTAATACTTGGATGGGCAACCACCAGGGAATACCAGGTGCTCTAGGTGCCTGGAGTAGGAATTGGGAAGCCACTCCAGTATTCCTGCCAAGAAAACTCCATGGACATGGTGACGTGACAACTGTTAACGACACAACAAAAATACAGAGATTTACATAGCGTGAGGACAAATCTGGATACAGTGATGGGTAGCAATGTTTTAATTTATATGTCTGCCCCTATGCATGTCAGAAATTGGGAAAGCATGCTGCTTATATACCACCCCATAGCACTTAAAGAACTCTCTGGACAGCTTGCAATTTAATTAGGCCGAGTACACATTGCTTCAGCCGCATCCCCCAACAAGTAAAGGTCTATATTATACCAGAGGTGAGCAGTAATCACAAATTTGGCAATTCACACCTGTCCATCCTTTGGTGTCCAGTGTTTCCCAACCGTGCCTCCTCCAGTTGGTGTCCACAAACTTTCCTGCCCCATCCCCTCTTGGACCTGCCTTTGAATGCACACCTGCCAAAGGAGACTGGGCGGTGAAGCACCAAATACCTTTGTAATGAAAGTATGGGCCATAAATATTAAAATAATGTGTGCTTATGTTTTCATCACCACAGTTGGTTTGGCCCTGCAGACGTCTTCATGGACCCTACTACTCACAGAACATTAAAGGTTGCCACTGGTGGCCGGGTAAATCCCAAGAAATGTCAAAGGTCAATGTTGGAAAAGCAATCTGGCCAGGAGTATAAGCCAAAGGCAGCATTGATGCTGTAGCTGAGGTCACACCTGGTGGATGCAAACAAGGAATGGGTGGCCAGTGTGCAAACAAGGGTAACTGCAAATTAGAAGTGAGAAGCAGGCAAGTTTCCTGGGGCAGCTGTATTACACAGTAAGACTTATAGGATGCTAACAGTGGAAAAGTGAGTAGTGTGTCTAAGTTTGGCAGCTGCAATTAAAAATATGTGCATTTAATCTAAACCTAAGAGCCTTGTTTATTTAAAGAGATGCTTACTTTTGGCATGCCCCATAATTCCCACAAGACTTCTTACTCCTAAGGGCTGTCCCACAGGATTCTATCATTGTGCACCCGAGCAGTTACTGTACTGCAAGTTTTAGCGATAACTGAGGGTGCCATTTCCAGATGAAATAAGCTTAGCCCTCCCAACCAATCTTAGTTGCTGGTGATCTGAGGCATTTTGTTCACTGCCAGAAATTACATGCCACATGTCCATCAGATTCTATCAGCATGTGGGGGTGGGGATCCAAAGACTGGGTTCATGAATAGCTCAGAAGTCAAGGTCAATAATACCAAAACAGAAACATCATGCATCCAAGATCCTTAGTCATGAAGTTCACACACACACACACACACACACACACACACACAAAGAGAGCCATGCTGGATCAGGCCAAAGGTCCATCTAGTTCAGCTTCCTGTATCTCACAGGGCCCCCACCAAATGCCTCTGAGATTGCACGAGACTAGATATCTGTCTCCTGATATCACTCCCCTGCATCTGGCCCTTGAAGTACCCTGGTTTTAAGCATAGAGTGAAAATACATGTGTGTGCGCGTGTGCGCGTGCGCGCAGATTAGAGATCTGCAGATGTACAGATTAGAGATTTATTTTTCTTTATATTTTTCTTTAATTTATTTTCAGCATTCTTATTTTTTCAAACCATTTCTAGTCATAGGGCAGCTAGTCACGTGTGTAGTGTGTATAGGGCTACAAATTACACTTTATTATTGTCACATTAAAAATACAGAGTGAAATCCAGTAGTTAGTCCTCAGCAGAGCAGATTCCGTAGCCAGGTACCTAAACCATGGTGTGGACGATGACTTCTAGCCAACTTCTTTTGTCAGTTTTGGCATTTTGTGTGTACAGTGTGTGGTCTATGGGACTCCAGAATGAATCACCTTAGTTTCCATTATTTCTTATGGGAAAATTTGCTTTGATATAAGAATGTTTTTGTTTACAAGCATGTTTCTGCAACTGATTAGGTTTGGATTATGCTCAAGGTATGACAGTGGAACCTTGACTTACGTCATTAATCCATTCCAGTGGTCTAGACTTAAGTCAAACATGACTTAAATCAAACAAACATTTCCCATAGAAAGTAATGGGACAGCAGATTAATCCGTTCCAGATGATGAAAAACCCCCAAAAACAGCAATTTAACACAAATTTGACTGGGATAGAGATCCCTTCTGGGGATGTAAATTAAATGTCTCTTCAAAGATAGGAGGAGGCAGTGGAATTATAGTCCACAAGTTATATGCCTCCACTTTTTAATGTTCATAGCAACAATGTCTAACATTTAAGTTTTACTGATTTTTAACCTGACGTTCCAAGTTCTGAACAACTCTGTGCTTACCATTAGAGTCCCACAACTTTACAGCTCCCCAACTAAAATGCTTTCATTGTGGACCAGACTTCTGCAGCCAATTTTTTTTACAAGACTGAGCCGACTGTCTAACCAGCGAGGCCAGCCCCGAGCTCCCGGCCCTTCTTCTCCTCCGGCAGCAGCGGCGGCTTTGGTGAGGCCGAGGACCAGCTCCAGGTGCTCTGAGCTGGCCTCGCCGAAGCCGCCACTGCCGGAGGAGGAGAAGAAGGCAGGAGCAGTTTGGAGGTGGCAGCCGCGATGCTGGGTTGTGGCTGCCACCCAATTCTGGTGCCTTGCACGGGGCTCCGAGATGTAAGTCAAAGCCTGCGACTCAAGTCAAACAGGCCCCTTCTTGCTGCAAGTCAAATATGATGCAAGTCAAGCAGTATGTAAGTCAAGGTTCCACTGTACTGTACTCTTCTTCTTTTTATGGGGTATGGGCTCAGGGACTCTGCTTTGCTGAGCTTCAGCCTCTCTCTCATGCCTGTGAGGTGTTACCTAAGTCTTCTGCTGCTACTACTTGCTGTTGGCCAGACTCCTCTTCAAGAACCTGAAAGGGGTTTTGCAGGTCCACAGATGAAGAGAGTCTTCTCCTTTTGCTCTTAACTGTGACACTTTTTTAATGGTGCTTCCTCCCCACTCAATTTGTTTCATTGTCAGCAGCATTTCTTTCTTCAGCTTTGCTTTGCTGTTCTTCCAGCACCAGCACCTCCCTTGCCTTCTGCTGCTCAAAATTTTCTGTATATGTACTCTTCATCTTCTCTTACACATGGAAGCCTGGCCACTTGCTCCTACAGTTCTTTCCCCTTTCTTCCAAAACTGTTGCCAGTCTACACTTGCGACATGTGTAGGCCACATCGTTCTCCAGCACATAGACAAACATTGCACACACTAGAGATGGACACGAAACGAACAATTTTTCATTTCCGTTTTTGTTTTTTCATTTCGTTACGCAACAAAACGACAAATGAATTTTATCTTTAAAATGAAACGAAACGAACAGAAACACCAGAAATTTTGTCGTCCGTTTTGTTTTTGTTACAGCAATACATTGAACTGCTTTAAAAGCTAAAAAAAATCACCAAAAAATTAAATAAATGGTAACGAAATGGTAATGAAACGAACAAAAATGAAAACAATTTTTTTGCAAAAATTCGCAAAAAATGGAAACAAACTGAAACGGACCCCCTAAACGACAAACGACAAACGAAACACCATTTTTTTTAGTCGTGCCCATCTCTAGCACACACACATTGCAGGTCACCACCACAGAAACGCACCTTCCCTCCATAATCCCTGATACCTTTATCACTTCCTTCTGTTTGTCTAAGAAAAACATTTTATGTTGTTTTGTTTTGTCCTTCGAGTCTACTGGGAAAGTTTCTCTGCCGTTGTTCTCACCTTTTCTTTTCTATCTTCCTCCAATGGACTTTGTCCTTCCTACCTCTCACTTCTGGGACAAGTCTTGAGGTTTGTTCCTCTGCTGTGCAGATGTCCAAAAACCAATCCCCACCAAACCTGCTGGGATTGTAGAAGAAAATCAGCAGAAACATCACTGCAATTTGGGGGTCTCTAGGTGTTGGGGGTGTCATTTTATAGGGTTGATAAAGGGGGACTGACAAATTAATTCATCAGTTTGTTTAAAAATTGTAAATCCACGATTACTCAACGTTAATTGATTATAAATCATGATATATCACCTTTTTTCCGATTTATGCCAATCTCTATTCATATCCCCAGGGACGCAACAGTTAAAGTTACTGACCATTGATATACTATCAAATACATAACTGGGTACATAGTGCTGTGCACATCCAAAAGAATCAGATCTGAATCCAACTGGTGTGGTGGTGGTTGGAGTTTGGGGGAAGTTTTATTTAACAGATCCTTTTCCAGCATTCAGGTTTTCCAAAGTAAATTATCTAGTCTAGGTAGAATCTTAGAACAGCAGAGCTGGGACTATATGGATCAAGGAGGCTCAACGGGGAACAGAACTCCAAAGCTTTGACTCCACAGCCAGACGCCTAAACCACTGAGCTATCGAGAAGTTCTTCCATAATTAAATAAGGAAGACATCTAGATTAGCCATGATCAAAACAGGAGCTGGGTGATGCTCTAATTTCAGTAAGAAATTTAAGGGTGTATTTAACTATCCTGCTTAAAAATCAAACCACTTTGGCAGTATTTATTATAGCTTTGGATAGACTATTGCCTCTGTGTTTCCTTTCAACACCTTCTTTTTAGAATGTATCAGCAGGAGGTACAATTTATAACAGTGCAGATTTGAATTCTACACTTTAAATAACATCTACTGTTCATACAACTCTTACAAAGACTTTAATCCCATAGCTGCCTCTTGAAGATTCTGCCATACAATATAATCACCCAGAATTCTGGTTAGAAGATGGGCAGAATATAATATAATATAATATAATATAATATAATATAATATAATATAATATAATATAATATAATATAATATAATATAAATCAGAAGCTTGTGAACCACCCAGAGTATCCGTGTTGCCAGATGGTGTGGTATATAAATTTAATAAATAAAGAAATAAGAAATTACCGGTGCCATATTGGTTGAGCAATATGGTATTTAGTATTTATTTATTTGTTTGTTTGTTAATCTTATACTCTGCCCATCTTCCCGGAGGGGAGCTCTGGGCAGCTCACAATAAAAACAGCCAAAAGAAACAAGCACAAGAAAAAGAGAAGAGGACAAGATGGCGGGCATAGCCCAAGCAGAGATACGCGGGCAAAGAAAAAAAAACTAAATAGAAAGGTCGCCAAATGCCTCCCTGATGGGATAAGTCTTCAGGGCCTTTTTAAAGGCGGGCAGGGACTCTGCCAGGTGCAGCTCACTGGGTAGATGGTTCCATAGCATGGGGCCCACCACAGAGAAGGCGCGGTCATGCGTACACAATTTCCGCGCCTCTCTGGGTGTGGCCACCCTCAGTGAGTGCACCTGCACCAATCTCATGGGTCTGGTCCCAGTCGATCTCTGAGAGATATGCTCCGCCAGATACTCTGGTCCCAGGCCATGGAGGGCTTTGAAAGTCAAAACCAGGACCTTGAACCTGATCCAGAGGACAATGGGGAGCCAGTGCAAGCGAGCCAGAACTGGGGTGATGTGCTTGAATCTACAAGCACCCACCACCAGCCTGGCCGCTGCATTCTGCACCCGTTGTAACCTCCGGACCAGGGTCAAGGACAAACCCACGTAGAGGGCATTGCAGTAGTCGATCCTCAAGATCACTAGGGCCTGCACAACAGTCCTCAGGGAGGACTCATCAAGGTAGTGGCAGATCTGGGTGACCGTGCGGAGATGGACAAAAGCGGCCCTGGAGGCAGCCATCACCTCGGCTTCCAGGGAGAGGGCTGAGTCCAGGATGATGCCCAGATTCCTGGTCCTGTCCATAGACTGGAGGGAACCCCCCCCAGTTTAGTGAGGGGCCCATTGTACCCAGACGAGGGCGCCCCGAAGAACAGAACCTCCATCTTCTCCGGATTCAGCTTGAGCTGGTTATCTTTGGTCCATTCCAGAACTGCCTCCAGGCACAGATCAAGGGAGCAAACTGCCTCCACTGCAGAAGATGAAAAGGAGAGATAGAGCTGCATGTCATCAGCGTACTCCTGATGACCTCCGCCAGTGGCCTCATATAAACGTTGAACAGCATGGGTGAGATTGCCGACCCCTGGCGCACCCCACAAGGGAGAGTCCAAAGAGCTGACAAGTCATCACCCAGCTGAACCCACTGAGTCCGGCCGCAAAGGAAGGAACGGAGCCAGGACAAAGCCTGACCCCCAATTCCAGCCTCTGCCAGCCGGACCAGCAGGTTACCGTGGTCGACGGTATCAAAGGCAGCTGACAGATCAAGGAGAACCAACAGGGAGGAACACCCCCTGTCAGCCTCCTTGAGGAGGTCATCCTGCAGAGCGACCAGGGCAGTCTTGGTCCCGCGAAGAGATCTGAAACCAGACTGGAAGGGATCCAGGATACGATTTTCCTCCAGATATGACTAGAGCCTGACGGCAGCAACCCTCTCGACAACCTTGCCCAGGAAGGGAACAATGGTGATCAGACGGTAACTAGATAGATCGTCCAACGCCATGCCAGTTTTTTTCAGAGTGGGTTTCACCACGGTCTCCTTTAAACGGGCGGGAAAACATCCCTCCCTGAAAGAGGCCATGGCAATAGTGGAAACCCACTCTGGCATGTTCCCTTCAGCAGATTTAATGAGCCAGGCTGGGCAAGGGTCAACGGGAGTGGCCGCCAGCCGGCAACCAGCCATAGCTCTGGAGGCCTCCGCCGGAGACACTGGCCCAAACTCATCCAGGAAGGAAGAACAGAGGGGTGAGGCCCCAGGGATCTCAGGGGTGGACTAGAGCGACCGGGGGGCAAGTTGGAATGGATGGCCTCTATTTTGGATCTAAAATGGGCTGCAAATTGCTCACTAGTGAAATCACTAGGAGGAGGCCTCAGCTGACTGGGATTGGAGAGGTCTCGAACCACCTGGAACAGCTCCGCCTGGTGGTTTGAGGCCTCGCCAATTCTCAGGGAAACATAGGATGTTCTAGCGTCCCTAATCGCGCAAAGATAGCGGCCAGTCAGCTGCTTAAGTGCAGCCCTATTCTCTTCTGTCCGGTGTGTCCTCCAAATGACCTCTAGCCTCCTGCATTCTTGTTTCATCGACCACAACTCAGCCATATACCACAGAGAGGAGCGGTCTCCACAGCACAGGAGGTGCTTGGGGGCGATCTGGTCCACCGCCCCAGTGGTCCCCTCATACCACCTATCCACCAGGGCATCGACCGGATCGTCTGCCAGGCCACCAGAAAGCTCCCCGAATGCTTCCATGAACCTGGCAGGGTCCAGAAGCCTACGGGCCGGGCCCAAATATAGGGCCAACATTCCCTGTGGGGTGGGGGGGATCAACAGGGAAACTTTTAGCAGGTGATGGTCCAACAATGACACAGGCGGGGCAGAATACCCCTGACCCTCAGACAAGAATCTGACAACATGGAGGAAAACACCAGGTCCAGGGTATGGCCAGCTCTATGGGTGGGGCACACAACATGCTGAGATAGATTCATGGAAGTCATGGATTCCATGAATTCCAGAGCTGCACCAGAGAGTTCCTCCTCGGCATGCACATTGAAGTCCCCAACCACGAGGAGGCGGGGGGACCTCAACAAGGCAGCCGAGATGAACTCCGCGATCTCTGGAAGGGATTGTGCTGGGTTGCGGGGAGCACAGTACACCAGCACAATGCCAAACGTATCTCACTGACCCACTGATAGATGGAGGCATTCTACCCCGGGACACACCATTGTCGCAGAACTGCTAACATGAAGGGATTCCCTGTAGACGATGGCCACCCCGCCACCCCTGCCCTCTGCCCTGCCTGCCCACTGGACCTGAAACCTGGGGGGGCACAAAAGGGAGAGAGAAGCCCCACCCTCAGCGCCCACCCAGGTCTCGGTGATACATGCCAGTTCAGCTCACTCATCCACAATCGCGTAATGGATGAGAGGTGTTTTATTATGAACCAACCTGGCATTAACCAGGAGGCAGGACAGGTCGGAGGCACTGGCGGGATGGCATCCAGGTACGTGGCGGTGAGCGGAGGGATCAGTACGGGGGACAGGCAGTAGGTGCCTGGCCCGAGTTCTTCTTACACGACTAATCCCTCCACCCGGAGCATACCTCCCATGGCCAGACACCAGTGAGATACAGGTCCCTGCCAACATGGTGACCTTAAAAAATACAGTAAATCAAGAACAAAGTAGAAAATACAACAACAAAGTAAAAAAATAACAACAACAATAATAATAAATAAACAAAATACAACCGAATAGGGTACAAATCCAGGGCTAGAGTAGAAAAAACCAGGGGGGGTAAGAAAGGGGGAGAGGCAAAATAAATGGGTTTCCCGAATAAAGGATATACAGTCAGGAGGGAGATTCAAGAACGAGGCTGGTGGAGAGCGAAATGCGCCGTAGGGAGTGACAGTATATACATAGAATGCCTAGCTGTGTTTCATAACCTACTTTGAGTCCTTCTCAGCTGACCAGCTACTACATGAGTAAAATAAATAACTCAAAACCTCAGGTTTTAGTTCATTTGAGATCCATAAATGGCCCACATGGGGCAGGAGTCCTCTGTACTCTTCATGCAAAATTCAGCTGGAAAACCAAAACCTGCCTCTGCCTGCAGCCTGATGTGATCACTTGACAGATGCAATAACCCTGGATTTTCCTTTCCTCATCAGCCCTGCACAGCTACTGCAAATTCAAGCCTGTGGTTCCTTTAAGGAGTCAGTCAATCTCACATTTGGTCTTCCTATTTTCCTGGGGATCCTGTCCAAAGAAAAGGAGCCTCAGCTTTCAACATTTTTGCTCCCCTCTGAGATAGTTCAAGCTTGATTTGATGAGAATCCTTTTTAGTAATCCAGGGTATCTGCAAATCTCTCCTTCAGCACTACATATCAAATTAATTTTTTAAAAAATATTGGCTTCCTTTACTCTCCAGGTTTCACATCAGTACATGGTAATCAGGAATACAAGGGTGTGGATTATCATGGTTTTGGTCTCCAGTGACACATCCTTACACTTGATTATAGTTTCTGATTCTTTCATTGCTACCCAAGTTTCAGTCTTCATCTGATTTCTTGGCTGCAATCTCTGCTTGGACTGATGATCGAATCAAGGTATATATAATTGCTATTTCAGTTTCTTCATTGCCATCATTAATGATATGTATAATGATATGTCTGTGTTTAAGATTTTGGTCTTCTTAATGTTCAACTGCAATCCTGCTCTGGCACTTTCTTCTTCTGCTTTCTCGAAATGTTGTTTTCTTTGCTACTTTCTGCCAATAAGATGGTGTCATCTGCATATCTAAAGTTTCTTATGTTTCTTCCGCCAATTTCCCCTCCTCCTTCAGCTAGTCTGACTTTTCATATGATATTCTGTGAACAAAGTGAACATATAAGAGGACAAAATGCATCCTTCTCTTATATCTTTGTCTACAGGAAGCCATTCTTCCATATTCTAATCCCAGATTCTTATCCACAATAGAGGTTACGAATCAGAACAATCAAGTGCTAAGGAACACCCTTTTGTTTTAGAACAACCCATAGTTTCTCATGAACTACATAGTCAAAGGCTTTGCTGTAGTCTAATAAAGCACAGAGTGATCTAAAATTCTTTGGTGTGATCCAGTAGCCAATGGATATTTGCAATATGATCTTATGTGTTCTTTTCTGGAATACAGCTTGAACACCAGGTATTTCTTGTTCCAAATAAGCTAAGAGCCTTTGTTGTAAAGATTGTGCTAGCCCTCAAAAGTAACTTCATCTTTTCTACCAACTCTTTGTCTTGAAGCCTTACAGCTAGACCTTATCATCCAGAAATTGACTCAAAAATGCTCTTACTTTTCTACATATGAAGGAAAGAGGAATGAAATGTGCATTCATTTTTTTGTTTTCTTCACTTGTCAGAGATAAAAACTTAATTGCATGTGAGTGGCTTTTACTCTCTCAAAAGGCTAAGGTCAATGGGCAGGGTGGGTGAAATGTTATTGCTGAAACCTAGAATTTTTCAGAGCTGTGTCATGCTAAGTCAAAAAAGCCACGATGCCATCCAGTCTCTGGTGGAATAAAAAACAGATGAAGAGTATATTGACACAAGGATGATAAAATGATAGGCATGGAAATAAATGAAAACATTTTGCTACACATTTCCTCCAGGGTTAATGATGATTTCCTCCTTTTTATATAATTATTATTGTAGTGGACTGTCAGGTTACATCAGACATAAGGTTACTCTATGAATTAGCTGCCTTCCAAAGCCCTATCATTAACACCTTTGCTCAAATCTCGAAAACTAAAGGCCATGGTTTCTTTTGTGAGGTCAATCCATCTAAATTTTTTTCTTCCTTTTTTTCATACTGCCTTTTATTTCTTGCCATTATTCTTGTCATTTTGTGACAAGTGTGATACCCTCAATTTAGTCATTTTGTTTCTAATGAAAGTTCAGGGTTTATTTTATGTAGAACTAATTCATCTGTCTTTCCATTGGTTCATGGTATACGTAAAGGTGCCTTCCAACACCACTTTTCAAATCAGTCTGTGTTTTATTATTCCAGAATCCAGATCCATCCATACTAATTGGGAATGTATCATTCTTGGATAATCTTTGCCTTGATCTCCAGCAATACATCCTAACACTTGAGGAACTTTGCTACTTCCTTCATAGCTTCCCTTCCAAGTGTTAGACCTTTTCTGGTTTGATTTCAGTCTCTGGACTAATGACTGAGCTGATTTATTGAAGAACTTTGGACTGATGATTGAATAGATGTATATAAAATCCAGGACCCCGGTTTCTGCCAAAAATATGGTATTATCTGTGAGTTAAATTATTTATGGTTCTTCTTCTAGTTTTCAGTCCCCCTTCATCTGAACCTTGTGCAGCTTCCCATATGACATGTTCAATATGTAAATTGAACTGATAGGGAGCTAAAATGCACCCTTGCCTGACACTTGTACAGATTTGTTGTGGACTTCAGAAATGTATGTGTTGCCAAAAAGTTCATCCTTGATGCTTTTTTCTCTCCAAAAAAGTGTGATATATTCTGAAGGGTAAAAAACAAATGTCCATGATGGAAGAAGGAATTTCCTGGTTTAAATGAAGATCTAGCAGTAAGGCTTCAAAGTATAAACAGTGAAATGGACAAAGTTACCTTTCAAGGGTGGTTACTTTTTATGTGTTTGTCTTTTGTCTCCCCTCTTCTCTCATAAAAGTGTGAACCATTTACATTCCAAAAGCAGGGAACTGGTCCGTTGTTTGCACTGCTTGCAACCTCCCCTTTTCCTTGGCCATAGTCACAGGTGCAGGCAATTAACATGCCTGCTTCCAGGCGTGGCCCAGCAGGCTCTCCTTCACAAAACAGTAGAAGAATATTCTAGAACTCAACTGCGCTACAAATAAAATTAAGGACAGACAAGCTAGGCACCCTTTTCCAGGCCTCATTTTCTTTTGAATGTTAGAACACACGCCGAAGTCACTTTGAAGTCAAAGTCACAGAGCCTGCTTGAATGTGATAGTATTGATTTCCATACAACTCGCTTTTTCCGCAATGCAGATGTGCATTTTTTTTCCAAACCTATTAAGAGGAGCCTTTGATCTGGCTCATTCGCTAGAGAAATGTATAGATTAAAAACCATATATGTATTTGGGGTTGGGTTTGTGGGGGGGAAAGACGGGTAGCTTGTTCAAAACATCCATGACCAAAATACTCCTGAAAGCTCTTTTCATATACTCCCATCCTAAACAATTGTCACAAATAACCAAGTCAAAGGTCACCAACTGTCAAAACACAACAAAAATGATACAGCATTGAGGATTAATTTCAAGGAGAGATTTGCTCAGAAGTGAATTTCTACAAGGTTTACAACAAATGTAAACATTTTCCATAATTAATTAATTAAAAAAGTCTTGAAAGCCATAGAATATGTAGCAATGGAAATCAATGTATACACAAAACTTAGCATTTAAAGATAAAACACACACACACACACACACACACACACACACACACACACACCACACAATCTATATATATGAATGTACTGTATACAAATATCCTTTGTCCTTAACTGTATAAAAACATGCTAGTTTCCAGGTGGTTTCATAAATTTAGGAATCCATGCATGTCACTTTGAAACATTTGAAACATTTCTCATTTTAAACAGAGATTAATTCACTCTTCCATTCATTCATAAGCTTTCAGTTATATGACTTGCGAACACCAAGGTATTTAATTTTTTTTAGCTAACAGTATGTGTGTTTCCATACCCTCTTCTGAAAAAGCCCACCTAATCACCAGTAATCTCCAAGCATGACTTCAGAATAAAATGGTATAAAAATGAATGGGGGACTAAATAAGAACATTATTAAATATACTGCTCATCTCATAGTTCCAAATTGTGGTAAGAAAAGTTCAGTCATTCAGAATCTTTCTATGCCTCGTCTTTACCTTTCGACTAAGGGAAAGAAGGCAGTTCTTTTGTTGGAAGAGAGAAAGAGAGAAGAGAGACAACAGTGAAGATTTATACTTAGCGGCCATGATCCAACACAGGGTAAAGCATGATGAAACCCCACAGATTTCAATAGGTTGATGCTTAATTATGTCTCGGGATGGACAAGTGAAAGATGCCTGTGCTTGCATCATACTCTTTTGAGACACAGCTCTATGAGATTAATTGCTTGTGTACACTCCAATTTGGCAAAAGAAAAGAAAAATATATAATCTGCATAGACTCTTCTGTCCTAATCTCATTCCTAACAAGCAATCATGTAGGTCAGGCCTGCCCAAAGTCCGGCCCGGGGGCCAAATCTGGCCCGTCAGGCCATTCTGAGTGGCCCGCGGCTGGCTGGCCCACCCCTCCCTCCCCCTCCTTCGCCCCATGTTTTTTTAAGCAGGCTCCCTGTGCTTCCTTTGGTCCCCACCTTCCTTCCCTCCTCCCTTCCTTGTTCCCTACTCTCCTTCCTTCCTCTCTTGGTTTCCACCTCCCTCCCTCCCTCCCTCGGTCCCCACCTTCCTTCCTGCGGGTGGGGTTGCAAGGGGTCAGTGGGTGGGGCTTATGGGTCAGTAGGTGAGGCTTGCAGTGGGATGGCAGCATCGGGGAACAACCGGCCCCTGACATATTCTCAGCCACCAAATCTGGCCCTCCTTACAAAAAGTTTGGGCACCCCTGATGTAGGTCTTTCTTTTTTAGACAGAAACCACTAATAATACTTTACGGCAAATCCTGTTGCTATAAATTATGCTGCAGAAAGTTTATAATATAATCCACTGCAGCAATTGTTCAGAATTTAGACATTTCTGATTTCAACATTGAAGATCCCAATGCTCCTGTGTAGTCCTTTTCACTGATGGAAAACCAACCGGGACCTGCAGGACATGAAGGGAAGTTTTTACCAAAAGTCACCACCACTGTCAGTAACATCAACTTGCTGATGGCAATTTTTGATGGCTAAAGACATTCCAAACCCATTCCAAGGCTCCCAACCATTTCCAGAAGGCAAACATGATTGCACAGGAGCTTGGGGGGGTGGGAATCAGAAATGTATAATTTCTGATAATCACCATGTCTAATTACATTGTCAGCTTTATGAGGTGTAATGAATGTAACAAGATTTCATCCAAGATATCTACCACTACAGTCTACTATACTTTGCAGCAAATGGCACTGCTTCAAATATTATTAATTTAAGGTCCATGATTGCTTCAAATAAATATTAATTTAATGTCCATGATATCTGATCCAGGCTGGAGTCAATTTATTAAGAATCTCTAGCTCTTCGGAGGATCTTAAGAATCACACTCAAAGACATCCTATTATGATACACAGTGTGAAGTACAATCTAAATAAAGTTGACTGCCCTAAATATTTTACCCATTTGTTTACTTCCAGGGGTGGATTAACCACTAAGCAAAATAAGCACGTGCTTAGGGGCATCAAGGGAAGAGGGGGGCACCACAGAAATTTTCCATAGCCAAATTTACAATGGGCCATATGGTGCAATACTGCAAATGGTGGAACTGAACCAGGATCCACAAAGAGGGCCCCCCACATTAAATGAAAACATTGCATACAGATATATAAAATAATAAGAAAACTTAAGAGTGTAGACTTCTGCCAAGGATTATGAAATCAAAGGGGGAGAATCCCCCAGAGAGACAAAATGAAAGCAGGGGAAACTTTGTATGCAGTCAGTTGTCCACTGAGAATGAGACAGTGCAAGGGGGTTAGTAGCTCACTCAGCATTCAGCCTGCCAACAGGCAACAACACACATGCTAACATTATACAGTGGTACCTCTACTTATGAGTTTAATCCATTCTGAATGCATGCTCATAAGTTGAACAACTCATAAGTAGAGCAGACCTATCTAAAAATAATTTTAAAAAATAAATCAGAAAAAATTGTAGGTGGAGCATACTGCACCTAAAAGTTGTAAGGCAGCAGTTAAAACGCCAACGGTTTTCGGCTCTTAAGTTGAATTGCTCATAAGTAGAGCCACTCGTAAGTAATTGTACCACTGTAACTTTGTGGCAGGATCTTGCCTACACAAACCTGCCAACTGCAGGATCTTCTTGTTATGTTAGTTTATCAGTTGATAAAACACCAGCTCTATCACATGTTGCTCTGTTCAGCTTTGTACTTAGGCACTTAAAAGATGGACAGCCTATTGAACACTTTTGTGTTCAACATCATTATTTTTCCAGACAATCCTGACTTCTCTAGGTGTGCCTTAAAAAGGGCAGCCTTAGTTTCATCATTTTCGCTCCCAGACTGTTTTGATCAGGACCCACTTGTTTATATTTCTGGCAATCCATCATATCCACAAAGCTCTCCTCCAACACTTTGGGAATTCACTGATAACACAAATTGGACAACATAAAGATCTTGATGACAGCTGTATTAGAAAAATGGTTTGTGTGTGTATATAACATATATACCACACTGATTAGTGATAAACACTACATCCATGATAAAACAGACATAAGATAAAGTATATGTTAATTAATATACTAAATAGCACCACCACTACTTGTAAAACCAACCATAATTGTAAGAGTTTTCTTGTTTTATTTTTATTTTTAATTGTTATTGCAAACCTGTCTATTCATGTTCTCAACAGTGGAAATGTTGAGTTTAATAAGACTGTAACTCCCTGGTTGATGAGATGAAAATACATTCATTAAAGCAGTGGCTAACAAATCTGACACCTATTATTTAATGAATTTTTAAATTCAAATCAGTTAAGCAGAAATCCATTTAACATAACTGACCTTTAAAACAGGATTATGTTTTTGCTAAAAGGACATTGCAGATTGTATCATTTCTGTGTCTCCTTAGGTGTGAATGTGACAATGTCTTACAAATTAGAAGGCCTGAGTCACTCTTTCCCTACCAATAACCATTCAAAAGTATGATCCTCACCATTTTAACTCTCTTGTGTTGGCCTGAGATGAAAAAAGACATAGTGGAACTGGAAAAGGTGCAAAAGAGAGTGTCTAAACTTTTTTGCAAGGAGGGACAGATTTGATCAGGTGAAAATGTGTGGAGGGTCAACCAGTCAGCCACATTTGGTCCCTGGGCCAGACTTTGGACAAGTCTCCATAACATGCAAGGAGGTGGGGAGGACGATCTAGCAACGGAGCTGGGGTGGGTAGGCTGGGCTGGTGGCTGGGGGGATGGACAGAGGCAGGGAGGGCAGGCAAACCATAAAACTGCAAGCTAACACCTCCATCCGATATGGGGAGGGGCCAGTTGGGGGATGTGTGACAGGCTTTGGACGTGCCTGGACTAAATTGATTACTGGGCTGGGGCACCTCCCTTATGAGGAAAGGCTAAAACATTTGGGGCTCTTTAGTCTGGAAAAAAGGCGCCTGAGGAGGGATATGATTGAGACGTACAAAATAATGTAGGGCATTAGTAAAGTAGATAGAGGGACACTCTTCTCCCTCTCACAAATACCAGAACTAGGGGACATCCACTCAAACTGAAGGTTGGAAGAGAGAGAACAGACAAAATATTTTTTTAACCCAGCATATTGTTAGTCTATGGAACTCCCTGCCACAGGAGGTGGTGATGGCATATGGCCTGGATACCTTCAAAAGGGGATTGGACAGATTCCTGGAGGAAAAGTCCATCAAAGGTTACAAACCATGATGGAGATGTGTAATCTCCAGGCTTAAAACCAGGGTACTTCAAGAGCCAGATGCAGGGGAATGGTATCAGGAGACAGATATCTAGTCTTGTGTGTTCCCAGACACATTTGGCGGGGCCACTGTGAGATACAGGAAGCTGGACTAGATGGGCCTTTGGCCTGATCCAGCATGGCTCTTCTTATGTTCTTATGATAAGGAATATTGTGTCACACATCTAGTAGGCACCAGGTTCAAGAAGGCTGGTCTAGATATAGAGAAGTTCCCATTTTGAATAGCCTAGACCAGTGGTGGTGAACCTTCGGCACTCCAGATGTTTTGGACTACAACTCCCACAGTCCTTTGTCATTTGCAGAACAGGCTTGGAATTCTGGGAGTTGTGTTCCAAAACATCTGGAGTGCCGAAGGTTTGCCACCATTGGCCTAGACTGTGGTACATTGCAGTGATTATTTTAGTACTTCCTCTTTAAAAATATACATAGCCTACTCTTCCACTGTTTCCTCTAGAGACCCAAGATGGCTAAAGCCAATGGGAAAGTCATCCATACTCGCCTGATGCCACAAATTTTACAGTGTCTATGTAGTTTACTTTCCAGTTTACCATCTAGACAATTTTGGGTAATTACATTCAGTTGTTTCAGCCTGATGATGAGGACAAAACATTTGAATTGGTCAGTCCCACTTGGCCCTTCCATTCTGCTCGTATGAACATGGCAAATGTTTCATTAGTGCAGGGGATGTTGCCCTCTTGTCTTGAAAGAAGTGGTAGTGCTCCCTGTACTAAAAAGGACCTATTCAGACCCATAGATATGTCACTTCTTCTTCTTCTTCTTCTATTATTATTATTATTATTATTATTATTATTATTATTATTATTATTATTATTATTATTATTATTATTATTATTATTGCCATTATTATTGCCGCTGCTGCTGCTGCTGCTGCTGCTGCTGCTACTACTACTACTACTACTACTACTACTACTACTACTACTACTACTACTACTACTACTACTACAGGCTTTTGGGAGCTGCAGTCTAGGAATGCCTGGGGATCCATGGTTGGGAACCACTGCAACCAAGGGAGCAACCTAATCTTTTCAGAAAAACCATCCCCCTTTTTACTAGGGTGATGGCTTTGGGAAAAGGAATTAGAATATGGTGGAAAGGCCACAGCTATTTTTATCTAAGAAAAATGTGAGGGACATGTCTAATCTGCCGAGAAAATTAAGAACACACCCTCCCTACAAATTCTACACAACCAAAGTTGTCTTTGCTCAGTTCCCTCACAGTGGCCACAGCTCCCCAGTGTTGTGTTGAGGTAAGAATTAGAACAGTTCCCTTGCAATAACAATGGGATATTCCACGCTGGCTAAAATGGCTGAAGTCTCTGTTTCTACTTGAGGAATGTAGAAATATCCTTCCTTTGTAGTAAATGGGGAAGCACTTATGAGTTTACAGAAGTCGATATATGCACAATGTCTTCATCAGCCACAAATAAACACTGGATCAAAGTGTTTGTCAATGAGCTTTTACCTGCATCCCATATGGGTCAATAGCAGAAAAAGATTGTTTTTAAATAGGGATGGGCAGGAAACAAAAAAACAAAATGCTGTTTCATTGTTTCATTACATAATAAAACAAAACGAGGAAGCAGCATTTCATTATAGATGAAACAAAAAGGTCATTTTTTCCATTGAAACAAATCATTTTGTTCCATTGTTTTCAGGCTCCCGCTGAGCTGTCAATGGCTGGAGCCCTTTAAACCTGGGACCCCCTGGTACTGACCGGGCCAGGTTTAAAGGGTTCCAGGCATCTACAGAGTGGCAGAAGCCCCAGAAAATGGTGCGGAGGGTAGCACAATTGCTGGAACTGCCCTCCACACCATTTCCTGAGGGCTCCTGCTGAGCTGTCAATGGCTGGAGCCCTTTAAATATGGCTCCCGGGGTCCCGGGCACCAAATCTGGTGCCTCTAGGACCCAGGGGAGCCATTTCATTTTGTTTCATTTTGTTTTGTGCAATTTTTTAAATAAATGTAAGAAATGAAACGAAACAAAACAGGGGTGAGCACAAAATGAAATGAAACATTATTTTTCCGTTTCGTGCCCATCCCTATTTTTAAAATTAAATTATATCTAAGTTTTACTTTTTACAACTCTGGTTTCCAGTTATATAACACAGTTATATTCTTAAGACTCAGTAAAGAAAATACTAGAATAACTGTCCACTGAAAAACAGCAGCAGAAGTACAACGCTGTTTCTCCCTGTGCTTTTATCTAAGTGATAACATTGGTCTTGGTGTAGAGCAGCATAATACAGTACTTGTTATTCTCTGCCTGTCTGTTTGGCAACAATCATGTTGAAAAGATACTTTTAAAATGCCAAGATCCTTTCTGTGAAGAAGAGAGAAAGAGCCACTTGCATTATTTACCAGCACACACACACACATTTTCAAGCTATGGCTCCCCCTTCTTCATTTTTTATTGAAGTCCCACATCTCAGAGATTATAGAGGGCAATTAGATTGGAAAAGTAGACAGGACACAGCTGGAGCTATTTTAGATAAAAGCAGAGAAATCTTCTATGTATTATATACCAGTTATCGTTATATTTCCTATCATTAAACACTGGTTTGTTTTATGTTTCTGTTCTTCATTCTGTTTATCACTCCAAATTTTTTAAAGCTATGAGCAGAATGAGTTTTCTTAATAAAATAATTCCAGGCAAAAATCAAAGAAAAATAAAACAAAACAAATGATACAAAAGACACAGAACATGTGGCACCTTAAAGACTAACTTTCATATTTTAATGTAACGTTTTATGGACATGTCCACTTCTTCAGACAGATACCAGCAAGAAGATGTGCAATATAATATGTAATGTTTCATACCAAATATTCATTGGCTGTTGTATGTAGGCATATTTGCATGCAAGCCCGGTTGTAAATTCCCATAGAGACAGAGCTGGGGTGAGTGTAGATAGGGGGGTGGGGAGAGGAAGATGGGAGTTGGTTTTGAAGGAAGTTTGCTCTATGTCTGAAGAGTGGACATGTCCACGAAATGTTACATTAAAATATGAAAGGTAGTATTTAAGGTAACACATGTTTTATGCCTTTTGTTTCTTTTCTTTTGTTTTACTTTTATTTTATTTTTACCTGGAATTCTTGATAAGACTAACATGGCTACCATTTCCAAAACTTCTAATAAAATAATTAAACCAACCATGACTCAAAGAACTCAAGGTGATAACAGGATTTTTGTTGGACATTTTTGACCCCCATAAGAATGTGTGTTAGAGTGAAATGAGGTTTAGCTGCAGGATTAGGATTGTGGGTAACGTTTGGGTTTAATTCACACATTGGGTGTGTCCTGAACCCACTGAGATTTCCTGTGCCCTATAAATGGGTCTAACCAAAGTCACTTCTTCTGTTAGCATCATAGTGTGCTGAAAAATGGCATGAAATGTTATTGTTTTCCTAATTGCTGAAATCCTATTTCTTAGCACAGTAAGTTGCAACTAGAGTAGGTCCATTCACTCAATGGAACTTATGATACATCAAACCCCCATTAATTAAATGAATGAATTCTAGTTTTGAATTATTAAGCAGTAGGATTTCTGCCTATGATTTACATATCCAAATAGTGGTTCAATGGCCATTAATGATGGGATATTGGGGGAAAATGAACTCTAGTTCCTACAATGTGTTGGGAACCTTCCAGGCTGAATTATTGGACTGGAAATCACCAATGCAGGGGCATTGTTTGGAGACATTGGGGAAGGCATGTAGTGGCAAGTTGTTGCATGGCTTTCAATATGGACTCCTCTGAGCTGTCCACCTGATACATGATCATTCATTTCATAATACACAGGGACAAAATCAAGATTGAACAGGCTCATGATTCTGTTTTATTTCATATTTTTTGTCCTTCCTTGTTCACAATTCCTTTGCTTCTCTCTTCATTGTAATCACAGTACCTACACAAGGAGTTAAGAAATGGCTAATTTAGGAATCCATGTATACCCATGACATAGGCTTCTGTGAAAATATTCATTACATTATCTCTAAGATTCAGTCATTAAAATGATTCCTTATTCATTTAATTTACAAAGCTATTTCATAGGTATTTGTACTTACATATTATGGGTATGAGAACAGGAAGGAGAAAAGGTGATTGCACAAAAATGAAAATATCACATCTCAAATTGTAAGCTGCAAAAGATTTTGAAGATAAGAAAACATAAATTTTATTTATTTTTGCTCATTTTAACATTCAACACAAGTCGTTACATGAAGGCATATTCCAGACCTGTCAAAAATTTCTAGCTTGCTGCCATGTCTTCAGAAATGTCTCAGTATATATATGAGTGCCTTGATGTGTATGGCTGTGCAATCACTGGATTTCACAACAAGGGAGTTAAAATCAAAACACAGCGCCTATTAACAGTGCTAAACTGACATTTGACAATTTTCAAAAATGAAGTAGGTCTTTTCTCATCAAGCAGATGCTAAAACTCACATCAGGCCCAATGAGCCACCCTCCTGCTTTGTTTGGACTACCACTGCCATGGCTATTCAGACAAGGGTTGGTGGGAATCCAAACACATATGGAAGTTACCTATTTGAGGCATTCTGCCTTCTCTGTGCCCAGCAAAAAATCAGAAGCAATGGCAGATATTAATTTCTAACACATGCTCAGGTCATGTGGAACTCTAGATGAAAGGTGAGGGAGCTGGGGCCTTCCAGATGTTGATGAACTACAACTCCTATATTGCCTGTCAATTCACTACATTGGCCTGGGCTCAAATAAACTGTTGTCATATAAGAACTACAGGGCTACAAGTTCCCAGTCCTGCCCTTTCTACTTCTGTTTCTAGAATCGAGTTAAAAATATCATTGCTGGCTTGGAACAGGTTGGAATGTGCAGTTAAAGGTGCAGTTAAACAGTGTGGATGCTGTCCTTGCATCTTTTTTTGAGTGGGCGGGGGTAATCTTTGTGGCTCCTTTAAGCACAACAGAACTCCTGGTTCCTCCTCAGCATGTGGATTAGCAGGTTATCTTCCACTTACCCTGTGGTTTTGTTATTTTGTTTTTACAGAAGAGAACTCCCATTATCTTTTAGGTAAAGAGGGAAGTACAGAGAGAAAGTTGCATACACGTGATAAGAGCCTCATGTCACAGTGGTTAAACTGCTGTACTACAACTATAACTGTGTCCATGACCTGGGGTTCAATCCCAGGTAGCTGGCTCATGGTTGACTCAGCCTTCCATCCTTCGGAGGTCAGTAAAATAAGTACCCAGCTTGCTGGGGGAAGCCTGCATAAATAAATTGTAAACCACCCAAACAGTGCTATAAGCTATATAGTGCTATAAACAGTGTTATTTTTATTTGTTTTATTTTTGGTTTCTTTTTTGTAATTTATGGCTATTCCCGGGGTATAAATGCAATAAATAAATAAATAAATAAATGCATAAATGCTCTAGTTAGCATGGTCACTAGAAAAATACAGTGCCCAAAAAGTGAATTTTCCATCTCAATGCATTAAAGCTCATCCCCACTTTGTAACCTAGACCTTGTCACTAAATAAGAGTTCTTTGAATGACAACAAGGCAAGAAGACAGACACATAGTAACACAATTGGCTCAGATTACAGATCTCAAAGAGAATTTTAAAACAAACTAACAAAAGTCCATTTCGCAGTGTCATTCTGTTTCAACCAAGACATCATTTTCTGTTTCTCTTTCTGAAAATATCTAAGGTCATTATCTCAATGCACAGATTTGATCTGTGTTAATATAAACTGGACCATTGCCTCCCATGGGTTTTTCATACCGCACTCCTGTGAATGACCTAAGTCACATCACAACCTGACCCGATCCAACTCATTTTTCTACAATTTATGTAATATACTGGATTTTCAGCACATACAAATCCATGGGGGAATTCCAATCTTTCAAAAAAAGAGAAAACAATAATGCAGAGACAGCTCATTTTACAGACTCACCTGATGATATTTGCACTGGTGGAACTTTGCACTAGATTTATTTAGTTTGGAAATCCAGGCCACACAGTTGTGGTGTTCTGAGTCCCCTGAAGCAATCCTGCTCTGCATCAAGAAGTAGACAGCCCTGTTGTGTAGCAGTTACAGTTTTCCAATGGACTTCAAGGGCAGCCTCTTGCAAAGATCATTACAGTATTGTCACCAAGTCTTCTCACCAAACATACATGGTGACATACTGTCCCTTCTGAAGGTTCTTAGCCAGGTCAGGCACAGCCACCATGTAACTCTGGACTTTGGAGATCATGGAAGATAGATAGTGGCAATTAACTCTTAAAGGCCTCAAACCAGTAACGTAACTATGGCTGACATCTGCAGATAAATATAGATTGAACACGAGAGCTTAAAATTTAGTATGACAAATGCTAGTGATGTTTTTTCACTTCTCACTTCTTAGTTCTAGTTGGTCTTTCAGTTAGGACATGTAACAGCATCTTTCTCATATTCCTTTTCTTCAAGATTTTTTTAATGCTGTCAAAAAGAAGAATTTCTTCTTAGTTACAATGGAAAATGAAATACAGTATTCACAACTAGAATAGGCCTATGGAGTCTGAGGGGATTTGGTGAGTCAGCTCCTCTGTATGTTCCATTGATTCAATGGGCCTATACTAGTTGTGATTTACTCTTCTATTTCAGCCATTGATATACACTAAGTATCTTTCAGTGTTTGGCCAACCAATATGTGGAACATCAAATAAAGATCAGAACATACTACCATGTTTTCCCGAAAATAAGACACTGTCTTATATTTATTTTTTCTCAAGAAGACACACTACGGCTTATTTTCAGGGGATGTCTTACTTTTATTAAGTATAATATGCTTGAATGTCAGCCCTGCACACAACCATAGCCACGCCCATCACTAGGTCTTATTATCAGGGTAGGGCTTATATTTAACAAATGCATAGAAATCCTACTAGAGCTTATTTTTTGGGGAGGTCTTATTTTCGGGGAAACAGGGTAATAAATTTAAGTTTCATTCCCTTACCCTTCCATAACTAGAAGTCAAAATTCACAACAAAAATATCTTGCAAGAACATCCTTTGCTTCTTACTTTCATGGGTATTCCTATGTATCCAATGTCTAATTTTCTTCTTAATCTTCTCTTGTAATCATATTTTTTTAAAATAAAGACGTGCACTGAGATCAGCTAACACTTCTGGATCCATAAAGCTGGACTTGTCCACTAGTTTGTGTAACCAACTTAATTAATCAGGATCCTTCTTGAAAATCCATAAATTCTTGTTGAATATGAATGGGAAACCAAGGACCATTTGATGTTTGTAATTATGACCTTCAGTTTCTATGACGGGCAAAGTGACTAAAGCCTGTTTCATTTATGCAGGATGGGCACTAAAGTGTATATAAAGATGGAACCTAGCCATGATAAGAACGAGAATTTCCATCTTCTGTTCGCTAAAGCAAATCAGCGAAAACGGTTTTCACCATGACTGACCAGAAGGCTTCACTGAAAGGTACGTATCTTGACATTTTTTTGAGATATCTTTATCATTTAGATTGAGAGACAATTTAAATTTTAACAACATAATCCACATTATAGGCATAGACAGTCACCCCATAAATAGTTTTTTCATTGCTGCTATAAAAAAAAATACTCTTGAAAATGGAAATTTGGGGGGAAAATGTATTTTCAAAGTTTGTACAAGCCCCATTAAAACAAATGAGAAGATGAATGTATACAAAAAGATGCTGTGTTCCTCCATTACAAAACCATCTCATAAATTATGTCCCAGGTCAGATTATATTTTATTTAATTTGTATTACTGAGATTATTGACCCTTCTTACTTCTTCTAAATAGCTTCATGTTAAACAAGGAACATGGTGCCATTTTGTTTTTCCCAGCATTGAATAGAACAAAAATGTGCCACCGTTCCTTCACTTTGCAACCGAATAGGTTATTGCAGCAGGCAGAAGCTAACTATGCAAACAAATATTCAGAGGTAAATAGAGTTCTTTGGAATTGATCCTCAAGTAAGAAAGTATAGGATTTTAGATTAAACCAATTTATGCTTATTTATGTGTTTCATTATGTTTGATAGCACCTAGTTCCTGAGAAACACTTCTAGAATTGCATCCTATTAAAGACCTTCTCCATTCCAGATACATAGTCCAATCCTACATTAATTTATCATGGAAATTCTACTGCATTCAATGGGATTTTCTCCTATGTATGCTAGTTATCTATAGCTCAATGCATTTGACATCAGGCTACAGAATCAAGATTTGGGAATTCAGTTCTCCAATGTGGCAGCCAGGAAAAAAAAGCTAACTTGTGAAGTTTTGAAAAAACTGCATGGTCTCAGGAGAAGAGACCAGTAAACCACTTCTGAATATTTTATTTCACAAATAAATTGTATTTATTTATTTGCTTTATATACTGCCCATCTGCCAACAGGGCCACTCGACATTTTACAAAAAAAATGGGAGGGAATGTACTCCTTGCTGCTGCTTATATACTGCTTATAGCACTTAAAGCACTTTCTGGGTGGTTGGCAAGTAAATATGCAGGCTACATTTTGCCCCCACCCTCAGCAGGCTAGGTGCTCGTTTTACAGATCTCAGAAAGATGGAAGGCTAAATCAGCCTTGAGCCAACTACCTGGGATTGAACCATGGGTCATGAGCACTATTTTGGCTGCAGTATAGCAGTTTAACCACTCCACCGTGAGTCTCCTCAACTGTCTGAATAAAAAATTTAAAACAAAGAGTAACCACAGATCATTCAAATCCAAATTAAATACAAACAATGTACAAATAATTAAAAATAACAGTAAATCAACAATTTTAAGAACAGGTGACAAAACTGAGGTATTTTACTAAAACAGTTACAGTAGCATCTAAATCTAATTGTTCATTATACGACGTCTTCCCTACATGTATTTGGGGAAACATAATATGAATCCATCCGCCTTGAATTCACTGATAAGTTTATTTTCTACAGTATTCTTATATGGCTTAATGTTATGGGTGAATTTATAGCCTGTGTAAAGAATTATCACATAGTAGCTTTAAAGATTTTGTTATGTAAAAGAAGTGTTTCCCAAATCCGTTTCTTAAGATATTCAGAAGCCTCTTTAAAGGAATTACAGCACATTGCACTTTTTTTTAAAGGCACTTAAGAGTTACACATGGAGAAAGGCTTGAACAGCACAGCTGTGGAAAATTTGCAGACAGAATCCCAAGACAATCGAAATCTTGAGAGTGACCTAGCCGCCCTCCCTCAAATCTAATTTAAACACCATATGTTTATAGAGAAAGAAGCCACCCTTGGGAAAAGTCAGAAAGGAAAAGGACTCAAGCTATTTTTGCACACTCTTACATTTATGCAAATAAGACTACATACATGGTTTAAAAAGTTATTTTCCTCACATCCACTTGTTTAATAAGTCAAGTGTTAAGAGAACAAAAGAAGAAGGCAGGATACTGTTTCTTGATTCAAGTTGCTGTGCTTTCTGAGTGCCTGTTTTGTTGTACCTGGACAGGTGTGTTATTGGCCATCCTGCTGACGACTAATACGTTCCTGTCAAGGAAGTGTGTAACATCTTCGCCCATCTGTCCCAATGGTTCTGACAGTTGTCATGTCTCTCTAGGGGATCTTTTTGACCGTGCTGTCAAACTCTCACACTACATCCACTCCCTTTCTGCTGAAATATTCAATGAATTTGTAAGTACCATCATGCCTTGCATGAATCTCCTCTTTTCAAAGATGTGTTCAAATGTGAAGGGAACAGAAAGGAATGGTGCCTTCAGAAGTGGTAGGCAACGTGCAGCCTGTCAGATGTTGGGGCCTCACCTCCTACTCTGTTAGCTGAAGCTGGTGGAAGTGCTGCTTAATCGCATCTGGGCAGCCACAAGCTGCCCACTTTCTACCCTATGGAAAAGTCATAAAGTTTTGAATTTCTGATAAAATTCTTTCACTCAGTAGAAGAAGAGAGACTCACAGAGGAGCATAACTATACATTCCTCATAATCCATCTTTTTTTTCTTATTAACTGCACTTAAAGTCTCAATAATTCACTCTGAGACATTTGTAGGATAAAGAATAAAAGCATTTCATAACTTAGAATTGTGAACAGATCAATGACAAATTAACAAACAACCACATTGACTGCTTCCAATAGATTCAGGAGAGGGACAGAGAACACTCAGCGAACAACCAAGGCTCTCTTTGAATTCAGAATGATTGGTTAGTGCCACCCAGAAAGTGATTCCACCCAGAAAAATCCTTCCAAGTCACTCAACTCACACACAGCATGCAGGGTTGCAAATAAAGCTCCAATATTATGAATACCATTGCTACTAGTGACACTCTTTGGACTTCTGTTTCATTTTCAGTTATAGGGAACTAGTCACTAAAAGTGCTACATTTCTGAGTTGTTCCTCTTGTTATACCATTATCTTCATCATAATGTTCAAAGCCCAACTGCATAAGGCAGCTTTGAAAGTATCCACATATATAGGGAATTAGGAGCAGTATATAAATCTGAAAATAAATAAATAAATAAATAAATAAATAAATAAATAAATAAATAAATAAATAAATAAATATAGTACATTGTTTGCTGAAATATTAAAACAGTTTGTGCATCAGTCCTATAACAGACTGTTTCAATTAAACATATTGCTCTAATTAACTGTTTTAAAACACTGAGAAGAAAGCAATACTAGCATCTAGGTGAGTTATTGCAATGAATGCTCAGCAATCTGGCCAGTCTTAACTGGGTGCTTTCAGCATGTTAGGTAAAACGTCGTCATATGAGATGAACTTACAGTCTCAGCAGTGAAATAAACACACCTCTGATCATACTAAAGTGACTGTATGATCTCTTAAGGCACATGTTTGGGAAGTGGGAAAAGGGTGGGTTGCTAGTTCTCATTAATAGTCCAAATGCAGTGAAAGCCTTTCCTCACAAACACGTTCCTCCCCTTAGAAATCACAACAGCGACAGATCACATGTGTGAATGAAAACACAGGCCCCTATACCTAAAGGCCATTTGAAACAACAAAGGAACATGGGAACAAACCCAAGTGACAGAAAACAATCTGGGTGGGATGCTTTGTAGAATTAAATATAACTGGGGAACTATGAGATTGCTTTCGAGTTTGGCAGAAAGACATTTTTCATACCATACTGTATTTTGGGGTTGCAGGCTATGAGCCACTATACAAAATAGAACAGCTCTTGATAAACAGACTACGGAAAAAAACTGATCACCACCATCCTGATTCCCCCCCCCCAGAGTATTATTTAAACAAAGTAGCTTTGATTCACAAAGAGAGAGGGATGCCATAGTGTTCTAATACAAAGTTAACTTAGACGAGAGAGGTTTCAAACTAACAAAAAAGAAGCTACTAGAAACTTTTCAGAATATCTTCTGCAGAAGATCTTCAGGGACTGGTATCCATTGTGTTAAAAGCCACTTTTGTTTCTCTTCAGGACGAACGCTATGCTCAGGGCCGTGGGTTTATTGCCAAAGCCGTTAACAGCTGCCATACTTCTTCCCTCACCACTCCTGAAGACAAAGAGCAAGCCCAGCAGATTCATGTGAGTGATGTGCATTTGTATGCAGGAAGAGTAAGCCAGAAGTACCTGAGCAGATGCAGGGAAAAACAGCTACAGAAGTCAGACCAAAGCAACAAAGCAGAAAGAGGCAGCTAAAACAGCCCTCGAAAACATGCTGAATGTTTAAAGGAGAATTTGTGTTTCAAAGCACAAAGCGTTTGCAACAACACGTTCTGCTGCTGTTGCTCCCCTTCTAGTAGTGAGGGACAATTTTTTATGAGAGGGTGGAAAAAACAGACCCAGAGGAAGCAGACACTGACTTAGATGAATGACATGCAAGATAGAACAATGAAATTGAAAAACTCCTTGGCTCATTTAGAAATTTTAGAACCTGCCAGATAGTTCAGTGGTTTAGGTCTCTGGCTGCAGAACCAGAGGTTTCAAGTTCAATGTGTCTCCTTTAGAGGGGTTGTACTCAGTGGGCCCTTTCCAGCCCAGCAGTTCTTAGATTATTATTATTATGATTACATAATACAGTAGGACCCCTGTATCCACTGATTCATTGTCCACTGATTCAGTTATCCACGGTTGGCAGAGGAAAAATAAATAAATAATTCAGCAGTCGCAAAGCAAGCTACTGTCACAAATGTTTCATATTCATGGCTCTCCCTCTTCTGTGACACTTTATGTTAGAGATGGGCACGAAACGAGCGATTTTTCATTTTCGTTTTCATTTTTTTGTTTCATTACGCAACGAAAATGAAACGAAAATTTTTTAAAAACAAAATGAAAACGAAAACGAAACAACCAAATTTGCCATGTTTTTTGTTTTCGTTGCAGCAGATGCATTGAACTAAAAAGAATGCTAACGAAACAGCAAATTTTTGTTTTCATGTACCTAACGAAACAAAAATGAATTTTTTTGCAAAAAAGTCATGAAAATGAAAACGAATCGAAACGGACCCCTGAACGACCAAACGACAAACGAAACACCATTTTTTTGAGTCGTGCCCATCTCTACTTTATGTGGTGTTGGTGCCAGCTAGACAGAAGACAAACATAAATGTCAGAGTGCCTTCTAGTTACTCTATCTAAACCTCTGAAATTCTGCAGGTTTGTTAAACAAGCACATGTATTCTGTACACCATTTTCATATACATTACTCCCCAAAAATGGGTAGGGGGGAGTAATGAGAGGTAAATCATAATTTGAAAATTTCTGGTATACTAAAGGCTATTCTATCCTTCTGAAATACTTATTTATCTTAGTTAGGACCACTTCTGTGCTGCAAACCATTGTAACAGAAGACAGAATGGCAGATGCATTCCCACAGATATAGGTATCTTAGCAGCATCCAGACACTCATAAGAACATAAGAAGAGCCATGCTGGATCAGGCCAAAGGCCCATTTAGTCCAGCTTCCTGTATCTCACAGTGGCCCCACCAGATGCTTTTGGAAGCGCATGAGACTAGATATCTGTCTCCTGATACCACTCCCCTGCATCTGGCCCTTGAAGTACCCTGGTTTTAAGCCTGGAGATTACACATCTCCATCATGGTTTGTAACCTGTGATGGACTTTTCCTCCAGGAATCTGTCCAATCTCCTTTTGAAGGCATCCATCCAAGCCAGATGCCATCACCACATCCTGTGGCAGGGAGTTCCATAGACTAACAACGCGCTGGGTGAAAAAATATTTTCTTTTGTCTGTTCTTACTCTCCCAGCCCTCAATTTGACTGCATGTCCCCTAGTTCTGGTATTTTGTGAGAGGGAAAAGAGCTTCCCTCTATCCACTTTACTCATGCCCTGCATTATTTTGTACGTCTCAATCATAGCCCCCCTCAGGCGCCTTTTTTCCAGACTAAAGAGCCCCAAATGTTTTAGCCTTTCCTCATAAGGGAGGTGCCCCAGCCCAGTAATCATTTTGGTCACTCTCTTCTGCACCTTTTCCAGTTCCACTATGTCTTTCTTCAGATGCGGTGACCAGAATTGTACACAATACTCCAGATGCGGCCTTACTATTGTTTTGTATAATGGGCATTTTAATGTTGGCTGTTTTATTTTCAATCCCCTTTTTGATAATCCCTAGCATGGAACTGGCCTTCTTCACTGCTGCCACACATTGGGTAGACACCTTCATGGAGCTGTCCACCAACACACCAAGATCTCTTTCCTGATCTGTCACGGATAACTCAGAGCCCATGAGTTGATAGATAAAGTTTTGATTTTTCGCCCCAATATGCATTACTTTACATTTGGTTACATTAAAACACATTTGCCATTTCTCAGCCCATTCCCCCAGTTTGGAGAGATCCTTCTGGAGCTCTTCACAATCTTCTCTGGTTTTTACCACAGAAAATTTTTGTGTCATCTGCAAAAACTGCTTATCCCTGTCTCCAGGTCATTTATGAACAGATTGAAAAGCACCGGTCCCAGGACAGATGTGACCTCTCTCCATTGTGAAAATTTCCCATTGACACCTACTCTTTGTTTCTGGATCTCAACCAGTTCTCAATCCATAAGAGGACCTGCCCTCTTATCCCCTGAAAATTTTCTCAGCAGCCTCTGGTGAGGGACTGTGTCAAAGGCCTTTTGAAAATCCAGATAGACTATATCCACCGGTTCACCCAAATCTACATGCCTGCTGACCTTTTCAAAAAAATTCTACAAGATTTGTCAGACAAGACTTACCCTTGCAGAAGCCATGCTGATTTTCTCTCAGCAAAGTTTGTTCTTCTATGTGTTTTAAGATTTTCTCTTGGATGAGGCTTTCCACCATCTTCCCTGGGACAGATGTAAGGCTAACTGGCCTGTAGTTTCCGGGTCCCCCTCCTTCCTTTTTTAAAAATTGGTGTGACAATCCTCCAGTATTTAAGAGACAAGTTCATATAGTTAAGAGATCTGCAATTTCATTTCTCAGTTCCCTAATAACCCTTGGGTGGATGCCATCTGGGCCCGGGACTTGTTAATCTTCAATTTATCAATTTGTCCTAAAACATCTCTTTTAACCTGTATTTGATTTATTCTTTAGTCAAGAGTTCAGGCAGCGGAATCTGCTCAATGAAGACAGATGCAAAGAACTCATTTAATTTCTCTGCAATTTCCAAGTCCTCCTTAATCTCTCCCTTTTCCTCCCTCACCATCCAGAGGGCCAACTGGTTCTCTGGCAGGTTTTCTACTTCTAACATATTTAAAGAAGCTTTTATTATTACCCTTTATATTGCTAGCCATGCATTCCTCAAAATCTTTCTTTGCCTCTCTTATCACCTTCTTACATTTCTTTTGCCAGAGTTTGTGTTCCTTTTTATTTTCCTCATTTGGGGAGGATTTCCATTTACAGAAAGACCTCTCATAGAGTTCTAACTCCACTCGTTAACCATGCTGTGCCCTCTTGGACTTAAATGAGCTCTTCTTTCTTTGTGGTATGCACTTGTGCTGGGCCTCTGTTACCGTTGTTTTAAACAGGTTCCATGCACTCTGAAGAGATTGGATTCATTTTCTGCTACAGTGGTTCCCCGCCATTTCATGGTTCATATACTGCCGTGCCGGTATATCGTGGAACTGCAGTATATGAAAGGCAAAACCCCTTGGGGTAAGCTGCTTGAGCCTGTTTGAGGCCTCCTGCAGGTGCCCCAAACAGGCCTCCAGCAGGCTTCCCAGGCCTGCTGGAGACCCCAGAAGTGGTTTCCAGCAAACCGGAGGTGACTTCTAGATCACTGCAAACCACTTCTGGGGCCTCCAACAGGCCTGGGAAGCAACACCAGGCCTCAGGTAAGTGTAGGAGGCCCCATATAGGCACCCCAGTCCTGACCTGGCCTAGCATCCACATATCACAGATTTTCCATTATTGCAACTCGGATTGAGTCCCTAACCTCCACGATAGGTGGGGGGTTACTGCACAAATGTTATGGAAGAAGTCCTACCCACACTTACTACTTTTTCAGCCATACAAATTCTTGTAACATAATGTTTATTTTTTTAAAAAAATAAACATCTCTTTGGTCGTAGGCCTTAATTCATACACATAATAAAACATTTCACCCCAGAAAAGAGCACCTGTTGGTGTTCATTGTCTACTCCAAGAACATAGGTGAAGGTAGTATGTTTCCAGGGCTAAAAGAAAGCAAAACCTCTGGCAAGAAGAGGGAGGATAATACAAAGAGGCAGAAGGCTGGGATTCTCTTGAAGTCATAGATCACCAGCTCCTTCCATTATAAATGCTGTCAGATCTTATAGCTGTCACTATAATGTTTGTAGTGATGTTTATATTACTGAATGATTCTAACTTTAAAAATATGGTCCAAACCATAAACCACTGAGGAATTTTTAAAATGCCAATGGCATTTAGCAGCAAACATCTTTTGGTTTTCAGGCAATGGTTTCAACTTTGATACTGCTTCTTCACTTTTTCAAGAACTTGGAAATAACAAGTTCTTTTGATGCATTAACAATAAACTGGTCACTTTTGCACTAAGCAGGAGGATAAATAAACTGATGCATTTAAAGTTTTTGTTAAAAAATGTTCCCAAAGTAACATGACAGTGACTGTTAAAAATCTTAACAGGAGATACAAACCTCCCTCTGTTTACATTGTCTGTATGGATAATGTTGGAGCCTTTGGATTTAGGACTGGAGCAGTTCTTCTAAGATAAAAGGGTTATTCTGCAGGATAGGTGTATTTTGCCACAGTAAGCAAAGTGAAAATTGTTGATGTCAACATTAGAGAGATCTCAAGGGCAGCAAAATGGCTAGGAGGATCCCAGCAAAGCAAAAAGGCCTTTGATCTTCTAGTTCACCCCAAGCAGTGGCAGAGTTTCAAAAGAAAAGAAGTCTGCCCAGAAGCCAAACACTTCAAAGACGAATCAGACCCATGCCTGGGCATGTTTGCTGTGCTATATGTAGACATTAGAAGTGCTTTGGATAAGGTATTAAGTGGCCTACCACAGAATGCATGCCTGGTTATGTGCTCATAGATGTTCCAGATCCTATACTTTCAAAAGGTCTGTTAAATGTTCAAGATGGGAGGAATAATTTTATTTAATTGGTAGATTTATTTAACTGGTGGATTAAATGTCAATCCATTCAGCAAGGCTGAACAAAGTGACTTCTGCCAGCGCAAATAATAACATAAGGAAAATGAATCAATAATGTGTTTTTAGGAGAATTTGTTACCTTGCTATTCATGTTATTTCAAATTTTGGCTAATTAATTTCACAGAAATCTTTGAAACTATGCAGAGGATGACAGCCACATGATTATAACTGTTAAGAAGCTGCAGTTCTTAAACTATAAGATTATCTTATTTATATGCTGTGTATTCAAATAATTCATGCTTTTTGTTGATACATTTATATTGTTCTGTTGGATTTTTAAAATGTTTATTTGTTTGTTGGGGGGTTGTTTGTTTATGTTGTGAATGTGCAGCATGAGGACCTGCTAAATGTAGTGCTGAGTGTACTCCGCTCCTGGAATGACCCTCTGCTCCATCTGGTGTCTGAGGTGCAAAGAATCAAGGAAGTGCCAGACACAATTCTCTGGAAGGCTGTGGAGATTGAGGCACAAAACAAAAGGCTTCTGGAAGGGATGGAGAGAATAGTTGGGCGGGTGAGTAGAAAAGACCTCCTAAGTCCTCAAATTGCATAGCACTCTTTAAATTACCCAAAGCCTTTCGGAAGCTAAAAGCACAGCAATGCAAAGGACTACCAAGTCAAAGTTTATTTATTTGTGTGGCCTTAGCCATTACAAACACATTCAAATAGTTTCAACTGAAGCAAAACAATTCAAGGAGCCATTGTAGCCATCACAAAAGAGAAATACAAAAGTGGAACAGGTGATACCTTTAGGCTACTATAAAAATAACAAAACATTGCTAATATTTCGGGGGCAAAGCCCTCTTCCTCAGAGCAGTACCAATAGGTAATAACATGGCAAAAGATGGGTTTGCCAGGAATTATTTCTTAGGTGTAGAGTCCATGGCAAGATGGCAAAAAAAGCCAGACAGTTTGAGGCACGGAGCTTGGATGTTCTTGGGCTGCCTCTGAAGTGAAGGGAGGGAGGTGTTTTTATTGTCCCAGTTCTTCCAAAGACATGTTTATATTTATTTTTATAGTAGCCTAAAGATATCACCTGTTCCAGTTTTGTATTCAAATTGTTTAAAACAAAGACATTACACATCAGTAAACAGGCTGGGACTAGAAGAAAAATATAAAACTCAATTGACTTGAATTGATGAATACTTATCAATACAAAATTTCCTTCTTAAAATTGATACTTTAAAAGCATAACCTACTTTTTCCTGAGATATATGGTACTCTGTCCCCCAGTAGAAAATGTATCAGATAAGCATCAGATCTATTGTGATCCAGGCCTAGCTCACTGAATAAGGTTGCCCTTAAGTCCTTATACAAGGGGCAGGTACAGTAAGTAGGTAGCGAGCTAGGTCTACTTCATTTGTACCACATGGGCAGAGTCTCTCTTCTTATATGGGGTTAAAACAGTTTATACAACAGTCTTCTAGCATTTAGAATTAATTTATATACTGTCTTTACTTCTCCATTTATCTTAATGACCTTAAAGTAAAACAAAATGTTCTTTGAAAGTGAAACAATGTACTGTAACTACAGCTGAAATCCTGCTGCTTATTGTAGTAAATTGCAACTAGGGTAGGACCATTAAATCAATGGAACTTATGACATGAAGTCCTCACTGGTTCAAAGGGCATACTCTCATGTGCTGACTACACTAAGCAACAGGATTTCATCCTATGATTTGCATAGTATTTCTCCTGTGGAAGGTTACTCAGAAGTAAATGCCACTAAGTATAATACTACTAACCAGCTCCACAAAACATTCCATCACTTTAACTTTAGATACTGGTATAATATTTCTTGTTAACATTTCATCTTGTTGGTACAATGCTTTTGTTAATAAAAAATAAACTGCATAGGTGCCACATTGCATCTGTGAATGTCAAACTTTCCATGGCAAAATCAAGTGTGAATGTGCCTGTTCTGACCCTCTTTTCTTTCTTTTTTATGGTTCCATATCTCTCAGTGACTTTGAGTGTGGAACAAATGAAATGACAAATTTAGAAACAGAGGGCACAGGCATAGGGTAAGAGCTCGGGTGGCCTTCCTCAGCCTGGTGTCCCATCCAGATGTATTAGACTACAGTTCCCATTATCTCCAACCAGCATGTTCACTGAAAGGCTGAGCCTCTAAACAAATTCTGCAGGGAAATTAGCTTTTTTGGACTCAAGTTCCTAGAATATTTTAGTAAGAATAGTTGGGTTGGTGGGGAGGCTGGGTGTTGTTTTGGTTTTTTTAAGTAATTTTCACAGGCATTAGCCTACTGGTAGAAACAAAAGGATAATTTCACCTCTTTTCTCACCCCAGTTATTGGTTATAATCCAGTAAAATCCAAAATACTTGAGCCTATTGACTTAAAGAAAGATACAGTACACCACTTTGTGTACATAGAAGCCACAAATATTAGTAAACAAGGAACAGCTACCCTTGTCCTCGAACGTGCCAGTTATGTTTTGGAGAAGAGAGCATGAAGATGCTCAAGCTTTGAACATTCACACATATTTCATTGAAAAACTGACTGTGATACTTTAACACTTCTATATCACCCAAGAGAGTCAATTTCATAATATAAGCCAATAGCTAGACTTTTTATTTACATATATAAAATAATCTGAAATCAGTTTGCTCATTAGAGATGCAATGTAATTGAGTGTTAATCATAGCGAAAATTAATTCAAGCTCTTGAAGCATAAGAGGCTTCAACCTTCTTTTGCTATCTTAAGGCTTTTATTATGATGATGGGTAATTTGCATATGTTTTCTCAATTATTTTGGTTTTTTTTAAAATAAAAAACTCTCAGCCAGGGTTCCCTCATTTTAGGCTAAAACTTGATTCATTTTCAGTACTCATGTTGCAGTTTACATATTGTCACACGATAATGACATGTTATCAGCTGGGTGAAATCTGCTAAGAAAATGTCTTTGTCTTTCATTAGGTTCACCCAACTGATTTAGGTAATGAAGTCTATTCAAGATGGCCAGGATTCCCAGCCCTTCAACTGGCTGATGAAGATTCCCGTCTCTTTGCTTTCTATAATCTGCTACACTGCTTGCGCCGGGACTCCCACAAAATTGACAACTATCTGAAACTCTTAAAATGTCGTCTCATTCATGACAGTAACTGTTGAGCAACTTTGGTTAAAATGGTAGCACCAATTCCACTGCAAATTACCAGCTTTTAGCTTTATGATTTTTCACTGCACGGGGCATATTTTCTAGAAAACTGTGAGATTTGTAGCCATATTATGCACATCTTTCTTTGTTTGTAGATGTAAACACCTCCCTCCATGTCCGAAAACCCTAAGAAGTACCATTCTTTTCTGCTAAGCGTCCTTTACTGTCTTCTTATATTGATATCACAGCAATATTCAAATCAAGCAATAAAAAAATAATAAAAATGTAATTGAAATGAGTTTGTATATACTGGAATAGAGTTAAGGTATCTGGAATGCCTATGCTTTGGATTACCAAACTCACAGGCCCTTCAGCCACAGCTCATCGGCAACTGATGCTTTAATTAGTCAAGGAAACACCTTCTATTGAATGGATTGCTAGAAGCAGCCAGAGATTTGGGAGATTTTATGCAATCCCTATGCCAAACTGCAAGCGAAACTTCCTATTTTATTAACAAAAGAGGCACTCATATTTGAAAATATAAAGGCCAAATATGGTGGTTGCTAATTAACCTGAAACCTAATGCAACTGCATTTAAATGTAATTAGCACTATACGTTTTTACACATTATTCAGACATTATACATTATTCAGAACTCACTGATCTCCATGGGGCTTACTCCAAGATAAATATTAGGCTATAGCCTAAACTGTGTAAAAACTGGATTGTTAATTTTAGTTGAAGATGAAACATTTAAAAAAAAATAAAAAGGAGGGGTAACCTTAAATTCTTTTAAATTAATTCAGTCTATGAGATAATGGCTGAAATCCTGTTGCACAACTTTACAACTTGGAAGGCTAATGAAGACACCACCTGTGGCCATTTTTTAAGAATTAAAGGATCCCAGAAGGCCCAGGTTTTTCCTAAATTCCATCTCTGTGTGTCCATACAGCAGTCCGCTTTCCTTTTCAAATAAAAACGTTGAAGACTGGGATGGGTTAGGCTAATTCATGGAAAGGGTGAACATTCAGTTACTGATGGCCACCTGGGATATATTGCCCCTGAAAGACTCTTGACATAATTTTTGAAAATCTAGTTGACAGGCATTTCAATTAGTCCTCTAGAGACCTAAGTGATGAGATTAGGTGTGAGCAGAGATTATGCACTGTAGAAAGTCCAGCTGCGATTCTACCAATAAAGCTACCGTGAAACTCTGGTAGCACATCTTACTCTGCTACCTAAGGCAGCTCTGTGTCATTTTATTGCAGAAATGTGCTCCAGTCTTGTGCCAGAGACAGTTTTACTGGTAGCTGTGCAAACACTTAAATGTGGTTCTTGCACTAAGTATGTGCAAAATAGGCACACATTCCGAATTAGTCTTAATGAGACTATTGTAAAAATGTTTTGTCTGTGAATGAATTACCAAGCTCTGATAAAATGAAAACCTGGCCCAGATATTTGGCCAAAACATGATCTAAATCCTTTCTTGAATTCTGCTTTGTCAATTGGTGCAATCTTTGAACATCCTTCTGCTTGTGACATGCCAAGTGATTTATGAAGACCAACAGCACATTGTTATGCTTTTGTCATAACCAAAAGCTGAAATCCTGTTCATCTACCGAGAATATGGCTTTGTTCTTAGGAAATCTCTGACATGATTGTGCAGACAAAAAGTATTAAGGTTACTTAGACCAAAGCATCTAGATATTTCATCATCCCAAAGCTATCATTTGGATAATTTTGAAGTGCATGCATCATTTAAAAATGGCATTAGCCATTACACACTCGGAAGGCAGTTTAATTAATTTGCCTGTCTACAGAACTAGTAGCAGAACCAGTGGGTGACAGAGATTCCTGTCTTTGTGTCATGCCTGTTGGCAACCCAGCAGTGTAGGAAGCCTTCTGTAAAAGCTGTTCAGTTGCATTTAAGTTCAGTGTGGCTGATGACTTTGTTCCCTGCTGTTTCAAAGGATGAAACAGAAATTTCAGAATTTGGATTTTATTCTTTGTGATATTGAAATGAAAAACTTTGTACCTTCATCAATCAGAAAATAGTTATTTATTGACTAATACATAACCACAGAGAATGAAATGAGCACTTCTGAGTTTTCTGAGAAACATATCTTAAAAAAATAGATGGGATTAGACTCGAGAAAGCACACAGCATATGTTTTATACTATTGCTGTGAAATTCAGAAGATTAAGTGTCCCTTTATTTTCATCCATAAATTCTCCAAATGAGTATTTGTACAGATAATGATACAGAAGAATGTTAAAATGTGTGTGTGTGTGTTTTGTGCCGTTACAGTCGTGACTGACTCTTCATGACCCCATGTTCATGGCATTTTCTTGGCAGGAATACTGGAGTGGTTTGCTAGTTCCTACTCCAAGCACCTACAGCACCTGGTGTTCCCTGGTCCTTATACAACCCATCTAAGTACTATCCAGGGCTGACCCTGCTTAGCTTCCGAAATCAGGCGGGATCAGATGTATTAGTGCTAAATAAAAATATATGATCCTGGTCATCCTGCCTCTGAGGAGACAGGTGTGGTTTGTTGCTGGATGTCACTGGCTGTACATGCTACACCCATCCTAAAATGCCTACATAGAACCAGGGTGTGTTTAGATGGCAATTTGTCCTGCACATTGTGAGTAAAAGAGAGAAGCATGCAGATAAATGTCTCTGGAAGTTGTCATGGCAACTGGACTTCTTTTTCTTGAGAGATTGAAACGTTTCACTGCTCAATCAAATAGCTTTGTCGAATCTCTCAAGAAAAAGAAGTCCAGTTGCCATGACTCAACTTCCAGATAAACTCACCTGGATGACTGAGATTCTTCACAGTCAGATGTAGATGAGTGGGGCACAATTGGCAAATAAGCCTCTACGCTAGGCAGTGCTTTTTGTAAATCTATCTTATGAATCTTGATGTCAGACTAGATAGCTTCTATAAAGATGCACTACACAGCAGTATGAAAAGATCCCTATATTCTTGGCCCATGCATTATTATTATTGGTGTCCTGAGCACACTTTGCAGGAGAATGTCTTAGCCCACTGCATTTTTTTCAACACTTACTCTGAAGATGAGAAACTTCTACTTGTGTGTGGGCTCTACATTAAAACAAGTCCTAGGAAATCTTGGTCCATGTATGCATGACTGTGTGCAACCTAAAATGAAGAGGGAGCTCTCCACTTTTTACATGCCAAAGCCAAGTATGTGATGAAGTACCGAACTTGGCTCTGTGGGAGCAGAACCATATAGTCCCTTCTAAGCCTGTTCATAGAAGTGTCAGTTGATAACTAAAAAGTGCTGTAGTCATTTGAGAATCAATGAAGACAGCACATCAGTGCAAGCAAGTCCATTCCACTCAGTCTCTTTATCAAGAGTCTGCAGACACTGTGAACACTAGCGAATAATATGCCAAGGCATGGCCATTGAGACTAGCCGCAACTTTATCAAAGACGAGTGGTAACTTGCTAGTTGATATTGACTTGGCATACAAAATAATAACTCCCTTAGGATCTTCTCTGTTCATGAAGATAAATTACAACATCCCAGATTTCTGTTTCTCTGAATTATATGGTATTATTTTAGGCAAGAATAATTAACAACCTCTAACAGCTGAAGGCTAAGAAATTCTTCCTACTGCATGAAACCAGTTTTCACAGTTGTGCAAAATGGAAGTATCTTGCTGATATTATTATAATAAAATTCTAATTAGGGGAAAGACATATGCAATTGATCCACATTTCTGACACTTGCTATATATTTTCTTTATGCCAGTTGTTTTTCACCTCAAAAGAAGGTTTTTCAATAAGACAACCAAAAGGAAAACGACCATCTTAAAAAGGTTGTTTCCTTTCATGGATTTAAAGAATCTATACAGTACAGTAATACCTCAGATAACAAATGCCTCCGATAACAAATGTTTCAGAAAGCGAATGGAAAATTCTAGGTATAGGGCTGCCTCAGATAATGAATGTTCCCTATGGGCTGCCTTGGATAACAAATGTTTCATAGTGCCTTGGAAAAAAGTGTGCCCAGGATGCATTGCACCCCTAGTAGTTTGTGGAGAGATGGGAGGATTTAGAGCATTCTTTTCATGGTGTTTTGGAGCCATTCTGGACATTTTTTGCTGAGGCATTTAGACCTTTCAAACTTGGAAAAGCAGGGAACTAGCTTTGCATTTTTAGAAGGAACATGCTGGGGTAATCTTGAAGCTTGTGTTTGTGAATATGCCTTTTCCCCCATTGCACTTTGGGTGGAAACAGGCTGGAGTAGTCTTTCTGCTTTCATTTCTCTATGTTTACAATCTTTTCTCATTTGCGGCAGGCAAGAACGGGCTGGGGTTCTCTTGCCACTTGTGTTTATGCATGTTTGCATTTTCCCCCATTGCATTTTTGATGAGAACAGGCTGGGGTAGTCTTGCTGCTTTCTTTTCTCCATGTTTGCATTGCACTGTGTGTGTGGGGGGGGTTCCAGCACTGAATGCTCTTAAAGTACACTTTATAAATAGGTCTGGAAAAAAGCAGCTCTTTTCAAACCTCTGAAACAGATTAATCGGTTTCCCATTCATTTCAATAGGAAACTGCAATTCGGATAATGAATGTTTCAGATAATGAATTGCCTTGGGAAACAAATTAAATTTGTTATCAGAGGTATCACTGTATTTTCTTGCTTTCTTATTTAAATAATATTCTGCTAGTTATAGTAAACTTCAATGAGTAAAGACAAAAGGACTATTAAATAGACTGTAGAAAGCACAAGTCAGGTGTTCTCCACACACATAAACTTTATACACAAGGAGCTCATCCACATGCCAAGCCATTCCCAACCACCCCCTGCCATTTATATCACTCTGTAACTACAGGCAATGCCTGCTGCAAAGGACAGTTTTTTCTCTTGAGTTTCATAGGTAGAAAAGTAAGAGAACAGTAGGGGAGGCAGGGAACAGGCCAAAATACCTGCCACTTCTTTCCCTACACATGTATAGATCTTCAATATGTGGAGAATGTTTGAACAGGGCTCCATATTTTGTTCCTCAGCAATGGCACCATTTTTCTTGAGAAGCTGAATTTGAGTGAAATTTAAGTGCTCCCTTACAACTCACAGCAGAATGGTACACCATGATAGGATTTTAGATGGAGGCACAATTCCTTGTTTCAGAATGAGCACCCATAAGGGTGCTTAGCAAAGTGTAGGCAAAAGGAAACCATGATTCGAATGATGAGTGATTTAATAGCCACATCACAGCAGAGCATTTTATTTCTTATTCTTTTAACGCAGATAGAAGTGAATATGTTTCTTGCCAAGCTCCTTCAAATGAACTTAGAATACACGTTTAATACTGTATCACCTGTTGGCCCAAATGACTAGGAACAAGACTTTGTTTATGCAAAACAAAAAAGCACAGAAAAGGCTATTCTTGTTTTTGTATTATTTTATTCTCTAGAACCTTGAAAATATGAGATTCATATCCACAAGAGAGAAACACACCAGTTTTTCTCTCTCTCTTTTATTTGACTTTTCTTTCACTCTTTGTATGTTAAATAGCCACAAAATATTTTCATCCAGGAGCATCTCAAGGGCTGGAAATGACCAAAAAGGGCTATTAACAGTAAATAAGATAATCAATGGTGGAGTGGGGAATTGTGAATCTATTGAAGGGCTTCGAATCCACTAAGAAGTGGTCTTTTGCTCTTGTCTTTCTTGTGTCTGGGATCAGTGTAGGCTGCGGGCCATATGGAGCCCTCCATCTTGTTGTGTTGCCTACCTACTTCCATTATGGAGCCTCTCCTCCCTCCCCACTTTTTTTTAATTGATGGGGGGATTTTCATGATTGCTTATGCCTGCCTGTTTGATTGATTTTTAATGGTAATAATGTGCATTTATTGTCATTTTTTTAAAAAAATCAGTTGAACAGTTGAGCAGGCAGGCAGCAGCAAAAACAGTAAAATTTGTTTTTATTAAATGTTATATATTTATTCTGCTAAAGCTGTGTATTCCAAGCAAGGGTTTGGAGGAAGTATTTAAATATCAGGAAAGACTTCATAGCTGTAAGAGCATACAGCAATGGAATCAATTACCTAGAGAAGTGGTGAGTGCTCCTCCACCAGAGGCATTCATAAGAAATTTAGACAACCATCTGGCAGATATTCATTGATTTGTATTTCTTCATTGAGCAGGAAGTTGGACTCAGTGTCTTTATAGACCCCTTCCAGCTTCATGTTTCTATGTAAAGCAAATAATCTTACACTTAACACCACACCACCCCCAAAGAACTTATAATTGATTTTAGGAGGAAGAGAGAGATACATTTACCACTGTACACAAATTGTGAGGAGGTGGAGGGGGTTGGTAGCTTTACATTTCTGGGCACTTACATCTCAGAGGACCTCTCATGGACTATGAACATCAATATGCTTGTGAAGAAGGCACAGAAGAGGCTGTGTTTCCTGAGAATGTTCAGGAAGATGAATCTATCTCAGCATTTACTTCTGTCCTACTATCGCAGCACCATTGAGAGTGTCCTGACCTACGGCATGCTTGCATGGTATGGGAGCAGCTCTGTAGCAAACAAAAAAGTGCTACAGAGAATAATTAAAATTGCCCAGAATGTTACCGGGCTCCAGCTACCAACCCTGGATGACATCTGCACATTTCACTGTTTGAGGAAGTCACACAACATTCTCAGAGTTTCTTCTCATCCTGCTCATAATTTCTTTGAACTGTTGCCTTCTGGCAGAAGATACAGAACAATTTAAACTCGGACCACACGTTTTCTGAACAGTTTTTAACCCAAAGCTATAATTGCACTTAATAATGAATGTAAGGACCACCAGCAGTGAACGGTTGGACAGTATTACTTGGCCTGTTGTGTAGATGTTTGTGGTTTTCTTGGAGGGGGGGAGATTTTGGTGAGTGGATGTGTGTTTGGGAAGTGTGTGTGTGTGTGTGTGTGTGTTGAATTTGGTCTCTGAGTGTCTGTGAATTTCATTGTATACTGTGTTTGTTTATTTGTTTGTTTGTTTATATAGCTTCTATGCCACCCACTACCCAGAGGTCTCTGGGCAGCTCACAACCAAAATGAGCAATTAAAACATCAAATTTACAAAAAAATTAAAACAATAAAACATTTATATACAATAAATGCCATACATTAAAACACAACACTAAAATTGCCATCAGGGCCCACAATCATCAGTTAAAAACCTCTGGAATAGGAAGGTTTTTCCCTGGCGCCCAAATGGCATGAACATCGGTGAAAGGTGGGTGTCATTCAGAAGGGCATTACATAGTCTGGGGGCAGCTGCTGAAAAGGCTGTATACCTGCAAGCCATCCCTTTCACCTCCTTGAGGGCTGGCTCTATCAAGAGCGCTCCCTGCCTAGATCTTAATTGCTGGGTAGGTTCATATGGAAGGAGGTAGTCCTTCAGGTATTTAGGTCCTAAGCCGTTTAGGGCTTTATGTGCCAAAACAAGCACTTTGAATTGGGCTCGGTCAGCAAGTGGTAACCAATGAAGGTTATGCAGAATCATCGTGATGTGTTCCTTGGAGGCCCTGCCACTCACCAGACCGTCTTCAAAGGCTGCCCCACATAAAGTGCATTACAATAATCATTACGGGATGTTACCAGTGCATGGGTAACTGTCATGAGGCTCCGTTCGTCCAGACAGGGGCGCAGCTGGTATATTTATGCAGCTGGAGAAAGGCACTCCCCGCCACTGAGTCTACCTGGGCTTCCAGAATTAGACCGAGGTCCAGGAGCACACCCAAGCTATGGACCCTGTCCCTTAGGGGGAGTGCAACCCTGTCCAGGACCGGGAAATGGCCCTCTAACCTGTCTGACAAAATATCCACTAACAGCACTTCCATTTTTCTGGATTGAGTGTCAGTTTATTAACCCTCATCCAGTCCATTATCTGGTCCAGACACAAGTTCAGCACAGAAACCGCCTCACTTGGATTGGTGGGAATGAGAGGTAGAGCTGAGTATCATCAGCATATTGCTGACTCCTCAGCCCAAACCTCCTGATGACCTCTCCCAGCAGTTTCATGTAGATGTTAAACAGCATGGGAGATAGTACTGAGCCCTATGGAACCCCATGACGTAAAGGCCATGGGACAGAGCTACTATCCCCCAGCACCACCTCCTGGACACGGTCAGCCAGGAAGGAGCAGAACTACTGCAAGACAGTGCCTCCAACTCCCAACCTGGCCAGCCAGCCTATCCAGAAGGACACCATGGTCAATGGTGTCGAAAGCTGCCAAGAGGTCCAGGAGTATCAACAGAGTCGCACTCCCCCTGTCTCTCTCCCGGCAAAGGTACAGGGCAACCAAGGCAGTCTCTGTTCCAACACCTGGCCTAAAACCTGATTGAAACAGATCCAAAATACACACACAATGACAATAAAATTGACCATGCAAGCTATTCTTCACTTTTTTCATGTATGGGGCAACGCACATATTCCCGCCACCCTACAGGTTTTTAAAGTCAAGTCACCTCCCAGTCAATGTATGGAATGCCAATTTGGCTGGAGGCCTTGAATTCAATGGTGGAAACACTCCAGGCTTCCTTCATTTACAAAACATTTGCTGTTCCTCACTGTGTGTCTTATGTAGCGTTGTGCCCGGAGGCTAGTTTAATCAGACTGGGTGTGCAAGCGTACCTGAGGCAATTTAAGTACTGGTTGAGAATCTGTTTCGTGTCTTATAAAGACCCTTTAATAGTAGGAATCCTCTCTTACTCCTTTCTTTCTCCTGGTCTTAAATTGTTCCTTCAAAAGATCCCAACTATAGGTACTTCACCTGATCACCTGGGGGCCCTAATCTGCTAAAATGTAGATTACTTGATATTGAAATGCAGGATCTCTTTACAGCAGCCTGCAAAGCTCGCTCACCTTTGAATTTCCAGCTTCCCTTGTACATTAATAAGCCAGCCAGCTATCTGCATTTTCTAAATAATCCTCAAGAATGGCATGCTTTTACCTTATCATCAAGATGCAACATACTACCATCGAAAATTCTGTATGGCAGATATAGCTCCCAACCATCAGAAGCAAGGCAGTGCCCTTGTAATTATGGGGCCTTAAAGTCGCATATGTTGTTCCACTGTATCACCTACAGAGATATCCATGTCTCATTTGGAGCCGTTACCAGTAAGATTTTTAGATCGATCAGAAGAGCCAACCTTGCATTATTTATTGCTAGGCAAGAACAAAATTTATATCAGACAAATTGCTATATACATTAATTTATTGACACAGAGGCACAGGTCACGGTTCTCAACCGGTTCTTTGTTGTACACTCTAAGGATGAGGGTGTTTGCCTTAAGTAGGTTAGACTGTATGGAGGATGATTAAATACTATGTAAAGCATCTTATGTTGCCATTTTATGATTTGCTATATCACCTTTCATTCTGCATTTTTAGCTTTGTATAATCAAACTGGGTACATATATATCTTTTAATTAAATGTAGCAGCTATTTATTTATATTTCTGTTTGTCTCTCTGCAAATAAAAGGTTCTGATACGGACAATAAATTATTATTATTTTTCTTTGGGGATAGGTGAGAAGGTGGGTGGACTTTGTGACTGTGCCAGTGTCCCACTGAGCTATGTGAATGAAACATTATAAACTACTGCCTCTATGGGTCTGATGATAACTTTCTTTCTCATGTACTGTTGCCTGCTTTTGGAGTGCATTGATTCTCAAGATGTATTTTACAAAAAATATTGTTACTGTTCTCCTTTGAGAACAAAAATTCACACACATCATCACAAAGAAAGGCTGATTGTTAAGATACAAATAACTTATCCTAGGCCTCAAGTTCTAAAATAAATAGCAACAGCTACCCTGTTTGGGGTAAAGTGCCTAACTGCCAATTATACAGTTTTGCACAGCAATGATCATTATTACAATAAGCATCTTTCTTGCCAAGAGATGAATTCTATTAAGAATGTCACTGTCATTCCCACTCTAAGAAAAATGTTGCATTTTCTAATCCTCCCATACAAAGGTGAAACATGGAATAATTTAACCTTTACCAACCCATCACACACCAGGTGTGCTTAGTAAGACACGCCCACCTCCCAACTTTGGAGTAAAGAGTAACCTTATAGGTTTTGCAGAGAAACAAAATTTCAGTCAATATATTTTTTGAGCACTAGCAGGTTAGATTTATAAGCCACTGCATTATTAGCCTTATTTGCCTTTTTCTTTTCAGTTTGGGATCATTCAAAAGAAACATGTTGCTACCCCCATGACATTCTTGTAAGATGTGCATTTGTCTGTATACTAGAGAAATAGCATCCTGCATTGCAGGAGGATTATATTAATGACTTCAACTCTCTTTGTTGCTCAGGTTCTGCTGCCTTCTCACTATGGGGTCATATAAAAAAGGAAAGCAATTGTATGAAGCAGACCTCTCTGGGTTCACTTCACATACTTTATTCTCTTATCTCAGCACTTCACCATAAATACAAAGTGCACAAAATAGATGATGGGTTGACACAATTTTTTTTAAAAAATGGAGCTCGTCAAGACCCAAATCTTAACAACAGCAACCAAATATTTTGTACTTGCACAAAAAGCAAACTCACAGTTCACAAATATAGCTGACTGTCAGCATAAGCATATTCTTATAGTATGTTTTGTCTCAGCTGTATGTAAGATATAACCTCTGCTCCCCCAACTATTTTCGTTTTGTTTTAATTTTGATTATGACTATCCCCAAAGACTCAAATTATCCTATTTAATAAAACCAAGCTCTAAATGACTTCTTCATACAATCATCATGGGATAATATGTAATCAGGCATTAAAAAAATCTTTACTATACTTAGAATATGGAAGCAAAAGAACAGTCACAGATCCTGTTTGATCATAATCTATAACAGAGAAACACTTTATGTTTCATGAAATTACCAGAATGTGGCATGCAGCCTAAGGTTAAGATAGTGGTAGATACAATTATAAACCTTCCTAGGTAAACCTTCAAAGATTAAACAATTGACCCTAATACAAGGCACCTTAGAGACAAAATATGGGCCTGTCTCCTACAGCAAGCTAAGAACTGAGGATGAAAATACAGCATTTAAAAAGCCTGGTTAAAGATTAACAGAAACGGCTATAAGAAGATTCTAAGGAAAGAATAAGGACAGCTGCAGCTGTATCTCTGCTACCTGCTGAGGGTTGCTAAGCAACGCAGGCCTACCACTGCCCCAAGGGCCTTTTATTTTTACAATTAGGATATTTGAGGGCCTGGTGTTTTTTTTTTAACATGGGATTTTTCTCAGCCTATTGAGATGTGAATACACTTCTTTTTAAATCAAGGAAAAACACAGAACCATCCTGAACTTGCTAATCACAAACATTTGCTGCATATGGGATTTTCTGACAGACCTCACACTTCTAACTTGTGACATTTTGACAATATCAGAGGGATTATTTGCTATTTGTTTTTAACACAACCTTAGTTCATGTCACATATGAACCTCCAGACAATCATTAGTTCAAACTGCCTGCTATGTGTTCAAAAATTTCAGTCAATTTAAAGCTGATCTGAATTGCAAATGTGATGGTAATAAGCCATTAGGGAGCAAGCAACATATCTCTTTTTCACACTTGCAGCTATCTTCTTTAAGGGGCAGGGGCTTTTGGTGCACTGAAATATGAAAGTGACAGTTCAACCATGCTTATTTTGTCAACAAATATGGCAATGAAGCATGGGGGTCTCAGCACCCAGCTAAACTAATCCACTCAAATGGAATAAACGAGAAGATGCAATAAGACCAGAAATGGTATGTTTTGTCTCCCACAAACATGTTTGTAAATTATTATTATTATTATTATTATTATTATTATTATTATTATTTCTGAGAAACAACTTGAAAAAAATTACCCAATCTCAGGATCTAAAAACTGAACATCAGAGACTCTGGCATAAACCAGTACAGGTGGTCCCAGTGGTATTCGGCACACTGGGTTCAGTGCCTAAAGTGTCAAGCCCCGCACACAGAGCACACACACAAACAGGGTTCAGTTCTTTGCCAAGATCTTTAGTGGAAAGCCATGCAAGTTCAAGTCCGTTGCTAACAATCAAGTGCCAGATAAATAACAGAATCCAACTCCCAGCAATTAACAGTCCAAGTCAAAACCAGACTATCTCACAGAAACCAGATGCCAAACCCAAGGGAACAAATCAAGCCGTGGTCCAGAAAGCCAGTCCGAAATCAGGAAACAGAGCCAAGATCACAGTCAGGAACATGGTTGCAAGTTCAAATGATGCATTGCTCCCACAGAGAACTCAAGGTGAGCTTACCAGCTTTATCCCAAAACAGGGAACACACCCTTACTCCTGGAAAGGCTTCTGCTAGTACTCAGGGCTTGCTGCCCTGATTCCCTGTCTAGCATCAAAGACCCTTTCCCGAGCCCTCCTGGTAGCACGTCTTTGCAGAATCCTGCTCATGGCCCTTCTAGTGGGAGAATATATGTTTTCAGCTGAGTCATCAGACCCAGCTGCCTGCTGATTTGAGCTGCAAGGCTTCTCCAGCAGCTCTTCACCATTTAACCCCTCAGAATCAGGTTCTGTGACAGGCAGGGTCCTGGCATAAAGAGTTAAGCAAGTATTTAGAAGAAATTGGAGTTGAAAAATCAGTCAGTTGCAGAAGACCACCTTACTGGAATCTGCTCGCATAATTCATTGATACATCACATAGTCCTAATAATAAATAACCTGTTTCTAGACTATGTTTATAGCTTTTAAATTTTATTTTAATGATAGTACAGCTTAGCTGAAGTTGGCAGGAGACAGCATTTCTGGAGCACCACATTTCTCAAGGTATTTCTATTCATACTGCATTACATGCAGAAGAAAACCTGATATACGAAGGAATACTACCTATAGCATTAATTAAAGCAATCCTAATTCTGCATCATATCTGTGCACTCTACATCCTCACCCACCATCAATTCAGAAGAGCAGGGATAGTTCTTCTGTTATGTGGGCAGAAGACAAGAGAGGCAGGAACTGCCAGTTTTGGAGCACACAAGTGTGTGTGTACACTGTCTGAAATGTTGCCAGCCCATGTGGTAGTAGAGGACCACATCCTATTGTAAGGACCAATTACCAGCCCAGTGAGTTTCGATACATGGAATATGATGGTGAGCGGGATCTACCCTCCCCCCATTGAAAAAAATGCCTTTTGTGTGAGTGTGACGAATCAGAGTGGCTTCTGTGAAATGGGTATTTTGTTGTGTTGCATGAAATCAAAAGTTGTGGCTTGGCATTTGAAACTCAAGACCCCACCTCCTGTGTGGTAATTTTTGAGACAAGGAGCCTGCCATTTCTGACTGACTATATGTAGCCATTGTATAACTAACTGTATTCCTATATAGGCTATTTCTCAGTCTTCCAAAAATCCTCATGGACCTGGCTCCATTAGGGCGTCTTGCAAAGGCCAAAATAAATAAATTATTCTGATATATTGGTGCCAAAGGGGCTCATCATTCCATATGCATTATAGAATGCTACATCATTAGAAGCTCGAATGTAGGTCTATGAGATGAATCTCTTGCTCAGATCTCGTACTTATCTTGAAATGAATGGGCCAATCTTAGTCAGTATTGCAGTGGCGTTGTGAGCATAAAACTGATCAAACCCATTTATGTTGCACTAAGCAACAAAGGTGGTACAAAGGCAATAAATATATACAGTGTGTTCTGTGCAAAGGGTTTTACAGTAAGTGCTGCCTTTTCATTGGACACAAAATCCTATTAAGTACATTCCATACATTAAATAAAACACTACTTTATGAATATATATACCACATATCATTTTGGTATCTTAGTTCTGAAAGAAAATGCTGCATTAAATGTGTATTTTATATTTCAGACTCCTCTAGAAAGCAATGGTGAAACACTGCTTTGAAATTCATACAAATTCCATTATCTCACTTTGAAAATGAGAATTTGAAGGTGAAAGGCAGTTTCACATTCAGAATACATGTAATTAGTATTTGGGAGTATGAAGGTGTTGCTTACTAACAGTCCTCTTTGAACAGACTACCATAACTCAAGATGCCAAATGCAGATGGTTGGCTATGTACAGAACAGTCAACTCATTCCACAGGTTTTCTATCTACTGCTTGATGTATTCCCCCTGGACTATAAGAAGAATATATCAAGCGATGTGGCAAGTCTCTGTAAATGTCTGATAGTCTCTGAACTCATCTTGGTGTAATTCCTGTTATGGCGCCCTGCACTACAATTAATGATTTCTATGGGAGGAGCTTGGAATTCTCAGGTGCAATCTTTTCTTGTCATCAGCACTTCACAGTCAGATCTATAGAATCACCTCAAGGAGAAGCAGCTACAAGTAAGCAGATACCAAGGAGGACAAGAATCAGGATTCCAGGAACTTTGATAACTGTAGAACAAGGAATCTCTGCTTGTGAAACTTGTGAGGGTGGCAAAAGCTACAGTAGCTGAAATTTCCACCCACCCCTCAACACAGCTCTGAAAACTTTGTATCTCTTTATCCTAGATGTAACCTGGAAGATAAAACCATTAATGGGAACTAGGAAATTCTAGATTTCAGAGTTTTCACTCATGGTGTAAGGTTTCAATGAGTAAAATCAAGTTCTTCAGATGCAGGAGTACAAATGGATGTCCCCTATATGTATTGCACAGAAATTCATGGGCAGTAGACATGGGCACGACTTGGCGAAATTCTCGTTTCCATTTCTGTTTCTCGTTTCCGTTACGTAACGGAACGAAGAATGACAATTACTCTGCCAGAACTCGAACTCGAACCGACTAAAGAAAATTTGGGTCTGATTTGTCGTTGTCGTTCTTGGCATCGCAGCGATCGCGCGATGCCAAGCGGCACAGGAAAAAAGTTTTTTAAATAAAATAAAAACCTGATTCCCGGCCAAAAAAGCAGGCGAAAATATGCCTGCCTCAGTGAGGGCACCTACCAGAGGGGTGGTTTCTGGGGGGGGTGTCCCCGGCCTCCCCCCTCCTCTCCTGGGCTGTGCAAAGTGCGCATCCTCGTCGAGTCGCCACTCGCCAAGCGGCGCGGCAGAGAGAAAAAAGTTTTAAAAATAAAAAAAACCCGATTCCCATCCAAAAAAGCAGGCGAAAATATGCCTGCCTCAGCGAGGGCACCTACCAGAGGGGTGGTTTCTGGGTGGTTGTTCCCCGGCCTCCCCCCTCCTCTCCTGGGCTGCGCAAAGTGCGCATCCCGTCGAGTCGCCACTCACCAAGTGGCGCGGCAGAGAAAAAAAGTTTTAAAAATTAAAAAAACCCGATTCCTGGCCAAAAAAGCAGGCGAAAATATGCCTGCCTCAGTGAGGGCACCTACCAGAAGGGTGGTTTCTGGGGGGGGGTCCCTGGCCTCCCCCCCTCTCCTCTCCTGGGCTGCGCATCCTTGTCATCTCGCCAACTCGCCATGCCATGCGGTGCGGGCGGGGGATCCAAAATGGGGCGACCGCAATATTTATTTTGAAATCGTGGTGGTCCAAAAATACACCATAGCACCACAGAAACATGCGAAAATAGCTATTTTAAAACTGCCTGAATTTTTACAGTAGCAGCAGTGGGTTTTTCTTGCAACAAAACGTCTCCAATTTATTTTATTTTATTTTATTTTTATTTTTATTTTTTCACACCTGCGCAATGATGGGCTGGCCATGGGAGTGGACCATGCAATTTTTTGGAGCCATTCCACCAATTGCATGGCCACTTGGCCAGGTTTTGACCGAGACTTCTGGGATGTGCCAGTCGGGCATAAAAAGCCACTAACCCTAGCCCGAGCCCGAACCCTAACCCCTAACCCATACGCCAGTACACTGTCCTTCTTAGTGGGTCAGAGAGGCACCCAGAGGTGCACCCCAGTAACTCACCCTAACCTTACCAGTAACCCTAATCCTAGCCCTTGCGCTAACCCCTAACCCCAAGTCAGATCTGTGTACTCGCATTGCACTACAGCAAGTACACTTCCCTTCTTAGTGAGTCACAGCGGGCGCCCGTAGGGGTCCTCTCTCACTTCGTTCCCCAGCCCAAGTGCACCGCAGGCAGTGAGTCACAGAGGCACCCGAAAGAGAGGTGCCTCTGCCTGCTGCAACTGTAACTTAATGGTATGCATATCCAATTGGCTATGCATGCCATTTTGTAGCGGGCCAGAGGAGGCACCCACCCCAGAGAGGTGCCTCCAGGAGCCCCCCCCAAAACCAGTACTAACGACAGACGAAAAACCGACAAATGAAACGACAAATTTTTGGAAAATTTCGTGAAAAAGCGGAAACGAGCCAAAACAGGCCGGCTCCGACACACGACAACTCGAAACGTAATTTTTCCTGGTCGTGCCCATCTCTAATGGGCAGGCCTTTCTTTATTTGTATCAGAGTGTTGCATAATTTAAGCAGGTCCAAAGTGCAATGCTTCTCGAAGTGAAGGACTGGCTGGCTGCATGCTGTTGCCCAGGGGACAACCTAATTGTTCTTACAGTGCTTCTTCATGGAGGCTCCTTCTGTATTCCTCATGACCAGGTGAGGAAACAGATAAGAGACAAAGTGAGACTGGTTTGTTAATACAGGGATGTTACTGTCAAGCTGTTAATTAGTAGGGCCTAGCCTAGGTGGCAAGCTAGATAGAAAAGGCTGTGACAGGAATTATAGCTGTCCTAAGAAAGGAATTTTGATCCACAAAAGCTCACTTTGAAATAAACTCGTTAGCCTTTAAAATGGTACAGTATTTTCCCTTTTTCCTCTTTGTCAACATTTGCATGGCATATTTCCACTATGAGGAAAGTAGAAATAGCTAGAAGCTAACCCTTTTAATGAAATATTAACTCCAGGGTTATTTTGATGGTGCATACAACATGTAGTTCAGCTATTCAGCCATCTAATATAGTACATCCACAGCAATACCAAAATGCACATACTTCCTTTTTATTCATACTGTGGCTTCCATTATTAGATTAGGTTTTTCATCAGTAACACCAACTATGCCTTACTGAAGCTCATGATCACACATATTTACCCGTTTATCAGATTTCTATTACAGATTAGCTCTACACATCACAAAAGAGCAGGATAATTAGAAATGTAGCAGATCTGTTCCTCTAGCTTTATTCTTTCCTTTAGGGGAGAGAAGAAAGCTGTGAGATTAACTCAGATGACAATTGGCTCCCTTCCTTTGGTTTTCCCATGTTGGAGGGGGGGGAAAGCCATCCTGCATTTTCAATGCGTAAAAATTGCATACTGAAAAATATGACTGTCAGGATAGTTAATTAGCTGACCTGATTATGCAAATCCCTTTTTAGATGTACAAGCTACATTTTTTTTCTAAAGAGGCAAGTGCTGACAGGAGTTTCAGATGCTGCATTCTTAAACTTCCTCAATTCTTGTCAAAATTATAACTGCATTTAGAGGAGATTAGTGGTATTTGAAGGAAGAAATATAAAACTACCTGCTTTTGAAAAATAGCCACCCCATCTCAGAAGGAGGCCAAGCAATGGCCTAAGGGGAAAACAGTGTCACCTTCATTACTACTGCAGATAGTAGGAAGGGAAGAGATAGATGTATTCCTACGGAAAGGCACCCTGAGGAATAATTGGTTCATCAGCCATCTTCTTTGACACCCCCACCCATATTCTCCCCTTGTCTGCAACGGGCCATGTCTTCAAATCATGGTTGTACACCAAACCAGAAGTTTGTTTCAATGGCTAAACAGCCAAAAGAGGTCCTGCGTGTAAAATGGGGTTTGTTAACAGATTAGGAATCAGATTTGTATGGAAATTTGTGGTTTGCAACCAACCAGGACTGAAAATCCCAGATTATAGTGCGCAATGTGTCACTTCCAGTCACTATCAAGGTTAAATGCAAAATCACATTCATTTGTGACTGCCATCAGAATTTGTTTAAAAGCTGATTGAATTCCATTCCTATCAATAATACATAGTATCATGGTCATCTGGTCACTGCAGCTAGCAGCTATCTATTCTGAACATTCAGAAAAATACTGGAGCTGGAAATACAGAGGTGCCTCGAGTTATGATGTTAATCTCTTCCTTGTGATGCTTTGTATCTTGAAATTTTTGTAATTCGAAATTGAATGGGGTGCAATGCACCCTGGAAATTGAAGTCAACCACAAACTTTTCATATCTCAAGGTTTTGTTGGAAGACTTCCATTCCCAGGGAGCATTGCACCCTGGATGGATTTTCCTTCATATCTCCCATTTTCTGCAACAACGGGAGTTCATGACTCAAGGCACCACTGTATAAGTGCTTATTGTACAGCAAAAGAATCTGTGCCGATATCAGCAGTGTCAGGCAGCAGTCAAACATCCACACACCTGGACATGTAAACCTCCCCCTGATCTTCCCTGGAGTGATACCAGTGGAATGGGTTTTCAAAATATTTTCAAAGCAAAAAATGTTCTGCTTATATACTACCCCATACCACGTTTTTAGTTTAATTACAGTATGCAGGCTACATATTGCACACACACACACACACACACACACACCAGCAAGCTTGGTACTCACTTTACCAACCTGAGAAGGATGGAAGGCTGAGTCAACCTTGAGTCTGCTACCTGGGATTGAACCCCTGGTTGTGATATGCTCCGCTACTGCTAGTGAAATGCAGTAATACTGCAATAAGGAAAAGGGGTATACAAGGCTTTTCAATGGCAACTAAAGCAAAAAAACTATGAAAAGATACTTTGTTAATATTTAGGGCCCAAAGAGAAAAACTAAAGAATTTTATATAATATCAGACCTCAAAGTATATTTTGCCATTTATCATTAGTGTCACTACATTGGAATATAGGTTATCATGGTTAAACATTTTTAACATTGCTAAATTAATTAATTGGCAGGTGACCACTCTTGAAGACTAGGAGAGTTCTTAATATTTGAGCACATTCAAGTATGTTTTTGAAATAACCTTCCCAGTCACAATGAAAAATTTGCTGTGTTTCAGGGAAATATGCCAATGTAATTTATCAGCACTTGACAATGAGTTCATTGTGAAATCCTTTTCTGTTGTGGTTAAAAACATGGAAGAGGTACAGGGTCATTCAGCCAGCCAACAATTAATTTAAAAAGGTGGAACCACAATCTAATTTTGCATAGCGTATGAACTGCACACCTTGCAGTACAGCAAGAACTGTCACCTTGAACTAATATAATTTTATTTAAATAATCACTGGAAGGCATTTCTCCCAAATCCAAAAGAATTCACCCAGTTGAATTCACACTTCTAAGGTCAAATATCCCACCCCTTTTTTCTTTTCTTTCTCTCCAAGTAAGAGAAAATATAGGTGTCTGTGAAGTGTTGAATTTCTAAATTACACATGCAAAAATGGACATTGTTTTGTTTGCCATGAGTAAAAAAACCCATGGATAAGCATTCTTTTTTTTGGGGGCTGAGCTATGACATACCTACCAAGAAACTGCAAAATGCCAAACTGAGCAGGAAGGGGAGGAAATATTTCTGACCAGAAAGCACATCCTTCACCTTCATTGACTGGGCACATTGCTACCCAAGTTTCATATATCTGCACTAGAATAGGTATAACAATCTCTAACTCTTGTAGATATTGCCCCACCTGTACCTGCACTGCTGGGCATTCATGCCATGTTCCTCTTGCTTTGCTTTGTACAGCGTTTTCTCCTCTGACTTCCCACTTTGTTTTCTTCCTCCTAAGAGCAGAGCTTTTTTCTCTCTTTTCTGCTTCAAAGAGGGAAGAAAAGCTTACTTCAATGGCATTCTCTATCAGGAGCACTAATGCATCAGCTTAGAGGATATGTCTTTTATTATATTTCTCTTTACTCATTCATCCCCACATTCACTCCACAGGCTGCAGCTGAACAAGACAGGCGGAGTGGATGAAGCATTACATGGCACCAATATCTGGGAGGAAGCAGTCAATGAAAAATCTCCAGGAAGCCAACTGATTTGAGGTTGGCTTCTACGGCCATCTCCCAGGCTGCCTCAAATCAGGGTCCACAATGGTTTTGGAGATTTTTAGGGGTGGTATCCTCATTTGAGGGGAGACAGTGCAAATGCAAGTCCTGGTAAATTGTATGCTCTGTCCACACTGCACAATAAAAAGAAAAGGCACACACAGGCTCTGTCCAAACAAGCTGTAACTTTATTTCATGCTACTTAATAATAATAATAATAATAATACTTTTATTATTATTTATTTATTATTTATTATTATTATTATTTTATTATTCTTATTTGTTGTTATTATTATTATGCTACTTGAGTTGTTTGGCACTTAGTGATGGTGGAAAGCTAAAACTCACCTCTTCCTTAATTATACCTAGACTAATCAGGGAAACTCCTGATCAGTTCATTGTCGCAATTTGGATCCTTGTATTACTCAGATGCAAGGCCCCAAAGGAAGAAATGGAAAGTGTGAATGAACTTTCTATTGCTAACATACATGCTGAAGAAAGCACATATTGAGCAGAAAGAGCAATGGCAGCAGCTCCCTGTTACATCTATGAGGATTCCTTCACCCTAAGGCTGACCATTTTCAAAGACAAACCCTTTTGTGGTATTCATCCTGGACATTGGAGATGGTTAGGAAATCTGAAAAATCAAAGATGACAGATCAAAATCTAAGTCCTTGCATTGAATGGTGCTGAAACCTATCAGTGTCAATGGAGATCTAAAATTAACTGCTAGAAAAAGGTAGATACAAAAGATAGGTCAATGCAGATTTCCTCTATAGCATTCAGAACCACTCATTGATAAGTGTGATACTAGCTTAGCTTTGATAGTCACAGCTAGTGTCTCTCTTCAACTTGCCTTGAAATACACCATTTCCTTGGGGCTTATTGGGAAGTATCAATGTCACTTACAATCGTGAATCTCTGATATAAAAAAACTAATACAAATTACACAGTCCATCCTATACATTAACATTATTAATTTTTCTCTCTTACTGAGAAGTATTTGATACATGTGTTATATTTCTTCTTCCATGAGAACATATTACAACAGAGTGATTTATCTTTCCTTAGTTTCAAGTATGCTGCAGGAAGATAAAATGACTGTTACAAGAGAAGGTTTCTACATTGGTGATGGCTAGGTATAAGTTTGCCTTAGGGACAAATATTGGTTAAAAGAAAAATGAAGATGAGTGATATGGTGGTTTGGCTCTGGGTTTAGAAGCAGCAGCAGGTTTGGGATTTGACAAATAAGTGTGTCAGATGTAAATGCGCAGGTATTTGTCTTGAGTAGGAGAGCTGACCCTGAACAATTAAATGTGCTGTGTGTGCACATAAATTTACTGAAAGTCTACTGAGAAATCCATCACTCATCCTTAAACCTTTTTTAATCTTTAACATGACAGTCACATACTTTTAGACCAACACTTCACAATGTACATGTTAGTTAGTTATGGACAATGATGCTTTACTGAAAGAAAAATGTAAAAATTAAGCATATTCACTGCAGTAAGCAACAACTTATCTAAGGTAAAATTAAACAGGGAACCTTTTAGAAAGCTTGCTTCTCCAAGTACTGAACAATTCTAATAATATTTAGCAGACAGAATTATTTATGCTATTGGATGGGCTACTTATTTAGAATGTTGCAAATATTCAGCTTGTTGGTTTTCCTTGGAATCTTAATTTGAAACTGGAAAGTTCAAAAGCAGGTATACAGTTAGGCCAACCATCTTGTAAACTGACTCTGACACAAAATAGAGACCAGACTGTGAGCAGGTTTTTTTTTTTTTTTTTTTTTTTTTTGCAAAAGGGGAGTACATTTCCTATCTGAAGACTTTTTTCATCATTAGACAGAACCTTTCTGCCATCATAATTCTGGTCTAAAGTTCCATAAACTAGACCAAGTATTACATGTGAGTGCAAGGAGAAACCATTTTGGGCACACACCACCCAGTCCTGTTTCATTTACAAAACGACAGGCAGGTCATCCTGAAGAGAAATTGGTCACAATCCATCCAAGGCTAAGAACTATGGAGACATCACTGAATCAATACTGTGCTTATTTCAACCATCTCCATTACCCTTCAATGAGGCATCAAAAGGCAGAATATATATTTTAATGCATGTAGGCATGTTGAACTGGTACAGTCTAATTCTACCCAGATAGTTGAGCTTATGTTATCTTTCTATAAAGCTGAACCTCTGCTGTGTAGCTGAGAATAATTTATTCAAGTATGGAATTCCAATTTTTCATCACTTTGAAACTGAGCTCCAGGACAATCCTTTGAATTAGCCTTGAAAACTCTTTAAAGACTGACATTCGGCTTAATCTGAAACAGTTTTGCCTCAACACATCCTGCATTGTTCAAGACATTACAGAGAGCAAAAAAGGGAGGGAGAAGAGGGAGATTGCTTTGATGGTCCTAGCAACTCAAGATGAATATAAGTATGGTTTTCTAAACATTAAAATTGGAAACATTTAAATACAGAATAGGCCTTCTCCCCTTGGAAATGGGCCAACTGAAAAGTTGGTCTGCATGTTTTTCCTGTCACTGAAGAATGCTGAATCTAGAACTGTTTTGAAGACACTTGCACTCTTAGAAGAAAAAGAAAGGACAGTAGGGAAAGAAAATGCAGCCTTGCCATTTATCTGTACAATGCCAAGAACTGGAGAATGGGTATCTTACAGGTCACCTGTCCTTCTAAGCTCAGTTCTCTCCTCCATTTAGCTAGCAGGGGAGGAGAGCAACGTTGTATATAAATTAGCACATGTTCTGCAAAATTTCACAGCTGAGGTGATATTTTGTAAGCAGTAAGGGAAGATTTTGACCTCTCTCTTTTTAATAGCCTCCCTCAAATGATGCCATGCAGCAAACAGTTCTATCTCATATGGAGTTTTAAACGTGTTATGTTCAGACTAGATTCAAAACTAGTGTGTGTGTGTGTGGGGGGGTGTTAGCACGCTAAATTTTCAACTTTTATGAAAAACACAATCATAGAAAAAGCTGGACTAGTGTCAGATGAAAGTGGAACAGAAATTGGCATAAAACTACTCCTGATGAAGGTGGAGGAAAGAAAATAAAACATCAATACTGCTGTTAAACATTAAGAGGACAAAAATTATGACTATACAACTTTAGAAGAACTACATAACCTTAACACAGACAAGAAAGAAATAAAAATCACAAATAATTTCTTCTATCTTGATACAATCATCAAATCAAGTGGAACTGAAGTAAACAAATCAGAAGAAGTCTGAGACTTGGGAGGACAGCTATGAAAGAACTAGAGAAATTCCTCCAGTGCAAGCATGTATCACTGGAATCCAAGGTCAAGATAACCCAGGCTATTGTAAGACAAAAATGTTGTCAATGCTATTGTCCAGTTAAGAAGGTCAACAAACTGTTTAGTGGCAGCATGTGGTAACAGGAGCTGAGAAAAGGCATATTATAGAAATGTGTGCAGGTATCCTTTTCATAAGTTGCTTCAAAAAGGGGTTCAGCTCAGTAATATAGAAAGCACTCCACTTATATAATTGCATAGCCAACTTTCCAGATGGACTTCCTCCGAGTGAAATTCCCTCTCTATAAAGCTCTAGCTTGCAGAATTTTAATGCAACTGAATTACATTTATGGTTCTATCACCTTTAAAATCATCACTTTTTCCAAAACACGACTTCTTCTATGTGACTGCCAATATCAATGGTTTCTTGTCATTTAATTTGTAAACCACTCTGGGTAGTGGTTTACACTAAGGGGGCAGTATAGAAATAAATAAATAAATAAATAAATAAATAAATAAATAAATAAATTTATGTACTTGATGAGAAAAATGTAGGTGAGTGATCTGCATCATACATTTTTAGCATGCATACATTTTCCTTTGCCCTTGATTCCTGGAAGGCCTTTTAACCCTTTTGATATTGTAAGCATTGCTGACAAATGCTGGCTACACCAGTTGTTCAAATGATTTGAATGAAAGCACCTCCCTATTCAACCCATACAACAATGTACATGCTGACTGCCACAAAAAAGTTTCTATCTGCCACCAAGTCACCTCTGACTTATTGTGACCTTACACATTAACTGTCTCCTCAACAGCCCTGCTGTGTTGCAAGTTCAAGCCTGTGACTTCCTTTAGGCAATAAATCCCACCTCATATATGGTCTTCTTCTTTTTTGCTATATTCAACCTTCCCAAGCATTACCGTGATTTCCAGAAAATCATGAATTCTTATCAAGTGCCCATAGTTAGACAGCCTTTAACATTTTTGCCTCCAGAAACAGTTTAGGCTTGATTTGATCTAGCACTCATTGTCTGTCTTTCTGTCAATTCAGGGTATCTACAAAGCTCTCCTCCAGCATCACTTTCCAAACAAATCATTTCTTCCATGTCAGCTTTCTTGTTTGTCCATCCTCCACCATACCCATCCATGGGGATTAGGAATATAAGAGTGCAGTCTGAGTCTCCAGTGACACATCCTTATACCTGAGGATATTTTCTAGTTTCTTCCTTGCTGCCCTTCCAAATCCCAGTCTTCTGGTTTCTTGCCTGCAGTCTCCATTTGGGTTGATGATTGAACCAAGGTATACAAAATATCTAATTATTTCAACTAGAGATGGGCATAAAGCACTATGAAGTACTACCATATGCATCAAAGAGCTAGAGCAGCGCCACAGGTGCCACTCTTAACCCCCCTCCCCACCTTCCCCATGGCCAGGAAGGCTACTCACCTTTGTTGGCATGCCGCTAGGGTCCTTCCTCGCCAGCAGCAGACCAGTCTGGGAAGGCTGCCCTTCCCCCCTCCTCTGGCAGACAGCCAGACAGTGATTCTCCCCATCCCACCTCTACAGTTTGGCCAGCAGCCAGAGGAGCTGGAGAATAGCAGACTCAGTTCCTTCCTAGATTGGCGCTATGCCAGTCTTGGAGGACCCCAGTGGTGTGCCAACTAAGATGAGTGGGTCTCCTGTTTACAGAGGAAAGGGAAGTTAAGTGCAGGGCCAGAGGTGCCACGCTAGCAGTTCAGCACAAAAGTGCTTCAAAGGCCTTGGTGTCTAACGCTAATTTCAACTTCCTCCTTGTCAACTTTAGTTACGTAGTTCTTCTGTAGTCATGATTTTTGGTCTTCTTAACATTCAGTTACCTAAACCACAGAGTTATCTAGCAGTCCTTGATTTTGTGCTGCAAACAATTTTGGGTAGGGTCTGGTGGAATTTCCTGCTGAGGAACCATCGTTCCATGTTGCTTTGTATCATGAAAACATAACGAGAAGAGCAACTGCTGAATGAAATCAGTGGCCTATGAAGTTCAGTACTCTGCTAGCTACCATAATGTCTGATCACCTGCCAGAATGTTTGGTGTGAAAATGTAATGAGCCAAAAGAGGTCCTACAAAGTAGTACAAAATGTTCAAGGAAACAAATCTTCTCATTCATCACCAACTCATTTAGGATATTTGTAGACAATCATAGGATTCTCATTTAGGATATTTGTAGACAATCAAAGAATACCAGATCTAGTTATTTTGGGGCATGCATAATTACACAGACACCCAATCAACTCTATTTAGCTCACTCTAGCCTACTCCAATCCAGCCATTGAGATAAGCCCTAAATTACAACAATTTCACTTCACATTTCAATACACTTGTACTAGCTTCTACTCCACTTTCCTACAATGAAAAAAAAGAAAAACCGCCTTCTTCCTATTAGAAAACAAATTCTTTAAAGAGGATGAAATCAGCTTCAATGTTTGAGTTTGAAAACTCAGGTGCAAAACTGAGTTTCCAAGGATAGTTTTAAACAACACTTCATTTTCTTTTAAGCAAGTAAGGCTACAAAATCAGAAATGTGAAAATGCACTGACTGCATCATATCCTCTGTGCATAGGAAGACAGCTACCTGTAGCTCTCTACTGCTGAGGAAACAGAGCTCTATTTATTGCCAGATATATTATCTGTATCTACTCTGACTTTGTAAGACAGTTTTTGGAGGCAAGCCCAGACTCCCACTTGACCTACAAATATCTCCTCCTTACTGAAAGTGGGATAAACTAACATGGCAAAAATAGTTGATCACACTATTAAACTATTTATACTGGATACTGAATGCATTTATTTGATAATATGATTTTGCTTTCATTTATTGTTTGCTTTTGTTTTCATTTAAGGTGCTGACACAATCTGAGAAGCTTACGAGAAAGAGAAACAGACTCTCAGATAGTTCTGCAAAAGAAACTATTAAGTAAAGCCAAGGATTATTACCTGATTGATGCTGCAAAAAGAAAACCCTGATCTTAAGAAAAAACTAGGGGAAATTAGTGTTTTCTTCATAAGGCATTTACTGTATTTGACTTGCAATCTCCTTGAATTTTTAGAAATATCATATATACTGGTATATTAGGTATTTATTTTTCATTTCAAAATGTTTCACTGAATGAATGGAGTCTGCCTAACTCCATGAAATTGCTACATGGTTGTGACTCACACTTCTTAAACATATTTTCCAGACTTTAGAGTAGAAGCTGTCATTCAGATTTATTCATAAATTTATTATTATTTGAAATCCTTCTAATAGGCAAAAGGAACATCCGCATACATACATCCAGTTTTCATTGGATCCATCATAAAAGCACCTAAGAGAAATATTCCATTAGCTCAGTGGTTCCCAACCTTCCTAATGCTGTGACCCTTTAATACAGTTCCTCATGTTGTGGTGACCCCTTGCCCTGCTTGGAAGAGACCACAAGCCCCCTTTGGCAGGCCATTGCTGCAGGATTTGATTTGATATTTATTTTTTTCAAGTGCCGACCACGTGGCCCCTGGGGTCGGGTCGGCGCTGGTTTTATTTCTTTTATTTTTTCTTCATTTTAGAGCACCAACCCAGCCACCCCTGGGGACAAGTCAGTGCTCCTTTTTATTTTATTTTATTTTATTTTATTTTATTTTATTTTATTTTATTTTACTGCTGACCATGTGGCCCATGCTACAGCCGTAGCGTGGGCTGGTCGGCTTTTTTTTTTTACGTTTGCTGGCCTGCGGGCCGGTTCTGCAGCCGATGGGCTGGTTCGGTGACCCACGGGCCGGTACTGGTGCTTGCAGGCCAATACCAGTGCTCATGCACATATTTTTTTTTTTTGCCAGCCCATGGGCTGATTCGGTAACCCATGGGCTGGGCCCGGTGTTTGTGGGCAGGTATCGGGCCTGTGCACTGGATTGGGGTTTTGGGTTTTTTTGGGGGGTGGCCCATGGGCCAGTTCTGTGGCCCAAGAGCCGGATCTTTTATTTTATTTTTATTGTTGTTGGGTTTTTTATTGCCGACCATGGCTGCCTACCAGCTGTAGCATGGCCGGTCAGTTTTTGTTTTTTTCCTAGACACCCCCTCCCTGCAGCCAGGAGGATCCACTGGACCAGGAAGGATTGTCCAGGAACAGCAGCAAAAACAGGTAGGAGACACCGCCAAACAAAATGAACTGAAACAAAACAGAAATTTCTGTTTTGTTTTGTTTCCTTTCTGTTAGATGGGGCAGTTCGTTATTCGTTTCGTTACATAATGAAATGAATAATGAATAACAAAATGAAACAAAAGTTTGTTTTGTGCCTATCTCTATGGATAACCCATCTTTGAACCAAAATAGGTTGAGAGAAAAGCAGGACGGCACCTCTTCCATGGCATCACTCTTACTGCAGAACTGCTTTCCAAGGAAGGGTAGGATAAACATTCCAACCCCCCCCCAAAAAAAAACCAGCATTGCTTCTAACGGTCAGTAAGGATGTTTCTGTTCCACTCCGAATTTCATATGCTGACATCTCTGACAGTTTCTGTGCTCAGTTCATGGTATTACTTATGACTTGAGGTGGGCACAAACCCTAGTTCAGCATGCCCACACAGTGGATTGGACCCAATGATGTCAACCAGGACCCTGGGCTGCTCACTCTGACCTCCTCCCATGGGCGCCCACTCAGAGGCAGTATCACGGGCTTCCCTGCCCCGCCTCCTCCTTTGAGTGGGTGCATGTAGGAGGAGGTGGTGTAGGGAATGCAGGGCATTCACATACTTCCCGTGGAACCAATCCACTGAACCCTGCCAAAAAGCATGTCACTCTCTAGTTACTACCTCCAAAGGCATTCATAGTTTAGGATCTTGATGGTTGTTGGAATTTCTTTCTCAATAAATCAACTACCTGTTTAATCTGTTCCTCTCAGTCCATGCTGCTAAAAGTGGACATAGGAGGGAAGCAAATAGGTGACAATAAACAATCTGGCCTTTTGGGTGAAGTCTTTCTGTCTCCGGAATATATTGCAAATTGAGATATGCCATGCTCCTTCTCTCTCCTTATGTTCAGAAAATTAGGGAAAACAGAATTATTCAAAGCTACCTTCAGTAACTTATTGTTCCTGAGACTTTTAATTTTAATCTGGAAGTTGAGTCACGGCAACTGGACTTCTTTTGTTGAGAGACTGAAACTTTTTGCTGCTCATCCAAACAGCTTTGTCAGTCAGACTGACAAAGCTGTTTGGATGAGCAGCAAAACATTTCATTCTCATCAAAAGAAGTCCAGTTGCCGTGACTCAACTTCCAGATAAACTCACCTGGATGACTGAGAATCTTCAGAGACATGTTTTAAATTTTAAGGATAATTTTACATTTTCCCCGTTTTGTATGAATTTTAGATCTATACTTGTGAGTCAATATATTGTGGAATGTATTTTGCTAAGTGAGGTTTTACGTTTTAACCTGTAAATAGCCCAGTGTAGTGCTTGCATTAAAATAAAATAAAATAAATATCACTTTACACTTTTAAAGTGGTTTTATCATTTAGGTAACTTTGTTTTAGCTAAACTGATTTAATATTCAAAACATGCTGTTTAATCACAGAGCTGTTTACTACATTCAGTTTTATCATAGTGACAAGAAGTATGTATTTATGCATCTACCTTAGCTTGATGCTGCCTAGATGCCCTAAGCACATCCAATCTCACCTGATTTTGGAAGCTAAGCAGGGTCGGCCCTGGTTAGTACTTGGATGGGGGACCACCAGGGAATGCCAGGGGCTGTAGGCGCCTGGAGTAGGAACAGGCAAGCCACTCCAGTATTCCTGCCAAGAAAACTCCATGGACGTGGAGTCACGAAGAGTCGGTCATTACTGTAATGACACAACACACACACACACACACACCTTAGCTTGAATGGCACATTTATACTGATGCTCTGAGGAAATTGCACCTTCTGTGGCTCCTAGACTTTGATAGGGACATACAACACAACAAGATCAAGACTCACAGCCCTTTCCGTTACTTTCTCAACATCTGGAACCAATTACCTAGAGAGGTGGTGAGCACTCCAACACTGGAGGCATTCAAGAGAAATCTGGACAACCACCTGGCAGATAGCCTTTGATTTGTATTCCTGCCTGAAGAAGGGGGTTGGATTTGTAGGCCCCTTCCAACTTCACTATTATATGATTCTATTATTTTTCCTCTGCCCATTTTCTTTGCCTCCTCTGCATTACACAAAGGGGGGGGTACTGCTTAGAAGATTCAGGAAGGTGCTGCAAAACTAAGGGACCCCTAGTCCATTTCAGAGTAAACTGGATTACTATCAGAAAATGTTCTGTATATACCACTAAAGAGAAAAACACTGGGGCCTATATAAAGACCTGTCAATTCAGATTACTCAGCAGCAGTGGGAGAAAATCTGAGTAATTTAAATGGCTCAATTTAAAACAATTTTGACTCAGACCAAGGAGAATGCCTTCAAAACAGTCCTGACCTGGGATGACACTTAAGACCTGTCTAACTATCTGAAATGAATGTCCAGATTTTTCTTGTATGCTTAACAGTGTGTGGCTGACCTAGGATGGGAGTTCCCAAAAGTGAAAGCATTTTGGATTGAAGTGGGAGGTGAAATTTCAAAAATTACAAATCAAACTACTGAATTTTTGAATGGCTTGGTATGTTATCTGTCCAGGGGTGTTGAAACTTTTTGCAAGGAGGGCCAGATTTGGTGAGGTGAAAATGTGTGGGAGGTGGCCATTCAGCCGCATTTGGGCCCCGGGGTGGACTTTGGACAAGTCTCTATAACATGCAAGAAGATGTGGAGCATGCTACAGCAACGGAGCCAGGAGTGGGTAGGCTGGGCAGGTGGCTGGGGGGATGGACAGAGGCAGGGAGGGCAGGCAAACTGTAAAACCGGAAGCTGACATCTACATCTGGTATGGGGAGGGACCAGCTGGTTGGGAAGCGTGACAGGCTGAGCCAGTGGGGAGAAAAGGCCTTGGGCCGCTCTAAATTTGAAAACAGGGTGCATTCGGCCCCCAGGCCTGACTTTGGACATGCCTGGTCTATATAGTTGTAATGAATACCTGCTGCACAGGTAACTGATATCCTTTAGAGATGGGGACAAATTTAAAAAAATGGCAATTCATCAGGATTTGTGATTCACAATTCTTCGGGGCTGACAAAGGACCAATCAATGAATTTCTGATTATAAATTGATGGATCTTGGAGGGATTGCAGAGGAGAGTGAGAGGAAACTTCTCCTCAAGTTTGGAGTCACTAGGTGTCTAGGGAGAACTTTCCTGGGGACCCCTCTTTGTCAGTGCATATCTCAGATATCAAAAATCCAAACTTTATCAAGCATGACAGGAGTGTAGAGGACAGTCAGGGGATACCATTTCAGTGTCTCAAAATGCCATGGGGTCCATTTTGTATCCCAACAAATTGACAAATAAAAATTGCTAAAAATTCATCAATTTGTATTTGTCATGGAACTCCATTTATGGTGAATACGAATTGATGAATTTTCACAAATCAGCCATATTCACCATAAAGCAATTATATCCAAGCAATCTTGAATGAACAGCATGCCACTAGTCCTTGCAAAGAACCTAAAAGTGTCATGAAAAATGCAGAGCCGCATTATTTGGGGTAGGAACAAGGAAGTACACAAAGACATATGCCCACAAGGAAGAACACACACATTCCTTCTTCTGGAATAAAATACCCAAGGAAAGTATTTAAAGACATCACGAAATCCAGGAACATGAAAAATACAAGTAAATTAACTGAGGATATATAGGCAGTATCCCTAAATAGGTATACTTAAGAGTTAATAATTTCTCATTGAATCACATCCCCACAGGTAGCAATGTAGAAACCCTTGTCTATGCCATAATGCCTCAGGGTCATAAAAACTGAATTCCATATCCAGATGGACAAAGCGCGCGCGCACACACACACACACACACACACACACACACACACACACACACACACACACACACACACACACACACACACACACACACACACCAAATAACCCAATATTATTTCTTGCAATAAATGCTGGTGTGCACAGCATCCTGCAAAATGCAGCTTCTTTTCTTTCCTTCCTTCTTTATTTTTTTAAAAGAATAACAGCTGCTCAGAGAAAGGAAGAAAAAAATGTGTCTATCTATGTGTGTGTGTGTAAGAGAGAGAGTGCTGTTTGTTTCTCCCAGGAAAAGTGTTAGAGAAAATACTCAGCTCAAAACAGTACTATATAAAGGAAAAGGCAGCCGTCTGGGGCTAAAGACATTATATGCTCTTAAATAGCTTTTTCTCTGTAACATCATTACACAAACGAGAATAGCACAGGATTCTGACCTTGACTAAACTGGGGAGGGAGGGATGTGTCAAAGAATAAGTTGTCTTTTACTCCTTTTCTCTCTCTACTTCCAGAAAAAAGAAATAAGGGAGACAAATCTACATAATGCTGAACTGAATCTCTTTAATTCTAGTCAGCTTTTATCATTCAATCACCGAGACTGCATGTGGAAAAATTCATGCTAATTCCCCCTAGCAACAGTGGCAGCCAATCAGGAGGCTCCATGCACCATGCAGCTGCTAGCCAGCCAGCAAGAATAACTCTAAGTAGGTCAGGGCCGTATTTCTAAAAATGCCACGGTCTAGTAACCCCACTGTCCCGTCTGTCAGCCCTGCCCCATAATAACCTCAATTGCCTGGCGACACAATGACATACTACCCTGTTAGAGCACCATCAAATCAGGCTGCATTATTCTGCTGCAAGCATGGCTGCTGGATGGAGGGCCCTTCAAGGGGCAGCATTAATCAGGCAGCCATTCACAGCCACTAATATTTCATTCGGGAGATGGATCCTGCATTAATGACCAGCTGTTGGAACTGACACACAGACACAAAAAAACTGACAAAATCCTTCCACCCGGCTGGGCACGCGGAACAACATGCATCTCCCTCCGAGCATTTTATGCACATGTCCAAATCCTCCAAATGCCAGGCTGGGAGAATGGCAGCTTTTGTGACCTTCCCGTAATGAAAGAATTTTAAACGGCAGTGCATGTGAGGCAAACCGGTGGAAGGTTGGTCTCGTGTAGCCTGCAGCCCTTGTCCTCCCTAACAAATGCCTATTTTCCCAGACTAAAATATACATGTTTGCACAATGCAGTCTATTTTAGGCGTATTATTAAGGAGAGCTAAATAAACAAGGGCTGAACTGAAGCTGACTTCTGCGTGGAATCTGGGAAAACAGGAGAGCCTCTGAGCAGTTTGGGCAGCAAATAACAGAAGGGGAGAGAAAAAAACAACATGTTGCGAAGGCTCTCGCTGATAAAAGGCAGGAAAAGACCTCACAAAAAGGCCAATAGCAGATTAGGCACCTCCCACCTCCACAGCAGTGCCTGCAGGCGTCAGGACTGCAAATGGAGCTCTAAAACAGAGTCTGTCTCTCTCAGGCTCAGCTACAATGTTCACAGGGAGGTTTTGCAGGATTTGGAACGTTGCACTATGTTGGACAACTCTCGCAAACCTATACCCGTTGTGAAACAGAAAGGTCCAATTGGAAGTCCTGCTACATTGCTGCTAAAGGGAACTGCAAAATAAACACCGAATTCAACACTACAAAGTAGGAAGCAAATGCAGTCTCTCATGCAAATCTGACATGTCCTCTTGGGCAGCTACTTTAATCTGACCACGTTACATGCCTAGACCACAGATCCTGCAAGCAGAGCCTGTAAGAAAAAGGAGAAATGTTTGCTCGGAGGAACGGGTCTGCCGTTTTTAAAAGGCTGACACTCTACATTCCTCTTCCCCCTGCTTCCACAGTCGACTTGGTAACTTAGCCTCCATGGAACTTAGCAACAGTATCTTTCCTCCCTCTATTTCTGATTTACGATAAACACAGCCCATTTGTTAATCCCTCTGCCCTTGCCTGAACCAGGGTGGCTATAACTAGGTTATGACTCTCCTCCTCACTCTGTGGCGCAGCACCCTGGTTTTTCTTGGAGAGGTGTGGGTGCTGACGTAACCATGGGCTGCTAATTACAAGCTGCTGACATTTTGCTGGTCTATGCAGGTTTTATAGGAGCTACAAAGCAATCCCTCCTTCTTTCCTTCCCCACCCCCAACACTCTCATTAGAAAAGAGACTGAGCTAGAACTGTGCTATCTGAGGAAGAAGTGTAGCTCCCTTGCAGAGCAAAATGGATTTTCCTAACTCCAGTCTTCCCCCCTCTCCCTTAAAACAAACAGAAAATGGCATTTCCTGACAGCTGGCTAACATATAATCCAACAATCTGACAGACAGGGGTCTCTTTGGTAACATATCCCTTCAAGAGAACTTGCCGTAACTACTGAGAAATCCCCTTGGATACACATGAAAAAAAAATGTATTGTCTCTGGATTTAAACACACATGCATACAACACACCCACACACGTGTGTGTGTATGCACACACATGCCAAAACAGGCAGCTGCTAAAAAGGCAGCCAACTTTCCTGTTTATCTGAATCATGATAAACATGCTTACACTTCATTTAGCCGATTATTACATTGATGTGTCCACCCTGCACGATGGTGCAGTATTCACCATATCAAGTCTGTCTGTCCAAATAAAAACAAGTCCAGCTGTTCTTAGAAAGAGAGGAAACAAAGTGAAACAACTGCTCAGATACTGCTCTGCCCATGCCACACAAAAAATAAAAGTCACTATTGAGTATTTCAGAGCAATCTCTTTGCCAAACTGAGCAATATATACAGTATATATACGTATTAAAAATGTAAATATCAGTCTCACTTCCTTTTGTTTCAAAACTGCACCATCTGAAAATGCAGAGTTGGCAGCTGGGCTACAAAGTCATCTGGGATAATTTATTTTGATTAGATTGGCCACATTTCTATTTACTATATAGACTCTCTTTTTTCCACTCGATTGGAGTACAACTGTGTTTATAAAGATTTTAAAGATGAAGGGAGGGAAAAAACAACATTATACGCCAGCTCTTTCCTGGACTACACAGAAAAGGCAATGCTTCAAGGTGTTAAAAAACAGAAAAAGACAGATGCTGTCTAGAAACTTGTTTCCAAATGTGTCTATTTCAACCAAGACAATCGCTCATTCTAGAAGAACATATATAGGAGGAGGTAGCTGAAAATACACACTAAAATAATGCCTGATCTGACAGCCGGAAAGATTTCCTATGCATTCCTGGGTCAGAAAAACTGGTATATCTCAAGACACATATGTACAAATACAAGACATATAACATTTATCCTGTTCACATTTCTTTTTTCTCCACAAGGTGTCTGCGTCTTCCTTAAGCCACGTACACCTTTCATTTCCTCCGCGATCACATTAGGGAGTGTGTAGATTGCCATTCAGAGTCCCTCCATCCAGACACAGTTCTGCAAATTATGCCATCATCATTGCTGGGATGAACAGGCACACAGAATCGGACAAGCAAACGGCACACAGCCTTTCTTCTTCCTTGTCATTTGCTGGCTTGCTCCCTTCCGCTCTTTTTCCTCCCATGGCTAGGCTCTGACAGGCACACGTACCAAACAATTTATTTATCCATCTCCAGCACAGCTCTCCTCTGATGTGAAATGCTGTAGCACCATGGCTTTCCCCATAATAATCCCTTCAAGCAGCAGTGGCTGGATTCTTCCTGTTGATGCCCCTTCCGTACAGCGTGGATGGCTGTCGATGCCCTTGGTTCTTTACAAAGGATTACCTGGCATTGTTGTTCTTTAAACATGTGCTCCCCAAACCTTTAACTCACATTTTGCCTGTTTTGCAGTGGGGGGGAGAGAGAGAGAAAAAAAAAAATAAACCTCGCATCGCATCACTTCTTTCCTGGCAGCGATGCCCTGCCCGGATTTCATCGTGCCTGTGAATTCACATGCCGACGAGCGATTCTCTCCCATAGTACGAGCCAGGCTGAAAGGCAGGAAAGCAAGCAGGCAGGCAGGCAGGCAGGCAGCAGAAACTCCAGCAGCAGCAACGGCATCCGCCCAGGTAAATGGGTGGATATGCCGAAAGTGGTGCAGCGTCATCGCTCTGAGAGAAGACGAAATCGCTCCTTCCAAACAGCATGGCTCAAATCCTGCAGGAAGCAGAGAGCAGGAGTGCCCCCACCCCATTCCCCCAAAAAATGAAGCGTTAAAATGAGAATCATCATAAATCAATAACACAACTTTATTTCTGTCAGTTTGGATTTGGGTTTCTGCACTGCTGAATGTTACTGCCCAGGAGTGCCAAGGCACGAAAGCTCTCTTTTCTGAACGGCAACAAACCCAGCATCACATGAGAAACCACATGATGTGCGAGCAGCTTGATCCTGAAGCAGTCAACTACTTCACGGAAACAACGGCAGCATCAACAAATAATAATCTGGAGACAACCAATGCTCCTCTCTAGCAGCTATGGGGAAATTCACTCTAAAAGCATTACATGTACATTTCGCCTCTATACGGAGCGTCCTGTCTGTGCCTATGTGCAAGGATGCAACTGCTACGGCAAACTGAGGATGCTGTTCCACTGACACTAGCTGGATGGCAGCAATATTTCTTCTTGGCTGCATCATTCAAAGCTGATTCCACTTAAGCGAATTCCTGAAAAGCATTCTCCATGTCAGTGTAGCCTGAACAAGCTGAGGGGGTGGGGGGAAGTCCCCAGCGCCATTATCTCTCCCTGCAATCTCTTTCTGAAACTGCATTCTGAATAATTTATTATCAAAAAATAAGACACTCACAAAGGCTGTTCTATTCCTGCCTTCCTGGATTCATTATATAGATAAGTCTGGTTCAGTGGTGCTCATGAAACAGAAGGAGCATTTATCATTCCCCTCAACCCCAGGTTTACTATTGATACCACATATTAGGGATATGACAAAATGCTCACCAAATCTTTCATTCTGTGCAGAAATTGTAACCATTATGTGCAGACTGTTGTTTCTTCTGTTCTTTCCCAGGTGAGTCCTGAAAAGGAAACTGATATTCTCTTTAGGAATGACAATAATTTTCTTGCAATGTGTGGTCATAAAGGGTAAACATACTTTTTGATTTGGTTCCTTTGTGTATGTTCTTTGAAATGAGAAGAGATCTTCCTCCAGTTATGCTTTGTGTAATCCACTGCATACCTGTGTATAATCCAGGATAAGGGAAGGGGTGGTGGTGGCATGAATGGAAACTATTTAGGGAGAGCTGTCAAGTGTCCCATTTTAGCCAGGACACTGCCAGTTTTCAAGTTTTGTCCTGCCTGCCGCCCCAGAACATTTATTTTCCCAGAAATGTCCCCAGATGGCAACAGTTGTCAGCAGCAGAGGGGGAATGAGGTGGTGCGTCTGCGGCTTGGTAGAGTGGGATGGGGAAAATGAGTGGTGTGGGTGGGAGTGGGTATGGGTGTGCGGGGCGGGCAGGCATGCTTGCAGGTGCACTTGCACGCCTGTGGGTGGCGGGTGGGGCATCTGTGTTTATGTGTAAGCCTCTCTCCTCCCGTCCTTGCAGGCACTGGGACGAACTTGACAGGTAAGTATTTACGTAAAAGCAAACAGAAGGGAGCAAACAGACAAGGCAGCAAACATTTATTTTCATTGGCTCCTTCCTGAACCTGGTCCATTCCTATCAAGGAGAGAAGACCACTTTAAAAACAGCATGAACTAAATGAGAGATAAGTAGTGCCTAAGTCCCACCACCACCCCTGTTCAGAGAGGCATTTTCTATACACCCAGGAATGGTTTCCCTGACTCCTCTCTAGAACCACCTATCTTCTCTGTCTAATATGTGTGTACATTGTCATTATTGACTGAGTGTTCTTTGTCCTTCAAATGAAGGTACTCTACACTGCAGATTCTGGTCCTGAGTTGTTGCCTCTTCTCTACCTTCCACAATAAACAGCTATACAAAGTTTTTGGAGAGAGCAAGTTTAAATGTATGCCACTAATTATTTACAAGAGAAATTACTGACTGTAAGGGCCTCGGGTATGTCTTTGCACAGGGCCACTGTCTCCAATTTTGACAAACCTATATTTATATGCACGTGAAACTATCATATATAAGTTGAGACAAACTTTGGATTAATTTTCAGGGCACTAACCATAGCAGCTGTAAAATGAAGCCACATACAAGAAAACAATGTTTTTTCCCCAATTTGTTTCCCCAAAGAGAGGCAGCTTTGAAACCTCAACTAACTGTCGGATGATTGTGTTATGGTTTCAGATGACTGAAAGGAGTCCTTGATCACAGACTCCTGTTTACACAAGTGTTATGGAACTGCTGACAAACATTTCAACTGGTCCGAAGTTTTTAAAAGAACACACAAGCCTAAATTCAAATGGGATTGGATGCTCCTGGTGGGAAAATGTTCAGCAGAGAATATAGGCAGCATTATCAAAGTGCGGGTCAACTATTAGATTGCATTAAGCAAGATGGAAAATGGGTTACACAATGGGTTGTTATAAACTGTTATAAATTGTACTAGCAGAAATTATAAGGAAAATAATGTATTATATTGTGTTACAGTACAGTTGTTAATAAAAAAACTAAAAAAACCTATTAGATTGCATGTGGGAAACATAACTTTCCCAGGGAACTTACAGGAACTGTGGTACAAGGAACATTTTAAGCAGACTGTGAACTTTGGGAGACTGAATCCAGAAACATACATTCAACCCATACTAAGTGTCACAAACCACAGCAAGTGTTGCTACTGAACCACTGCTCCTTTGAAAAGTTCACAAAACTCAGCACATCTAGCCCTTTCCAACTGCACTGTCTCCTTGTATACTCTAGGGAGAGAAAAACTATGGTTACTTGAGGTTTTAAACCCAAACCAGACAAATATCTTTATTTTTCACTGAAAATGAAACCTCAAAGTGAAACCCAGGGGTGTGAAGCTTGTGGACTCAAACCAAAACAAACACTTGTCAACTCTTACATAAATAGGAGCCCATGAGTTACACTTAGCTCCAGCAATGACCCTAGTTGGATGTCAGCCAATACACTGAAACAAACATCCCTTCCTTTGGTGTGAATTTCTTAGGATTATTTAGTGGCTTTAGGCTCACGTGAAAGCCATCTTCTGGTTATATATCTCTTTGGTTACATATTTTCATCTCCTTGCTTCTTCATCATTACATAAACATAGGAACTCACTTGCATCAGCTAAGCCACATATTTGGGTCAGGAAACACAAGAAATAACATGACCCAAGGCCATGGCAGAAAATTTATATATCTCTAAATCCATGAGCTTTTACAGAAGACATTGGCCACATGGATACATGAACTAGGCACGGCAAGGTATGCCCTTCTGGTAGTGCCACAAAGTAGGTCAACACTGGTGTACCACTTTCTTTCTCATTATTGTTTTGGTGTACCACATTATTGTATAGCTACGTGTTACAAGCATCCAGTGTGCTACTGTGTCAGAAGCAAATGGAAGCATCTCTCTTCTTTGTGGGAAAATGATAGGTATGAGCTTCCCAGAACCCTATGGGTCACTTTGGCCCCCTTTCCTAAATAACTCACAGAACATCCTTATTTTGCATTTCTGTAGCTCAAAAGTCAATCTCCGGAATCTCAGTTTAACATCACAGGAATTGGTTTTTGTTGGCTGAGTCTCCATGCCATTTATACCACAATCGCGATGGATTTAATAACCTGAGGTGTGGTCCTTGCTCAGGGAGGACTCCACATCTCTAGCCTGCACCATTCTAGCCACATTCTTCTACTTACAATGTAACTGAAAACAATCCCTGAGAAATGAGTTTGGTAGACCCAAAAGATTTATGCACAGCATATTCATTCTATGAGAATACTATTATCTAAGATTGATTACTGACTTCTTTAGGTGTATATCCTAAGCTGGTGGTTCACAACCTTAGGTAACCCAGGTGTCCTCGGACTGCAATTCCCAGAAACCCCAGCCAGAACAGCTACTGATGAAGGCTTCTGGCAATGGCAGTCCAAGAGCCCTTGTGTTGCCCAAGGTTGAAAACAACTGCCCTAGACAAATGTGCATAATATTATGTATTTATGCTGCAGTGGAGTATTCTCCCTCAACACATTTCCTTTAAGTAAAATACATCTAGATTACATTTTACAAACCTATAAAAGAAAGTTGTGACGAAGCAGCCTCATTGGAATGCGGGTCTGAAGTGTGTCATGAACCTCTGGTTGGCCTTCTGAACGCCGGCTGTTCCTATGGGGAAGATGTAGAAGCAAAAATTAAAAGCCAAATGAACTGCTGCAGTATGTATTTATTGATTTTATTATGCCTTCAGTAGGCCATAGTGTAATAAAATGTTAATCGTTTAACTTGGGCAACAGCTAGGTTTTTGGGGCTTATATATATATATATATATATATTTAGCTTCAGACAATATATAGGTTCAAATAGAAGGAATTGCCACCTCCACCCTACACGGACACAAATTTACCAGCTGCTTCACCCCTTAGACTTTTAGAGTACAGCCAGGAAGTAAACATTTTCCTGCTTACTGCAGAAAACAAATAGTACATGGCATGCGCCCAAGTGCTTTAAGTCCTAAACAGTAGTTTAGTTTTAAAGAATGTTTTAGGAAACACTCCGTGGAGTCTTATAAAAGTATCTGAGAATATCACTAAACTGCAACTTTGAAAAATAAAACTTGAAAAAGCAATGATTACAAGTTTGGGTCCTTCTTTGAATTCTGGCAGTTGAAATGTATTAATATGGTTCTCATCCCTGCAGGTATACTGCCAGATCATGAGTTTAAACTAGTTATCAACATAGTAGATTGGCTAGTAAAGTTATGTCTCAACCTTACCACTTCAGATGGGAGATGACTGAATGTCCCCCAGTTTCCACCTAAATATTATAAGAGTTAAACCTTTAACAATGAATGTGTCCATCATATGAAATACAGTAGGACCCCCATATCCACTGATTCATTATCCACTGATTCAATCATCCACGGTTGGCAGGGGAAAACATTAAATAAATAATTCAGCAGCCCCAAAGCAAGCTACTGTCACAAACAGCATCCGTGAAGCAAGCTACTATCATAAAACAGCATCCGTAAAGCAAGCTACTGCCACAAACAGCAGCTATAAAGCAAGCTACTGTCACAAAACAATAGCTGTAAAGCAAGTTACTATCATAAAACAGACATTTTGGGGATTTTGGGTGTTCTCACTTATCCACGGTTTTCATTATCCACGGGAAGTCCTGGAACCAATCCGCAGCGGATACCAGGGTCCTACTGTAGTTGGTTACCATCATAACTAGTCTGGTGTGCCACTTTTTAAAAAGTTAAATTGAGAATGAAGAGTGTAATAAGACCAGAAGAGTGAAGGTAGTAGAGATGGGCACGACTTAGCGGTATTCCCATTTCCGTTTCCGTTACTCGTATCCATTACTCTACGGAAACGGTAATGGGAATTACTCCGCCAGACTTCGAGCTCGAACCGACGAACAAACAATTTTGGTCTGATTTGTCGTGCTCGTTCCTTGCATCGCGGATCGCGCGATGCCACGCAGCACAGAAAAAAAGTTTTTAAAAGTTAAAAAAACCCGGTTCCCGGCCAAAAAGCAGGTGGAAAAATGCCTGCCATGCCTCAGGGCACCTACCAGAGGGGTTGTTTCTGGAGGTCCCCAGCCTCCCCCCCATCCCCCGTCCTGGGCTGCTCTGGTGGGACTCGCCGCAGGCTCGCAGCCAGCAAAAAGCCCAGTCTCGCCGCCGGCTGCCGCAATTAAAGCGCAAGCAAGCGGCACGGACGGCACAGGAAAAACTTTTAAACTCTCCCCCCACCCATTCCTGGGCCAAAAAAGCAGGCGGAAAAATGCCTGCTTGACTAAGGGCGCAGGGCACCTACCGGAGGGGTGGTTTCTGGAGGGGGGGTCCCGCCTCCCCCCCTCCTGGGCAGCCGGACTCGCCATGCCATGCGGTGCGGGCGGGGGATCCAAAATGGGGTGGCGAAAGCAATATTGTTTTTGAAATCATGGTCCAAAAACAGACAAGCACAACAGAAACACGCGAAAATTTATAAACTGCCAGATTTTTCACAGTAGCAGTGGGTTTTTTCTTGCAACAAAATGTCTCTCCTCTCCTCCTCTGTCCTCCATTGATTTTATTTTTTTTTTTTTTTTTACACCTGCGCAATGATGGGCTGGCTGAGTGGCCAGCCATGTGGGAGTGGACGACCATGCAAATTTTTGGAGCCATCCCACCAATCGCATGGCCACTTGGCCATGGAGACTTCTGGGATGTGCCAAAAAGCCCCCTAAAACCTGCCCTAGCTCCCTAACCCTAACCCTAATCCTTGACTCCTTACTTACCCATACGTCACAGACTGTCTTCTTAGTGGGTCAGAGAGGCACCCAGAGGTGCAACCCACTAGCCCACACTAACCTTACCCGTCACTAGCCTAACCCTAGCCCTTGCACTAACCCACCTTAACCCTAAGCCAGATCTACTTGCATTGCACTACACACAAGTACAATTCCCTTCTTTGTGAGACATGGTGGTGCGAGAGCCTTAGGCATCAACCTATGGCTCTGGGTTCACTGCCATCACTAGTCTCACTGTCTGCAACTGGTATGCATATCCATATGGCTATGCATGCATTTTGCAGCAGCAGGTGACGAGGGGAGACCCCCATGTTGAGGGGTCTCTTTGAGCCTGCTTCCCCTTCCTAGTGGGTGAGGATAGGAGGCACCCACGGGTGCCTCCAGGAGCCCGCTTTCCCTTTATAGCGGGCCAGAGGAGGCACCCACCCCACAGAGGTGCCTCCAGGAGCCCGCTACCCCCCAAAAAAACAGTACTAACGACAATGAAAAAATGAAAAAACGAACCGACTAATTTTTGCAAATTTTCACGAAAAATGGAAACGACCCGAAACGGAACCGGCCCGACAAACGACAACTCGAAAAAAATTTTTTTCAAGTCGTGCCCATCTCTAGAAGGTAGCAATAAGAAGCACAACTTCAAAATAACATTAATTATGGCTGTTAGTAATGCCAGAGGGCAAAGCTTGCAGAGTCTCCTAATGCTTCTTGGGACTGCTACATAAACTTGAGACCAGTTGTACTCACTTGTTGCCTCACAATAATTCCATCTCATTTTTTAAATAGCAGACTTCCATTAAGATATCAGAGTGCTCTGGTTCCCAAACTTCCTAGATGTACTTGGACAGTAATTCCAAAAAAATCCAGGCCAGCATAGCTAGTGGTGAAAAAGTGTGCTGCTTATATACTGCCCCACAGTGCTTAAAGCATTCTCTGGGCTGTTTACAAGTAAATTATGCAGGCCATACATTCCCCCCCCCCCATGAGCTGGGTATTAATTTTATCAATCCCAGAAGGATGGAAGCCTGTGTCTACCTTCAGCCGGTTACCTGGGAATTAACCCTGGGCCATGAGCACAATTTTGGCTGCAATGTATCATCTTAATCACTGCAGCACAAGGCTTCTGGGAGTTGCAGTCCAAGAATACCTACATTAACCAAGGTTGGGAACCACTTTCATAGAGCGTCCTCTGCCACTTCCCCTGAATAGGAACGTACTTTAGTCTGAAGCTCCCACCACTTGGGACAGTAGACATGCATAGGTAGTTCACATTTCAGTCCACACAGTCCTTTGAAGTTAACCTTTAATTCCCTGTAAGATCTTCCAGCACATAGTAAAAATCTATGATTCACTGGAAGCAACTTGAGTCTGATAGCCTATCCTGGATCCTTGCTGGGCCTGATACAATCTGTGTTTTCAAACAAACTCTAACCCATCAAAACTAACCCATTTTGCTACACTATGGGTGTTGATACACGACCCCTAAACTCCGGGGCAAATGGCTCCCAGCTCTGGAGATTAAAAATGTTTACCCACCAGCTCCGGAGTTAAGAGGAAATTAAGTGCAACCCCGCCCACTTTAGCGCGTCCCAGCACAGCTTTCAGGTACCTGCTTTTTGGATGTGACAAATATTTGATCCGGTGTAAGGATAGTGAGTGCGGGGCTCTCCTGGCTTCTGTTTGTTCTTTTTTTGCGCCCCGCCCCTTTTTTTTAAAGCTTTTTTATTGAGGAAGTAACAACATATATTTCCAGTCTTTACAAGTTTCCAGAACATTACATCATCCTTTAGTCTCTTCCTCATTAACCCCCCTCCCCCCAGCAAGCAGAAATCACTATCCTTTCATGTTGAACATTATTAAGGCATGATGGAATAGTCTAGCCCATTTCTCGTTCTCAGGCTTCCCTTTTATCCAATTTATATATTTCTCCCACTCCTTTAGAATTCTATGTTTCCCTTCTATGTTTTCTTCTTGCATACTTTGTATCCAATTATTTTGAAAAAAATCATGTATATAATCTTTCTATTTATCATATTTCCATTTATTTTGGTCCTTCCATCCACCCATTAGTACCATTATAGCTGCTGCTATTCCGTAGTAGACAATCTTTTTTACGCTTCTCCATTGTTTTTCTCTATCTACTAGCCCTAAGAAAATATAGTCTATTTTTAGCTCAATCCCTTTCTTTGTAATTTCTGATAACCAATTTTCTACTTTCCTCCAATATGTTTGTATTTTCTCGCAGTTCCATATCATATGTGCAAAAGTACCTTTTTCTTTTTTACAATGCCAACAATTTTGTGATATGTTATTATTTATTCTATTTAATTTCTGTGGGGTATAATACCATTTATGCAATATCTTCAATTGCATATCCTTAATTTTTTTCAATTTTACCTCTCCTATCCCCCGTAATATAGCCTGAATCTTTTCTGTATTTAAATCCATATCTCCTTCCCAATTATATTTAATTAAATTTTCATTCTGATTTCCCAATCTAACCAAATATCTATAGATCTCTCCTGCTCCAACCTTTTTTTCTTCATATTTCTTATACACCACTTCCCATTGTCTATCTTCTTTTCCCTTAAGAGAAAGGAACCATTGATCATATCTCCTTTTCATACTTTCTGCCACCATCCATTTTTGATTCCCTAATATCCCTTTTAATTTATTTATCGCCCCTCCTGTTGACATTAATTCATGCATATCTTTGATTTTGTAATATCCTTTCTCTTTTAGATTCTTTATATCTTTTTGTGACAAAATCTTCCCCTCTTTATTAAACTGTTCTAAAGGGCCCCAATTCGATACTCCATTGTTACTTGCCTTGGTCCCTTAACTTATTTCAGTATTCTTTTATCTCTATCAAATATCCCTAAGTAACCTGCTGAGTTATTTATTGCATCTTCTACTCTTTTCCATTTGGGTGTGGGGTATTCCTCCACCTTCATTGCCCATTTTAATTGGAAGGCTATATAATACTTTTCCAAAGAGGGCATACTCCATCCTCCTCCTTCTTTTATTGCATATAGGATTTTATGTTTAATTCTTTGATTTTTCTTGCCAAAAGCCCATTTCCTTAATGATGTATCCCATTTCTTTAATATCTTTTCTGAAAGTAATATTGGGAGAACCTGAAATAAATATAACAGTTTTGAAACTATAAAGATTTTCAAAGCCCTAATTTTTGACATTATTCCCATTTTTTTATCTTTCCAGCCCTTTATTATTTTCTGGATCTTTCTCCAAGTTTTGTTATAATTTTCCTTCCCCAGTTTTTCCCAATTTTTTGTTAATACCACTCCTAAATAAATCATTTTTAACACCATTTCCCATTTTCATTTGTAATCTTAATTGATCTTGCTCCTTCCTAGGAATGTTTAGAAACATAATTTCTGATTTTTGTAAATTTACTTCTAGTCCTGATATTTTTTCAAATTTCTTTAATATATTAAACAGGGGACCTGCCGCTTCTAATGGGTTAGTCAATATTAAAATTAAGTCATCCGCAAACATGTTTAACTTTATTTCCTCTTTTCCTATTTTATATCCTTTTATTTGAGCACATTCTCTCAAATTTTGGGCCAATGGTTCCATCGCTAATGCAAATAATGGGGGGGATAAAGGGCATCCCTGCTTTGTACCTCTTTCCACTTTAAACTTTTCTGTTAATGATCCATTTATTCTTACCCTTGCAAAGTTTTCTTTATAAATTTCCTTTACTGCATTTGCATAGGGACCTATAATACGCCCCGCCCCTTTAAGAGATCGGAATGCTGCTGGGAACAAAATGGAGGTAAACCGGCATTCTTTTCTTTCTTTTTTCTCCCTCCCTCATGCAGCCAGCAACCAGGAAGTGTGGAGGGGGGTGGGGACAGAGGAAGAGCGATGAACCCCTAAGATCTCTGGTCCGAATTTAAGTGGCCAGCGGATCTTAGGGGTCGTGTAAAAAGGCCCTTAGTCTAAAGAAGTGGACGTGTCCACAAAAGCTTACATTAAAATATAATAGTGCCACATGTTTTTGTCTTATATTTTGCTTTGTTTTGATTTTCTGCCTGGAATTCTTGCACTAACACAGCTACCTCTCACAAAACTTCAAACTAATGTGTGAGGCAGGGATTGAGAATGTGTGATTCTCCAGTTCTCACCCCGATCCACTGGCTCTGGGTGACTGTTGACAAAATTTTCATATCACAAGTCAGTTTATTATTAATTGCCACGTTACACATTTCTCTACACCATTCCTCCATGTTAATCTGATTGTTGCTTTTCCAATTCTTCAGAAATAGTAGCCTTGCCAAAGTTACCATTATAATTAGCTCCCTTTCTCTCTCTCTTTACCTGTTTGTCATTCACAATGCTCACTAAAGCAATCAATGAAGATACAGTAGTTGTATTTCCATTCCCATTATGTCTCCTATTACATTAGAAATCACAAAATCACCACATATGCATATACATCCCTCTCTCCTTCTGACACTTCCAGCACCACAGAAGTGGTGACCTTTTATTTATTATACTTAGTTTAACAAGTATAAAAGGCCATTATCATATTACCTTGTAACAATTTTCTTTAATTCTTACTGACAAATTTTTCAATTTTCTTTTATTCCGTATCTTGCTCCAACCCTATCTGAGGTTGGTGTGACATGTTCTCCATCCCTGACCTTAGGAGTAACAACACTGTAGGTTCAACCATGCTCAAACCTGTTGACTTTCATGGTCTCCATAATAAATGCTACAAATCTTACTCTGAGGAAAGGGGCTTAACAAGTAGTTCTTTGGCATCATCACTGAGCACTTATAATTATTCTGGCTTCATCTGAAGAAATTTCACACTGGCTTGAAACGGGGGCAAATATACACTCTGCAAAACAATCTGTCCAGTGTTGATAAAATTGTATCATTCTGTTATTTTAGGGCCAGTGATCTTTTCTAATGCTAGCAGATTTAAAAAATGAAAATAAGGCAGGAGAAACTTTTAAATAAATAATCTGATGTGGCACTGAATCTGGCATTCTACAAGTAACTCAAATGTTTCATCACATCCGGATAAACAAAGATACACCTTGATTTATTTAGAGCTAATTTCTGTCAGTGTGGTGTAGTGGATAGCATGATGGAAATGATAGCATGATAGAAAATCAAGGTGGGGGAGGTGGCACTGTTAAAACTACTCCTTAAATAACTCAGATACCTTGAAAATCCTATCAGGGACACCATAAGACGGCTCCAACTCAATGAAATGTAACAATAAACAATAACAAAACTTGAAACTAATTTGGCCAACATGTGACATAGCAACTATATTTTTTAAAAATAATAATAATTAATTAAATTAGGGTGCACATGTTTTTATCTTATTGTTGTTATGTTTATCTGTATCCGTGTTTTTTTATTTGCTGATTTGATCAGCTTTTGTAAGCCACCCAGAGTTCCTTAGGGAAGATGGGCAGGGTATAAATCCAATAATAAATAAAATAAAACTAAACATACACAGAAAACCCCTAAAAATGAATAGAATAGCAAGTTTCAAAAATCACACACAATGCACACATCTGCTGTTAATCATCAAATTATTGACAAAATGTGATTGTAGACGCGGGGGTGGGGATAATTCACCAAGAGACACAGTTTCAGTTTGTGAAAGAAAGAAAATAAAAACAAAACAACTGCAACAAAGAGATGATAAATTTCTTCAACAGTGATCCATACTTCTTGCCTACATAACAATGGTTCCTTTTTTATGCCTGAAAAAATGGCTTATTCTCCATGAATCTATAACAGGGGTCCTCAACCTAAGCCCCCGGGGCCGGATGTGGCCTCCCAAGGTCCTGAATCCGGCCCCTGGGAACAATTGCAACCCCCCACCTACCCCCTGCTTTGCAAGCAAGCCAGCCTCCGCAGCAGCTTCTATTGCTGAGGCAGTTCAAAGCAGTGGGCTATGTTGCTTCTCCCACTCCCTCCAACTAACACTCAGATGATCAGCATGCTGGCTAGTGGGGCATTCAAAGTAGGAGGGTTACGGCAAGGTCCCCCACTGCCCCCCCACCCACTGTGGTCCAGCCCCCAGTGGTGTTTGGGGCATGGTGGACCGGCCCGCTGTTTGAAAACTTTGAGGCCCCCTGATCTATAATGTGGCTTTTTTTAAAAAAATGAAACTTTTGGGTTTTTTCCATGTGTGATCCTTTTCAGGCTGCCTGGCTAAGACAGCAAATATAAATGCTGAAAATACTGCACACACTGGACCACACAGCTATCAGCTGAAAACAGATAGGAACTGGCATCTACAAAAGAAACTCTGTAGGGACAGAAAGTGGGCAGAGTTAAAAATGTATGCGGGTAGCAGAGGCCTAGTTATCAAAGGGAACTGGCAGATAACTCGGGCTGAATCCAGCTTCCACAAAGCCAACATAAGCAATCGTAAGGGAGAAATGGCATGTTATCTGGCATACATACATGGGGAATATTTAATACTGATGGTGACAGTGATCCTTTGTAACAGCACTTAAGAAGTAACCTGGCTTTTCACTTCACTCTGGTTGCTAGGTTCTCCTCTGGGATGGGGGCGGAAGGAAGCTGTCTGAGCTTAAGATGAAGGGTCAGATTTGTGGCTGATAAACAGTCTTCACAGATACCAGAAAGGACTTCCCACATTATATTTTAAAGGAAAATCTGATGGGTTTGGGCCTTCATTTTTACTGATTGCTTACGCAACGTGTCATATGATTGTAATCATTTTGTAAGCCCCCACTCAGTGCTCTGCAGCTTGGGTTTTTACTAGTGTTTCTTTGGTCAAAAAGGGACTGAGTTTTGACGAATAAAATAAATCTGCCTTTTACCAGGCTGAAATGATTGCAACAATGTATATGCTTGTAATTACTTTATGTTGGATGGGAAAAGACCATACGCCCATTCTCAAACAAACAGGGTGTGCCCCACACACATGCACATTCACGCTAGGGATATAAATCTTTGGGTTATTTTTTCACCCTCACTTAGGAGAATAACAGATTTCAAAATGTTTGTCCCTAACAGAGGAGAATATCAAGAGTTTTTGTGCATTTTGTTCATTTTGCATGAGTGCTTCTGTGAACACAAGGATGTTTTCTCTGTATTGCTCCCGCTGACAGAACAGTGCTTCTCATTTTGCTCTCAGGAAGAAGCAAAGATGTCACAGCAGCTGAGAGTGTCACTGACAGGATGCCTCAATATGTTGACATCTTTCAACGTGAGTTGTCTTCTTTTTTTTTCCAGCGAGGTTGTGAAAATTTGTGAAGATTTCTCACATCCTCAGTGTGCGCATACATTCTCTCTGACACATTATCCTCAATCTTCAAGGATGGGTTTGTTTGTTTTTAGGTGAGATTAAAGAGAGACAAGATTGCTGAAACCTGGGTTTGGGCTTGTCTCTTACCAACCAACATGATTTTGCCGTTCAATGCCCTTCATACTGCAGTGGAAAAGAACAGGACAGTCTTGATGCCAACAGTGGGTAGGAGCAGGGTATGGGCAGTCTACATATAACTGAGACCATAGGGGGAAATCCTCATCATCATAGCTTATCATCACCCAGTTGAAAGTAGGTCACAGGAAAGCAGATACTATGGCAAGGGTGTACGAAGAATATATGGAGGCTGCATGTAGCACATCATTTCCCACCTATGTCTTAAGATAAAATAATATATCCACAAAATTCTTGTAAGCAGCACACCTCTTCACTTAAATACTGGCCCCTGCCAATTTCATAATTCTAAAACTCAGTGGTCAGTAACTTGTTCCTCTTCACAACTGAGCAGAGCCAGTTAATCAACTGCCAAATATTATGTTAGAGATGGGCATGAATCAGAAAAATTGTGATTTGTTATAATTCATCAAGGTCAATGAATCACAAATAACAAATTTATGATTTTTTTCTTATCTATTCATTTTTTAATTTAAAACCCCACAAAACACCCCACCAAGCACCTGGGATATCAAAATTAAGTCAATGGGTCTAGTCTAGTTGGGTCTTGCAGTAAGATACTGGCTTATATGTTCAAATACAACCAAACAACAAACCAATTAAAATTAATAAAACTGATAAAACAGAAAGAATGCAAAATTCACTAGGTGAAAAGCAACTAACTAATTCCTGCTGAAAGTTTTCAGTGCATAGTCGAAAGTTGGCCACAAGGAGACCAATCTGTGGAACTCCCTGCCACAGGATGTGGTGATGGCATCTGCCTGGATGCCTTCAAAAGGGGATTGGACAGATTCCTGGAGGAAAAGTCCATCACAGGTTACGAACCATGATGGAGATGTGTAATCTCCAGGCTTAAAACCGGGGTACTACAAGGGCCAGATGCAGGGAGTGGTATCAGGAGACAGATATCTAGTCTCATGCGCTCCCAAACGCATCTGGTGGGACTGCTGTGAGATACAGGAAGCTGGACTAGATGGGCCTTTGGCCTGATCCAGGATGGCTCTTCTCATGTTCTTATGTTCTTATGTTCTAACCTGGCCACTGAGATTCTGACAAGACTTGTCTGTTAGCAATAGATTGGAGCAAGGAATAGGAGTCAAAAGTAAAATCAATCAGGGGTAGGAGGATAGATACAATTCACATAAGAGAACTCACATATCTTCTTGAACCTCGCACATTCTGTTGCATCTTGATGTCCATCCTTGTCTGTCTTGCCAAATGGATGACCCAATGGCCCGTCTGAATAAGTGGAATTTGACCCAATCTGGAAAATATTTATTGTACACAGTAAATCCCACCTGATACTCACTGATTCATGACATGCCCTGCAGTTCCTGACACCTGAGGCTACAATTCCTGACAATTCCATAAAAAGGTTTTGAAGGCTGATATTCAACACCTTAAATTAAGCCTAAAAACAAAAACAAATTGCAATAAGCCATTCCTTCACTGGTAGAAAAAGAATTATTTGCAGTCTGCCTTCAAGAGCAATGCCACACAAAAAGAATTACAGTGATCAACCCTGGAATAACTAGGACATTAATGATTCTAGCTAGGTTCTGACTTATTCAGGAAAAGACCAAGTGAGTAAGCCAAATAAAATGGGTCAACACACTCTTATTATTGTCCTAACTTTCATATCTAAAAGCAACAACCACATTCTGGAGTAGTATTGAAGTGCAAAGCTTGTTGCATCTGGAAGAATGCAATTCCTTCAAAACAGGTTACATAGGACCTCAATATTTCTGGACTATCTGGATTAAGTTTTGAAACATAGATTTTGGCTGTAGTACAGATTCTGGTGATGTTATCTGAACATAAACTACTGAGGGGAAAACACAATAATCTCTTTTATTGGGAGCACTGGAAGATGAAAAAATAAATACAGGTTTGTCCTCCATTTTGGCCAAAGAACCTGGGAGGAGACACAGAAATGACTGACTATAAAGAAATGAGTAACAAAATGAGAGTAAAAATAATTTTTAAAAACCTGTTAAGAGAACCTCACTGCTACAAATCCTACTATAAACTATTCTAGTATTAAGAACTTAGTAAGAGAGACCTTAGTTGACTTTGGTGTGATATCTTAGAAATGCACTCTCCATCCCGTTTTAGCTGAAAAAAACATATTCAACTCATTATGTTCCGTTTAACGCAAACAGAAGGGGATATGAATGATTTAAGCTGGTACCTCAAGTTATTAAAATGTGTTGTGTTGTTTATTATGTTATTTGTGACTCTATGAATTAAAGAACTTCCTATTATGTCCTATTATTAGCAGCTCTGCTCCAGTCTCCCACATTCAAGCCTAAGGCTTCTTTTACTGAATCAATCCATCACATGTTAGGTCCTCCTCTTTTCCTACTGTCTTTTAATTTTCCTAGCATTATTGCCCTTTCTAGTGAGGCAGGGTTCAACGAACAGCTCAACACAGCTGGTATTGTTTGTACTTTACCAGATATGAAAAACAAGGAGGAGAAAAGAAAAAATCCATGTGTACTTTGACAGATCAAACAATGTAGACAGAATGCACGTCTATTCTTTCAGACGGGGAAATCAGCAGGGTGAAGAAGTAACACAGTCAACAAATATTTATTTTTCTGATTTGGAAACTAAATGTTTGTTTCCTAATTTGGAAACTAAGCACAGAAGATTTGCAGAAGGGGGAGGACTGCACATATCTGTTGAGACACACACTGCAGCTTTCTCACAAGTTTTCAAAACTAATAATCTGAATCCATGTTGTGCCCCTGGGCCTGTCAGCATAATCCAGAGGGCCCAGCTTTGAAAATCAACTGGGGAAACTCAATTTCACATCCAAGCACAGCTATGGACACCCTGGGTGGCTTTAGGCAAGTCACTATCTCTCAAAGTCAGCTCTCCATCTGTAAAAACAGGAAGAATAACCATCTTCATAAGGCTGCTAGTAGGAAGGAGCAGATAAGGACTGTAAATCACTTGGCATGCTAAGAAAGTGCTCCATAAATGACTAATAATAGCAACATAATCCTATGTAAATATCAAGACAGCTTATCTAAATGTTTGGTTATCTGAATATTTTGGAAGTCTTTGAGACTACTAGACAGTACATATTAATTTTTTGAGGCTATGTACGGAAAATAGACTTATTTTTCTGCTAGAATCTAGAGTGACTTTTATATAACTTGCCATTAACTAGGGCTTCTGGAAACAGTAATAACATCCTTCATTGACAAATACTCAAGTGCCATGTTTTGCCATCAAAACATGTAGGTTTAATGCCTTAAGAACCAAATGACAGGCTTAAGAAGAACGCAACAGCACTCTCAGGGGAAAAACTCCATTATGGTTACCTTACAGCTATTCATTTACCATGCTAAGAGCCTCAGGACTCCTGCTTTCAATAGTTGGTAGAAGATGTCAACAGGCAATTTAGCTGTGTGCCCTTACTCAGCTATAGGGCACACTGTGTCAGATGATGCTCACTGACCCCTATAAAAGCTTACATCTGGCCTGCGGTAGTCCAGGAAACCTGTTCTTCTTGGTTTCAATACTATTGCATTGTTCCTCCATTACTTGAAATTTACAGGTGTGGCAGGTACTGGGTACCAGAATATGAGTCCTTATCAATCTAGCATCCAGCTTCCAATATTGGTCAGTCCGATGCTTGGTAAGAACCCAGAGTCTTTGTCTTTGTTTAGCTTTCCATACTAATATCACTAATAATTTCTGAAGATCATTGAATGCTTTATAGGTTACAGCAAAGTATATCTGTATATCCTGAGAAACTATATGTTGTTCTGAAAGAAACGGGCATGCTTCAGCATTTAATTGTCCTGATAAATAGCCTGCATTGTGGACAAGAAGTTAATGTTAGGACACGATCAGAGGCATAGCCAGGATTTGGAGCACCTGGGGACAAAGTTTGTTTTCGCGCCCTTCCTGCCGTCCCCCCATTGCACCCACCCAGCAACGGGGGGGGGGCGAACCCTGCAGGCGTGGGTGGGTGGGTGCCTGCCTGTGCATGTGCATGCAGTAGTGTGTGCACACCTTGTACCTTTCCTACCAAGGTGAGGAACAGGAAGAGGAGGATGCCAGGGACTCTACACTCCTGCCTACCTGCCTGCTTCACCGCTCGCCTGGCGCACAGTGGCAGAGGTGGCGGAGGGGGTCCCATCGCCAAGCCTTAGGGGAAAGGAGGACTGCTGGGCAGCAGGAAGGTGCACGGATACCACATTTTAAGGATGCCAACAAACCGAAGCCAGTTCAGAGGAGGGCAACAACAACGATCAGGGGACTGGAAAACCAACTGTATGAGGAAAGACTGAAAGAAATGGGCATGATTAGCCTTGAGAAGACTCGGGAGAAATATGATAGCACTTTTCAAATACTTGAAATATAGTCATACAGAGGGAGGGCAGGATCTGTTCCCAGTCATCCCCAAGTGTACGACACGTATTAATGAGCTCAAATTACATGAAGCCATATTGTGACTGGATATCAGGGGAAAACTTAACTGTTAGAGGAGCACAACAATGGAACCAATTACCTGGCCACCAATTGGAAGTGGCCAACTTTCCAATGCTGGAGGCATTCAAGAGACAACTGAAAAAACATCTTTCAGATATACTTTAATTTGCAGTCCTGAGCTGAGCAGAAGGTTGGGCTACATGGCCTTGTAACCCCATCAAACGCCATTATTCTATGATTCTATGATCTTCACTTCCCAGCAACTATATCCAGGTTAAAAAGGTAAAGGTTTCCCCCTGCATAAGTGTGTTAGTCATGCCCAACTCTAAGAGAGGCACTCATCTCCGTTTCTAAGCCAGAGAGGCAGTGTTGTGTACGGCTGTGGCCATGTGGCTGGCATGGCTGAATTAACAGTGGTTAAAAAGCACATTCAATGCATGGTTTCATGAAACGTGTGCATTTACAAAACACTATGAATATAATCTTAGTATTTTTACTTTATTCACTAGTGCTCTCCTCCAAAAGGTCTATCGGCTCTTGTAAGTAAATCAAAAGAATTACAGACAGCATTTACTAGACCAGTAACAACCAATGCTGCACAGGGTAAGTAAGAATGTGTATTTCAAGCAAAACTGTTTATTTTGCAACTACGTGTGCCAAATGTGATCAACACAAAAATGTCACAACATTTTATTTACTTAATTTCAGGGGAGACCTCTATCTTCTGTGGTTGTTTGACCTACTCAAGAGCAGTGATTTCTGTTTACAGTAATATTGGGAAAGGAAGAGACCCCAAATGAAAATCATCTGTCATCTGCAAGTGCCTGCCTAATGTTTCTGCTTATTCTAATGCACCAGAAGCGCTATCAAGATAACCTCTGACAGGATCCCAGGCAGCCTTCAGTGGCCTTTACAAATCCATTACTCACTCACTATGGAACTCACTGACTTCTTTGAGCAAAGATAATGAAGGTTTTGGGATTCTACCACTGGATACAGATTCATTAAAGAAAGATAGTCCACAATTTATGACCTTGTCTGTGGACAGCAGGGCATTATTTTAACGATAAAATTGCAATCTGGAAGGGAAGTGGCCAAACTGAAGAAGCCACATAAAGCCTGATAATTAGTATCAATCACTGTGACACTGTTGCAGACATCTTTATTGCTTTAAACATACTAATCAAATACTTTGGCATTCAGACAGTAGGATTGATAGGCAGATTGACACTGGGAACATCTCCACAGAGAGCAATTTAAAATTATCCATTGAAAATGGTACCACAGAAGACAAAACACATTTTAATGGAAATGCAATACAACAGCTGAATGAATTATAAAAAAAACTATGCTAGACGTACAGGTATCTATGGCTCCAATTATTCATAAATTATATATAAAACTACTCAATTGAACTATTCCAGGAGTAAATAACATTAAAATCAGTGTGGTGATTTACAGGGAGGAACATCCGGTCCTGCAGCGCTTTTAGATTTCAGCTCACAGGAATCCCTGGCCATTGAACATGGTGACTGAGGTGTTTGTTTGTTTGCTTGTTTGCTTGCTTGTTTGTTTGTTTGTTTGTTAGATGTATACCCACCCATCTGGCCATCTGGCCACTCTGGAAGTTTAAGTCCAAAGCATATCGGGTCAATGATTATGAATCACAGTCACCAAGTTAGTGCTTTACCAAGTGTTGGGTTCCAAAGGCCATGAAGCTCGCCCAATGAGTGGCTCACATTTTGCCATCTTATCTCAGTCTAACTAGATGCTTTTTTAAAAGGCTACATTCAACATAACCATGTGTGCTGCTCTGACCCGCTTTAGGGAAGAATAGGACCTAAATATGGTAATGGGAAATGCATTAAATTACTGCCACAATGTCCCTTACCGTCTCACTCCAATGCATCTGGCATTGAGTGGAATGTTCTAAATATTTCTTCACTGACTCAGAAGCCAAGTAACAACATGAGACATCCTCCAGGAGCCTTTGCCAAATGAGGGGCAGGTCCAAATGACAGAAAGAGCCTTTTTCAATGGTGGCACCACATCTATTGAATACTATCCCCAAAAATGTTCACCCAGTGCTTTTCTTGCAGTATATTCCACAACAAGTTGGACCTTGGTTTATTCTCTACTTTAGGCACTGCTGTGGTGCATTTAAACCACTCTACTACTGTTTTTACCTTCAGCTTTGTTACATGCTGCATTACTAGCATTGTTTTAACTGACACCTTGTATTTTATGCAGTGTATGCCTATAAACGGCCTTGATAATTTCACTCATTGGGCAGCCTCCCTAACCACGCTTAACCTTTCTACAGACTTTCAGCAAAACAAACACAGACATTTCCTTTAGAACTTCCTGTTCAATTCAGGAAGGTGAGAGACTTGAGAAGACAATATTCTATGTCAGGAAGTGAAAGCTGGTGGTACATCATCCTAAGCCAATCTTTATTCATAAAGAAGGCCAGTATTGTCTGTGGGTCAGGTTATTGTTGCAATCCAAACACAACACAGGCAAGACTATCAACAATCCATTCTTTGAAGGTTCCAGGAATCAGGACAGGCATTACAAGATGGCAGCTCAGTCCTGAAATCTCTAACAAAGGCTTTGCTGACAGCATACACAATGTATAGCTTTCAACCAGCCTCACTCTGGTATCCAGCTGTTTCCAGTAAGAACTCAAGAGAGCCTTGAAATGCTGGCTGCACATTTGCTCTTATATTTTCAATCTGTGCCTCTTGTTGGGACAATGTATCTGTTGCACTCTATTCATCTTCTGATAACTTCTTGTTCTCAGTGCTATTTCCAGAAGCTTCTGGAACAATATTGACCATAGGGACCATGAATTCCCTTCCAATACTGGCCTTTTGTAACTGTATGAGTTCATGAAGATGACTCAGCAAAGCGGGGTATGACAGATAGGGAGACTAGAGGCAAGCCCAAATACACAGCCCTACAGATCCTATGTAAATCATAAGTCTCTCTTCGGGAAATACTCAGCCTATCTATTGCTCTAATCATAATTGTTAATGTGCCACAGCATCCAGTCCCACTCATGCAAAATTACACATATACAAGAACACCAAGGTACTATTGTATGTTGATACCACAGCTTCTCATGTCAATACTGTACCATTGTACTATTGATCCTCCCAGCCCTATAACAATTTTTGCAGTCCATGGCACCATTATGTTCTCTTACACACATACTCCACAAAAAACAAAAACAAAACAAAACACACACCTAGCTTTCCCCAGGAAAAAATAGGTGAGTGGCCAACCCTAAAAACCTTTAAGGAGCAATTTCACCTTATAATACGAACCCCCATAGTTTTAATATGAGAAAATAGCAATATTTCAAACCTGGAGATCAACTTACAGCTAAGTCTTGCGTTTTGTGTGTTTCTCTGTTAGTTTTTTTGTGTGTCCCCACCCACCCACCGCTGCAGTCCATTTTGACAGTCCGTTTTGCCCATGGATGGACCTAGTAACAAAAAAGTGAACCCACTGAAGTTGTTCACAGTGGTACTTGAGGTCAGGACAGTAATCTTTTGAATACATTTTGAAGGAAAATCTCCCTCAACAGTTAGCAGAACAGAGCCAGGTAAGAATCACATTCTCAAAGGGTTCTGAGAACCATATGCTTGCATCTTCAAGTCTTCACATGAAAATATGTTTCAGAAGACAGTGAGTTTGATATTGCCAGCAAACATAGGAAGTAGAGAAGATAGGAAAATCTGATCACATGTTCTAAAGAGTTAATTTCCCATATATGAGATGGCCATCATATATAGGACCATTGGCAAAAGTCTCTGTCAGTTCTTCAGCATGTGTTCATTTTGATAAGGACAGACAATAACAGGCCAATACACCAACATTTTGAAATCTTTATTGATCCTTTTACAAAAATTTCAATCTTTATGGCATGTTAGGTTTTTTTAAAAAAAAACCCTACTCATTTAAAATTGAGTTGCTATCCATGGCCATAAAATGTTTGCATAAACAGAACAGCCCCTGCATTTTGCCCTGGAAGTATTCAGGTTTAGTTTAGGCAGAAGAGAACCAATTAAGTCAGACATGTTCTTGCTTTGTTCTTTGAGTCCATGAAATATTGTGTCCAACTCCAGTAAAAAATCACAGCAAATTGCTGAATGCCAAAACTGTGGCAACTTACCCATCTGGGGCTCAGGCAGAGGGAGCAATGTGGTCCAAATAGGACAAGCATATTATGTTCTAGAGAGGGCTGAACACAGATCAGCAAAACTAGGAAAGAACATCCAGAACAAAGCAAGAGGTCACAACCTGGAGATATTTTTTATTATTTTGAGATTATTTTTTTGTCAAAAACTTCCTCTGACTTTCAACTTCCCATTTAAGGTATTTTCTTTTTGATTTCACTAATGGCTTTATTTTTATTTGTATTTTTAATGATGCTTAAATAATTTTAAGTTACTGCTTTTTTGCAAAATTTGTATGGGTGGGTGTGTTTAAACAGTACTAACCTTGTTGGGGTTTTTAAAAAAAAATATGTGGAAAGGTGACATAAAAATCCTGAAATCCATGAACATACAGTGAACATGCATTTTTGACACTTACATCCAACTGTTGTTTTAAATAATTTTTTGTTGCTGTTGTTTCCCTGTTTTATAGATCCATTCAAATAAAAATGGGGAAAAATCTTTAATATAGACCTTTAAAACAGGTCTACTTAAACTGCACTGTCTTTATGCAATAAAACAGGCATCCTTCCCAGAGGTTCCTAGTATGTCTGAAAATAAGTTGAATACTTAAATAGGAGTACAGGGGAGATTTTATTCAAAACAAAATCATGCACCACACTGACATAATAAATATGCTTGGTTTTTGCACATAGAGCTCACACTCAATCTGGTCACAATTCAAGTTTGTGCGACACAGTGGTCAGGAATGCTTTCAAGCTTAGGACTGCCTGTCCATCTTTAAGACTACTTGAGGGTTTCTTTGTCATCATTGCTTCCTCAGTGAAGTCAGCAAAGGGAACATGCTGTACAACAGTCTGCCAAAAGGAGATTGTGCAAACTCCCACGAAATGTCTACGGCACTGACTTTACCACTGGTTTGAAACAAAACAAAGCAAAAATGCTGACAGACAGCCACAGCAACTTTACTCAATATGAGTCAGGGAGTGGCTCAGCAGAATCAAAGATGGTTTATGTCTGACGGAGGACAATAAATAAGACTTGCACAAAAGAGAAAAAAGACACACGTCAGAAGATAGTCACTTCCTGGTCTATGCAATCCAGTGTTTACTAAAATCCACCCTCCCTGATACCAGTAAAAAGAAGAGCAACCAACTGAGTCAGTTCATGAGACACACTGAACTGTTTTTATGACAAACACTGGGTATGACTCTGGGCTGGCAACTGTCTTTCCATTGACCCTATCCTGTAAAAACTGACTGAGGTCCTACATGAGGAAAAAGCACACCAACTATAGGGAAAGACAATAGTGTGGTAGCATTGGACTTTATTGATGGCACTGCACTGTAGTTGTCAGTAGAAATTATACTAAAGTATATCCTGTATTTAATTCTTCCTTGTTGTGTGAGCAATTCAACTTAAGGGAATACAGTGGTACCTCTAATTATGAAATTAATCCATTCCAAATGCATTTTCTTAACTCATTTTTTTTGTAACTCAAAACAGAGTTTCCCATAGAAATGCATTGGAGATTAATTTGTTCCAAGTGGGAAACTAGCCCACCCCCCAAGCAAAAAGCACAGTAACAGGAAACCAAACAACAGAAGATGAGCAACCTACCTTATAAACACTTGAGAAATCCACCAAATATTTCCAAAATGGGCAGTTTGAAAAGGTCACTGAAAATAAAAGAAGCTCCAGTTTTCAGTTTTCCTTTTCAAAATGGCTTCTAATTGCAGCACTGGAGTCAGGTGGCCACAAGATGGCAGTATTGCTATTGCAAACAAGCAGGAGCCATTATGAAAAGGAATCTTTGCTTTCCTTTTCCCTTTCATAACTTGAAAAAAGGCTTCCCCCCATAACTCAAATTTTTCCTATACCCACCAATTTCTATTTGTAACTCAAATAGGTACCACTGTATAAATAAATGTTAAGTAAAGAAGCAGTTGGCACAGAGACTACTATTTCCAGGAGCCAAGGTACTCAGGGAACAAAACAAAGACTTGGGCTCTGTTTAATCTCACACATACAATATGGTATACAAACTACTACTACTGCTGCTGCTGCTGCTGCAGTTGCTACTACTAAAAATACAAGAATGTTTCTTTTTATCAATTGAAATAGCAGCAGTAAACTTTTTAAAGGCAATAAGGTACATTTCTAACATAAAGATTGTCTTCATGGCATGAATATGGGATGTGCCCCGTGCCTCCCCGTGCCTCCAAGTTGCTCCCAGTTTAAGGCTACCCTATGAATGAGTGATCTCCCAAGTGTCTTGCCCTCAACAGTCCTGCTCAGTTTTTTAAACTCATGCCTATGCCTTCCTTTAGGGAGTCAGTCCATCTAATATTTGGTCTTCCTCCTTTCTCTTAGCTTGATACAAATCCGGGCTCTTACTTGGGCTTTTTCATGTCGTTCACAGCAGTAAACAGATCTACCATTGCTTACAAACAAAGGTGGGACATGTGGTTCATCTCAGGTTGGTGGAAGATGAGTGGTATAATTCCTGTGCTTGCAAATACTGATTTGTAGCATTCACTAGTGCAACAGATTTATAAAATTAGAGAATATATTGCCTTAGGGCCTGATCAGACAGAGATCTTTGGTCAGTTTGGGAGAACTGTTTGCTTCTGATTCCAGCAATCACATACTATATAGCATATGAGCAATTGCAAACCAGCCTATCCCTTATCCTTGATTGCCCACACCTTTTTGTCACTAGGGAACTGAACTCTTCCTGCTTCTCCCTGGTGGAGGGGGGGAAGAGGATGCCAATGTGTGTTACTTGCATTTTTTAAAAAAATCCCTTGTAAGCCAGTGCTGAATTGGTTGACCATCCAGCCATTTCAACCCTATTAAAATAGGGCCGGGGAAAAAGATAAGAAATGGGAAAAAATTAAAAATACATGCTCCCCTACAGAAGAATCACAAAGAGTCAGTCACAACAACAACAACAACAACAACAACAACAACAACAACAACAACAACAACAACACAGAAGAGGAGGATTTTGTAAAATTATTTTGTTTTCTGGTATTCAGAAGAAAATGCATAGGCTGAAAAGGGCCTAGAAGGTGAAGGACCAGAATAATACAACAGCCGATGAATTCTGGATTAGTTGTGTTGAAGATAGCAGAGAGGCTTTTCTAAGCAAGCAGCTGAGAATCTCAAGTCAGTGTCGAAGGGAGTGGCTAGACCGCCAAACTGATCGTGGCTGGGCTGGACTGGATTGTCTTAAAACGGTTTGCTTTGAGAGTCAGTCATCAGGAGGTTTGGGTTGAGGAGTCAGCAATATGCTGATGATACTCAGCTCTACCTCTCATTCTCCACCAATCCAGGTGAGGCGGTTTCTGTGCTGAACTCGTGTCTGGGCCAGATAATGGACTGGATGAGGGTTAACAAATTGAAACTCAATCCAGACAAGACAGAAGTGCTGTTAATGGGTGCTTTGCCGGAAAGGTTAGAGGGCCATCTTCCTGTCCTGGATGGGGTTGCACTCCCCCTAAGGGACAGGGTCCGCAGCTTGGGGGTGCTCCTGGACCCCAGTCTAACTCTGGAAGCCCAGGTGGACTCGGTGGCCAGGGGTGCCTTCCTTCAGCTGCGGAAAATATACCAGCTTCGCCCTTACCTAGACGAGCAGAGCCTCATGACAGTTACGCATGCACTGGTAACATCCCGTATTGATTACTGCGTGGGGCTGCCTTTGAAGATGGTCCGGAGATTGCAACTGGTTCAGAATCGTGCGGCGCGGCTGGTAAGTGGTGGAGCCGCCAGGGATCACATCACGCTGATTCTGCGTAACCTGCATTGGTTACCAGTTGCTGTCCGAGCCCAATTCAAAGTGCTTGTTTTGACATATAAAGCCCTAAACGACTTAGGACCTAGATACCTGAAGGACCGCCTCCTTCCATACGAAAGATTAAGATCGAGCCAGGGAGGGCTTTTGAAAGAGCCATCCCTCAAGGAGGTGAGAGGGATGGCTTGTAGACAAAGGGCCTTCTCGGCAGCTGCTCCCAAGTTATGGAATGCCCTCCCTATTGAGATCCGCCTGGCGCCAACACTGATTACATTTCGGCGCCAGGTAAAAACCTTCCTGTTCCAGAAGGTTTTTAATTGATACAATATAGATTGTGGGTCCACTGATGACAATTTTAGGATGATGATTTTAAGGTTTTTATTACTGTTTGATGATTTATTGATATTTTATTTATAACTATTTTAAATTGTTTTAATTCTGTGATTGTAAGCCGCCCAGAGACCTTTGGGTAGTGGGCAGCATATAAGTTGAATAAATAAATAAATAAAAATAAATAAATAAAATAAATTTGGGTTGACATTTACTGACTCTCTTTTGCCCAGTTCCAAAAGCACTCTGCTGGCACTTGCCCAACCTGTGAGACTCCTTTCTGTTGGACTGGTGGTTGTTAATCATGGCAGACGCCAGTCAGGTTCACTTTCATTCATGTCAACTGCCAACCCTGCTGCCCACCTTAACAACTATTCCCATGACTATCTATGAAAACCTTGTTGAGTATAATGTGCGCAAAGCTCTGCAGCCCTGTAACATGTCCTTTTCCTTCATAGTACCTTGCAATCTGAGATATTTTACTATATGATATTTTATTATGGTTAAAAAAAAACTTATAACTAGTTATTTTACTTTAAGGACATCAAATCTGACAGAAGGCCACTTTCAAAATAAGTCTTCCAAATTATCAAACGTCAATTCCCCACATAGCAGGGAAAGAGTAGAGAATAAAAGATATTCTTTTCCAAGATACCATTCCTGGATGAATGGGCCAAACTAATTGTGAGACAACTCATGCAATTAGATCTGGTGTCTAAAGAGGCAGAGAGCTTGAAAAGGCTACAAAAAATAAGGTGCTCCCTGGAATACCCAAATGACCCACTTACAGCACAGTTCCATCACTGCACCTTATTCTCAGACAAATGAACTTGAATGAGGATTTCAACTCTGGCAAATCACAGCAAAATTCTCCTGGTACACTACTCATCTCTACCAAACCTTAGATCTGATTCATCTCTAGACCAAAGTATAGTGTGTGAGTGTAACAGACGATTATAATGCAATTTATAACTAAAATTCTCAGACTCAATGAAGTGATTGATGATCAAGAGGAGTAAACTTTTCCTGAATACCTCATTCACCCCCCCTTTCCTTTTCTCTGCTGCAAACTAGTCTATGCAAATCAGTCTGTCTACATACCATATTATAATGCATGCCATTGCTATTAGAAATGTGAAAAATTTATGTGACTGGAGCAAAGGCCATTTAAAATTGTCTCAGCCATAGAATTAATCATCAGCCAAGATTTAAGAAGTGCAGCTAGGAGACAGCAATCACAACCACCATACATCATAATGACAAAATATGCAGATTGTCTTGGGTAAGGAAAAAGACATCCATAGATTCAGGCACAGCCAGAAACATGTTAATAAACATGCTCATCTCAATCAGATTTTTATTGTAATCTTTCAGTGCATCTGAAACATTAAAAGGCAAGTAAGGACAAACATTACATTTTGCACATTATATTTCACACAGTATAAAATCTACTGAAGGGGGTTGTCTTAAAAAGAAGAAGCAAAAGGACCCCTAAAAGAACCCTAGGAAGTGGCAAGCACGTCTTACACCCTTTAAGCCTGGAGATAAATCCAGAAGCACAAGTGGAAGAAACATCAGACACCTAACCCTTCTGACAGCATTCAGAGACTGACTTCATGCATGCATACATAACATAAGCACTCTAACCTACAGTGTCTCATACTGTACTCTTCGTTCTAGCTTCAGCTAGAAAAGGAAAGAAGGAATGATTCCTGGAAAACATTATCCAGGCTGAAAATATGATTTCTTGAACCCACATAACTGTATCAAGAAAAAAAAAGTATCATGTATAATGTAATTTAAACTCTCCAAAGTGGTTTACTGGAAAACTATCAAAATTACTAGGTAAAGAAATATATAGTTCTAGGATATACTCCCTCTGAAGAGCTTTGTAGTAAGAAACATAATGGAATCATGACAGATAAATGAAGATAGCAAACATTTAGTTAATAATGTTCATTTGGCCTTGTTGTTATTGTCATTTCTTCTATCTTTAGGTCTCATTTTGCTTATTCAACATAACACCTCCATATAAAACAAGGGCAACTTTCCCACCTAAGGACTGTTTTCATTTTTTGCAGCTGATTTTCCAGGCTACATTGACAGCTGTCAATGAGGCCAAGATAAAAACTGGGTGGGGCAAAAGCAATGGATACACCCCTTTCATATCCACCCACTTAATAGTCTGCATTTATTCTCAACCTCACCATTATTCTCTTTCTCTTAGCACCCCTCCTGCCAATCTGTTATGTGTCTTATACATTCAGAGAGAGAGAGAGAGAGAGAGAGAGAGAGAGAGAGAGAGAGAGAGAGAGAGTTGCTCTCCTAAGCAGTAATTGGCTTTGAATGAAGGGTTCTTAGGACTGACAGGACAGGCTTTTTTCCAATCTAATTGCAGCTCAGGGAGTTTTTTCCAGGTGGATCACACTGTGGCCCAAAGAAGAAATGGTTAAGCATTCTCGGCTGAATACTTTTCACCCAACTGTTCTTCATGTTAACTTTTGTATTGAAGAAGGCCTCCCATCCACTCTAATGGAAATGTTTTTCAAAGCTAGCATATGGACCACTGCTTTCTCCCTTTCTCTTACGCCCTGGACATCTGTAAAAATGCAGTGATAATTATTTATATTGTCTGATAATACCTACCAGGGGGGTTGGGGTCCTTAAAACGTTTGTTTTTGTCTTCTCCCATCACGATGTATTTTTCTTTTCCCTTTAAAATGGATGTCGCACCAGCCACAAAATGGAGGCAAGCCATGTGATGGGATCATGTTAAACCAATAGCATGCCCAGGTTGCAGACTGGGTGGGCAGGTCTGGCAGCCACAGAGGGCATAAAAAGGTCTGGCAGCCCCTATCCTCCTTGCAGTGTCTGGTGGGAGTTAGGGTGGGATTGCTGTCTCTGCGACTCTAGCTTCAGTCCTGCAGCCTCCCTGTGTGCATGTGTGCTGCGTACCTCTCAGTGAGTACCCTCCCTTGCACCACACTGCAGTCACTCTGCGGCTGCCTTGCACCCTGGGCAACGCCCGCCGCTGCCTTTGCAACCTCCCTCCATACTGTGCCTCTGCCAGCATCTTTTTTTTTAGTGTTTTCCTCTGGTCTGGGGCGTTGGGGGATGCCTGCGCATGGAAATGCTTTAAAAATCGCACAAAAGCAGGTAGAAACGAAAAACGAAAAACAAAAAATGGTAACGAAATTTTTCCAAAAATTCACGACAAACGGAAACAAATCGAAACAGACCTCTCAACAACAAACGAAAAACTGAAACACCATTTTTTTTTGTTTCGTGCCCATCTCTAGTCACTACATTTGATGTCCCGTTTATGAGTCAGTTTATGTTACTGCCTTAAAAATGGTTTAATGCTGGAAATCCCAGCAAGATCACTGAGGTGCCTGAGGCTTACAGAGGGAGAGAAGGCCTTCTTACAAACCCTCCCACAACCATAAAGGGGACTAGTGTAGGGGAAAAGCAACAGCCATGATTGCTTTGGGGGAGGGGATCTCCAAAATGGAAGAAGGGTAAATCCTTTCCCTTCTAGTGGCTCACATTGGGACCATTGCCTCTCTGCCACCATTAATGACGAGGGAACAGTGATCCAGGCTGCTTTCGGATTGCTGAGGAATGACACCTTGACCAGAGGCACTGAAAAAGAATGAAGAAGCATGGACCCAGTCAAGCACTGCATAAAATCTGCACATGCCCATGTCTATCCCCACACATTCCCGTTGAGAAACCCATCAAATGTGAAGAGTCTAGCCAGCAGATAACCTTTAGAAATAAGATAGCTCCTGACTAGCTAACATGTTATGTTCCTTTAATGACATGAACACACACGATGCCAGACAGAAAACATTCTGATGAAGATTCCATTAGCCACGATCAATATACCCTTAGCAGCAGACACAACAGACATATCTCTTCAGCTAATCTTTCATTTTGTATTGAGCCTCACAATTAATAAATGCAAAAAGAGGCCGTTTGTATGCAGACAGAATTATATATATATGTTCCTGACACATGAATCACGTTTGGGAAGGCTCATCTCGTTCCAATTTTAAAACGGAAATCTTCTATCTCATGCATTTTGCACTACTTTAAAATGTTACCCAAACATTCAGTGGATGATGGGCTGCAACATTTATGGCAATAATCGGCAAGGTGTGGAAGCCAGGAGGCTGCATTCAGCATGCTGCAACTACATTCCTTCTTGGTCAAATTTACTAAAGCTCTAATGGCAGCAACGGCATTAGTTGTTGTTTTTTCCTATGCAAAAAAAGGAGAAGTGCACTCCATAAACTTCCCAGGAAACACCATTCTCATGAAAAAAAATTAAATGGCATCACTGCTAAAGAGTAGCAAATTTAACAGAAAGGATGTGGACACCCTCAGTGGGACTGCAAGAACTGCCAGTGGGGCACAAGATTCACAGAGTGTAGACTCCCAAATGAAGATTCATAACACCAGTAAAGCCTTGTCTACTTCATGCCTTGAGCTAACTTGGCTTTTGAGCCAAGATCCCAAAGTCCAGATGTGTAGCCTTCTGTGGATGTAACCACTCTTCTATTACACCTGAGCAATGTATAAGCTACTTATATCTCAGTCTCTGGATATCTGTGAGATATAGATCTATTGCTCTTATTACTCTTTCTTCTTTTGGGCAATCAGAGGGAAGTCTCCCCCACCCAGCATTGTGTTATGTCTTAATTGTACTGTACTTGGATAAATGTATGGAAAATTAATTAGAGCAATATGGATGGAATGTGTTTCTCACATTATATCCTTCTAGGCTTGGCTTTCTGGGACAGGATGCTATTTTCTATGTGACTAATATAGTTCACATGAGTAGTAGGTACCCCATGTGCCATACGAGGCATCCGAGCCATTTTTGTCTCCCCTGTGAACACCCAGAATTATTTTAAAGGTGCTTCCCAGCCACTTTCCCAGCTTTGCAGAAGCTATTTAATATTCATTTTGACATAATTTAATGGACTGGGTGATTAAACATCATTTACCTCTTTTGTTTGTGCAGGTATAATATTCCACTGCTGGAATTTAATTGCTTAACTGAAGATAGAAGTCTTCAATCGAAGTAATTATTTCCTGGTCTCCCCACCACCACCCATGTTAATTGGTCGGACAAGACAAGTATGCATGTGCAGGAGGAATCTTTACCTTTTTATATCCTATTATCCTATTACACATCTCAAGTTAGGGACTGTTTTGGCATCAGAGAATCACAGAGCAGTGATCCTGTAAAGGTAACACAGTTCTTAAGTAATAAGATATGTAAGGACAAATAAACGAACAGTTCCTAATTAATACAGAAGGAACCCAGAAAGTAAATGTACGCTGATTTAAATCCTGCTCACTGAACACTTTGGGTGGTCTTTTCTGGAGATATAGTCCAGGCAAACTAGAAACTGGCCTCCAACACCACCCAATATAATATCTCCCCCTTCCCGCCCAATACAGATGCACAGATTTAAACATCAATATTTCAAAATCTGTCACATCATATTCAAACACATATCTGGGGCAATTTTATTTTCAACTTCGTTCCAATAATGTGCAAAGAGATAACTTTGCTATAAAGCAGTTATGTTGCTTAGGGACTTGGACCTAAATAACTTTGTCAATTTTATCAAATATGCCATGTCTCATATCCTGAATGTATACAGTGGTACCTTGGTTTACAAGCATAATCTGTTCTGGAAGCATGCTCATAAATCAAATTGTTCATGTATCAAAGCAAATTTCCACATAGGAAATAATGGAAACTCCAATGAATCATTCTGGGATCCCAGTTTCCATTATTTTCTGTGGGGAAATGTACTTCATCAGGGAGCCTATTGCCACAGCGAGGGCCAGAGGCTGGTGGGACCACAACAAAAGGCTGCTGGCCATGGTGGAGAGGGGCCTCTCCCCAGGGCCTCAGTGGTAGTGGTGGCAGTGGGGTGCCAGGGGTCCCTCTCCTTCCTCCTTCCATGGTTGAGATGGTAGCCTGGTCAGAGGTGATTCCTATGGTGTTCCGGGAAGCTAGGGAGTAACTTCCATCTGCAACGCAATGAGGGGGCTGCACAGGCACAGAGCAGCTCCAAGGGGGCTGAGACAAAGCCCAAGTCCTCCTCCCAGTGACCTCTGGGCCTGTGATGAGGAACGGCTGCTTGCATCTCGGTGGGCAAAAAGCCGGCACTGCCACAGCAGGGGGAAATCCAGAGAGGTGGCAGGTGAAAAGTCAGCACCACCACAGCTAGTGAAAAGCTGGTGAAACTGACTTTCCCTCTGCTGCAATGGTGCCGGCTTTTCTCCTGCTGTGACAGTGCCAGATTTTTTGCCCACTGCTTCACTGGCTTTTCACCCACCACAGTGGTGCTGAATTTTTGCCCACCACTTCACCAGCTTGCCCACCACCACAGTGGTCCCAGCTTTTCACCTACCACTTCATTGGTTTCTCCCCTGTGGTGGCAGGGCAAGCTTTTCATTCAACACTGCAGTGGTGCCAGCTTTTTGCCCACTGCTTCGCCGGCTACCCTCCCCAACACACACACAGCTTTTTGCCCACCAAGCCATGGGCAGGCCTTCCTCGTCATGGCTCAGAGGTGGCTGGGAGGAGGACTTGGGCTCTGCCTCAGCTTGGAAAGGGGGCGAGTGTTGGGTGAAGGACTGGCAGGCACTGCTTCAGTCCTGAGGCTGCAGCACCCAGAAGCCGGTGGACCCTACCCAGAGAGGGGATGAGCATCTGGTAAAGGGCTGGCAGGTGCCACTTCAGTCCTAGGGCTGCAGCAGCCAGAAGTCCTCGGCCCCAATGCTTGTATATCAAGACATTGCTTGTTAATCAAGGCAAAAATCACCAGAAATTTCTGCTCATTGATCAAAATACTGTACTCGTAAACCAAGGTACTCATAAACCAAGGTACCAGTGTATACATATTCTGACTTCATTGAATAAAAATAGGTTGTTGCAGTTATTACAAATACATGTTTCTCCAGCTGTCCGTGTACTATTTTTTCTACATCCTTGGATTTCACTGCATCTTGTAGCAAGTTAATACTAATAATGGATCAAATGGCTGGACATAACTAGTAATATTTTCATTTTATTATAAAACAGATATTGAACCTTTCCTCATAAGTTTTGACACAATGTTGCTGAGAGTATGATTCCAAAATCATCTCTATCCTAGGGTTAGTTCAGAATGATATTTCATCACAGGGATTTTTCTCAATTATCTCTCTGTTGTCTAACTAGCAAGAGTGGCCACATGGCCAGATGGGCAAGATATAAATGTAAATCATCATCATCAACAACATCATCATATTTCTAGAAATTTTCTTCCCAAAGTAAGTAGGCTGGCAATTTTTTATTTCTGTATATTGATAAAACAGAGCAAGCTGTGTTACTGTTTTTCTGCTCTTTGAATTCACTCCTGGGATGAGAGATAGCAATTCTCCTTTACAACATTTCCAAGAGACTTAGGGCCTTTTTACATGACCCCTAAGATCCGCTGGCCACTTAAATTCGGACCAGAGATCTTAGGGGTTCGTCGCTCTTCCTCTGTCTTCCTCTGTCCCCACCCCCCTCCGCACTTCCTGGTTGCTGGCTGCCTGAGGGAGGGAGAAAAAAGAAAGAAAAGACTGCCAGTTTACCTCCGTTTTGTTCCCGGCAGCATTCAGATCTCTTAAAGGGGCGGGGCGCAAAAAAAGAACAAACGGAAGCCAGGAGAGCCCCGCACTCACTATCCTTACACCGGATCAAATATTTGTCACCATCAAAGACCAGGTACAAGAAAACTGCTGTTTAAAATGATGAAAATGTCTGCAAAGTCCGGAGCTGGTGGGTAAACATTTTTAAGGTCCGGACCTTGCAGCCATTTGCGGCGGAGCTTAGGGGTCGTGTATAAACGCTCTTACCTAGTTTTCAGCAAAGATAATAGTATTAAAATGATGAAAATACTAACTCCAGACACATAGCAAGATAGGATTTTTTGTCAACATCCAAGAACAAGTGTTTATAGAATAAGCTAAAAAGGCATCCAAGCTCATCTTCAGGTACAACATCAAGGACAAGGGCCAGCTACCCTGGCAGTTTAACCCATGCAACACTACTGCAAACTAGATCCACATATAATTTCAAATATAGCCCAGCTTTAGCAACTATGAATCTGTTTTTGAAGTTTGAAACGGGGAGACTACAAGCATGCCTCATCTTAAACAAAAGCATGTTGTCAAGATGGCATGATTAAAAACAAAAAAAACAACAGGATAAACAAATTCTTTCACTTTCTTTCACTTTCTTTCTTTCTTGTTATCCTCAAGTATAACAAGACTGAAATCTGCCTTGAGTACAGTGCTGATTATTTACTTCTTCGAAGTGCATCTAGAATGAAGTGTGAGTGGAACCTGAAAATGGATTCTGCTTCAGCCAACGTATAACCATTCCTAAGAATCTTGAAAGAGATTGTATAATACATCTACTTGCAAGAGAGCTGACTAAACCTTACATAAGGTAGTTATTTGTGAGATTCTAGCAGTAGTGATGATGGCACATCTCAGCTCAGACCAGCTTCCTGCAAGCTATTGGCTTCCTCAAGGATTCTTCAAATAGTTGAAAAGTGAATGTAAAATAAAAAGTTGGCCTCTCTTCCATTTTGTTTTTTTGGCTAAGCTGAAAAATCTATAAGTCATAGTAGTTAAAAACTGACAAATCCAAATGTTTATTTAAAGAAAACCAAATGGGATCTGACGAGAGCCAAGTGAAAATACTGGACAACATATGATGAGTGTTGACCTAAGCTCCACACCTGCAAAGAATCCAGTTTTGTTTCATAAAAAGACATGCTATATTTGTTGTCTCCAAACATAGTAAAACAGCAGCTTTGCAATTGTATACATATTTACTCAGAGTGTTAAGTACCACTGTACATTGATGATTCTTCCCATGTAATCCTGTATAGGACTGCAGACTTAAATGGAAGGGCTCACATTAAGGAACTTCTGGATATTGAGAATATGGTGCCCTACAGAGCATTACCTTATAGATCTGGTTTGTATGCGCTGGGCCTACTGTTTATTTCTCTCTTTCCTGGAAAGATATATAGCAGGTCTCATTGACCATCATAATTCTCATATTGATATTTTCCTTTGAAACAACTGAAACAACTGAATGGCCAAAGCAGTTAAAAGATATGGGGATAAGGAAAGGGTAAGTAGGCCATTAATAAGCTCCTCCATCAGAATGGACTAAGAATGAACATCTAGCTTCCTTACAAAGAAAGATAACTTTCCCATTAAAAAGAGAAAGGATTTACCCAAGTCTTCTCTTAAAATGAACGATCAAAGCTCCCTGTTCCATCAATAAGCAGACTTTCTATACTTGAGCCAATATGACACTAGGTGATGCTGCTGCAGTCCTGTTTTTCATTCACATTTGGTGATCATGATGAAGTCCAGATACTTCCTTTTCATCCCGAAGGAACATTACTTAATGCTTAAAACTAAATATTCATTAGCTGATGGTCAGGAAATGGGAATAACTAGCAAGAGATGGACTGAAAAATGACTGTTACATTGAGATTCTTATTTCCTTTGCTTATATCAGGAATAACAGAGTGACTGAGATGTTATACCAATTTGCTACTACATACCCCTAAGCCTAACCAAGTGATTAAAGAAAGTTGTGGAGTGCTGTGGGCTGAGGTAGCCCAGCTATACTAATACATAACTCTGTACTAACTTTTATTGCATTTTACTCCAAACCACATATACATAAAAATTATTTTCTAGTTAAGAAATTTAATCATAGGCCAGATTTCAGTCCTTTGTGCATGTGCCATATATTTATAATTCATCCCTATGACTTAATACAGTACCTTACTTTCTTCAAAAAAATGATAACCAGACATTAAAGTCATTTAGAAACTATTCAATTGTGGGTGACCTTTGAAGTACAAGAGTTCATCCACATACAAGAAGATACTTGACACAAATGCATAACCATATGTTTATCATTTGTGCTTAGTGGTTTTGGTATTACTCCTGTAGGATTTCTCTCAGGAAATGCAAACAGCAAGGGAATAGCAGTGGGCCCCAATTCACTGGGGATTTTTTTAAAAAAACAAACTTCAAATATTACAGTCTAAAAAAGAATCTTTAACATCTTCTAGTCTCAAATAGTATTCACAAAATCACATAGATTTAACTGCCATGTAGTTTTGCATCTCCTGCCAGACAGAATTCTGACAAAACCTTTCTTCTGCCCTGAATCTGGACATCACATAATACACATGGTATACTTACATAGCCTTCATCAGTGATGGCGAACCTTTTAGAGACTGAGTGCCCAAACTGCGATTCAGAACCCACTAATTTTTCGCAAACTGCCAATACAGCCATTTAACCTGAATACAGGTGGCTGTGAAGGGGCGATGTTGGGCACCTGCAGAAAGGGCTCCGAGTGCCACCTTTGGCACCTGTGCCACATGCATACAGCCAGCATGGTAATACCTTAAGACAGGCATGTCCAACCTTTGGCCCACCAGATGTTTTGGACCGCAACTCCCACAGTCCTTTGTCATTGGCAATCTCAGCTTAGACTTTTGGGAGTTGTGGTCCAAAACATCAGGAGGGCCTAAGTTTGGAAATGCCTGCCTTAAGAAATGAATAAGGCCAAGAGCCTTAAGACAAAATACCTACAGAAAAATAAATAAATTAATGAGGGCTTTTTGGCAGTGTTAGTGATCCATATCCCATAGTACACAGCTCTTGGAAAGTAGCAAATTTCAAAAGGGAAGGAAGAGATCCACAAATCCAGCTCCTACTTTAAACAATGCACTCACCAGAGGTCTTCTTCTCAAGACCTCAAAAACACAACATAGGCAGACCCACATAAACACCAGGTAACTCACAAGTCAGAATGTCTCACTATTGAGTTGCAATGACTGATTCAAGAACTACAATGTTTATCGAGGTTGCAAGAAACCCTTCTTCCTCTGAAGGTCCATAAGCACTTCAGTTTGATCATGTATTTGAATGGCATGTTTTCCTTTATTTCTTTTTGAACTTCTACAATTGCACCTAAAGGCAAAAGAATTAGGAAAAGCTATGCATGCTGGACACACAATGCTCCGAATTTTGAACTCAAAAAAAAAAGCAGCAAAAGACATAAACTGTACCTTTTTTTTCCAGAATGGAATTTACATTGGCTGATAAGAGTTCACCAGGAAAGGAAAATCAATGCTACATGGCATGTATTCCATCAGTGGAATTCACTTATAGTTGAATAATGTGATGTTCACTGATAGATGTGGCAGAAACAGAATGAGAGTAGGAAAAAAAGAGAGAGCACTGACATTTGGGTAGACTAAGAATATGTTTTCCCATATTATTTCCAGGCTTATTTATTACAGGGTTTCTTTGACATAAGTCAGTCAAATGTCTACAGTAGCTCCTGTGCTGGAATTAAAGTGAGAAAATTATGCTGAAAGCCTGCTTCCTTTCTCCAAAAAGCATTCCACTTTTCATCTACACATAAATGCAAAGTTCAATCAAGGGACATTTATTGGCACAATATTCTGAAGAAAAATATAAGGTAGGCTTTTGGCTCAATTAGTGCATCCATTTTGTACAGGTTTCTCTGAGTTCACACAGCACTGACATCCATAAAGAAAATAAAAAAGAGCAATGTTTATATACCACCCTATAGTGCTTAAAGCACTCTCTGGGCAATTTAAATTTAATTAATCAAGCTACACATTGCCCTTCCGGCAAGCTGGGTACTCAATTTACCCATCTCAGAAAGCGGGGTGGCTGGCTGAACCTCAAGCTGGCTACTTGGTATTCAAACTCTGTCAGCAGAGTTTTGGCTGCAGTATTGGACGTCAACCACTGCACCCCGAGTCTCCTACATACATAACACAGTGGCTCCATTTTTCCCTAATGCTTATAACAGTCCTATTGAACATGTTCATGGGGGACGTGATATGAAAATACAAATCAACAGCATAAAGCATCAGCGAGGTTATAGTGTTTACCACTGGGATACGCTTAATTTCACTTGCACTGTTTGTGTCTGTGGCTGAGCAGCTGGAAATTTGTAGAAGGTGGGTCCAGGTGACCTAATAGACCTAAGTAAAGATGAATGCTTCATTTATTTATTTATTTATTTATTTATTCATTTATTTATTTATTTATTTATTTATTTATTTATCATATTTATATACCACCCCATCTTCCATAACGGAACTCGGGGCAGTGTACAATAAAAGAAAAGAAAGCACAGCAAGCGAGCATAAAATCAGAGGCATCAGTAAAAATAGGAGGGTACAATACCCTCTGCACAGAATGGCATGGGCAGCCACAGGGAGAGAGAAGAAGAAGAAGAAGAAGAAGAAGAAGAAGAAGAAGAAGAAGAAGAAGAAGAAGAAGAAGAAGAAGAAGAAGAAGAAGAAGAAGAAGAAGAAGAAGAAGAAGAAAAGGAAAAATTAAACAAAAAGGTCGCCATATGCCTCCTTGAACAGATGGGTTTTCAAGGCTTTTTTAAAGGCGGACAGGGTCTCTGCAAGGCGCAGCTCACTAGGAAGTTGGTTCCACAGTGTAGCGCCCACCACAGAGAAGGTGCAGTTGTGTGTGAGTGACTAACGTGCCTCCCTGGGCGTGGCCACCCTAAGTGAGCGCACCTGTGCCATTCTCGTGGGTCTGGTCACATGAAGCTATCAGCATGGGCCCAGAGTTGCCATGTGGCACTGATCCCCCTCCACTTCCACTGTTGGGGCCACTTAGCAGTTGCTCTGTGCCGCCAGGGACCTTTTCCCTTGGCTGTGCTCCACTCTGGGAAGGAGTCCTGCCAGTCTGGTCCCACCTCCTCTAGCAATGATCACTCAGGGTCAGGCTAGGTCAACTCCTTCCCCGAGTGGAGAGCAGCCAAGGAAGAAGGTCTCTGGTAGCACACACAGCAACTGGATTGTGAACTGCTCTTGTGTGCTAAATCGGCAGCATTCCCTTCCAAACAGTATTACTCAGTTCTTTTTTAAAATTTTATGAAGACATAGGGCTACAAGACCCCATGTGATAAGAAAGCATGGTAGACCCACCCACTGCATTGTTGCTTTCAAATCTGAAAGTGACAATCTGAAGAGGGGGCTGTAGTGTTGTTTTCGGTAGACTCCCCACGTGAGACAGAATTCTAGTTCTTTCATGTTCTGGGTCAGATTGGGAGCCTACCTAGATTTAGCAGGCTCCTTCTCTTCGCAGTATCTCCTTTACATGTTGCATGCTCTCCTTATGTATGTGGTCCACACGCTTTCAGCATGCCTGAATTAGGGCTCTAGTGACTCATTATAAAATATTATTTGATCCATTCCACACAAACCCCATTTCGCTGAAAGAACCTACCTACCTATCTACCTACCTGCCTGCCTACCACTAGAGGGGTGAAAGTGTGGATTCAAAAATCACATGAGAAATCCTTCCATCAACATGATGAAGGAAAGGGGCTACAGAGTTGCTCTCGTCTCCAGACAAGCAACAAGGAGAATAAAAGTGATGTGGTGTTGCATCCAAAAATACAGTGAGGAGAAAAAGGCATGGAACTAGTACTATGATTGAAAATATACCTTATATGTAGAGGTGGGCACGAAACAGAAACCCATGGTTCGGGTTCGTCTGGTTCGGGCCCTCCTTCAGTTCAGTTCAGGTTCGGGTTCGTTTGAAGTTTTTAAAAAAAATCATACAAACCTGAACTGAGTTGGGTGGTGGTAGACCGTCCCTCCACCGCCTCCGGAGCCCTGGCCGCAGCCGAGCCGGGTGGCAGTAGACCGTCCCACCACCACCTCCAGAGCTCCAGCTGCAGCCAGGCTGGGTGGTGGTAGACAGTCCCACCGCCACCTCCGGAGCCCTGGCCGTGACCGGGCCGGATGGCGGCGGATAAACAGTCCCACCACCATCTCTGGAGCTCTGGCTGCGGCTGGGCCGGGTGGTGGTAGACAGTCCCACTGCCACCTCTGGAGCCCTGGCCGTGACCAGGCCGGATGGCAGTAGACAGTCCCATTGCCACCTCCAGAGCTCCGGTCGCTCCTGGGCCGGGCGGTGGTAGACAGTCCCACCGCCACCTTTTTTTTTTTTTTTTTTACTTCTGGGTTTCTTGCCCGCACTACAGCCATAAAACAGGGCTTTTTTGTTTGCTTTTGTTTTTTCTTCAAGCACCGACTGCGCAGCCCCTGGGGCTCAGTCGGTGCTGGTTTTAGGTTTTATATTTTTTCTTCATTTTAGGGTGCTGCCCTGGCTACCCCTGGGACTGGGTCGGCGCTCCTTTTAATTTTTTTATTTTTAATTTTATTTTTTTATTTTATTTTATTTTATTTTTTTACTTCCGACCACGTGGCCCACGCTACAGCTGTAGCGCCGGTGGTCGGCTTTTCCCTGCAGCCAGGAAGACCAGACCAGGAAGACCAGCACCAGGTAGGAGACACCTCTGGTGCCGCCATTAACGAAATGAAACAAGCCGGACCAATTTTTTTTCCGGTTTGGTTCGGTTCATTCTAAATTCACTCTGAGGTTTGTTATTCATTTCGTTAGGTAACAAAATGAATAATGAATAATGAAATGAACTAAAACTAAAAGTTTGTTTTGTGCCCATCTCTACTTGTATGCATATTTGTTGACAAGTGAAGAATTTTTCAATCGCTGGTGAGGCACAATTTCCTTTGGCAGAAGCCAAAGTTCACACTTGCATATGTCTTGCAATTATAGTGGTAAACACGTTTTAAACCAATCAACCTACAGAAAAATGTTACGTGTACTCCTGAAGCTTTAAAGACTTTTTTTTTTAATGAAGGCTATTTTAAAAAAACCTGGATCACATCTTTGTGTTCTTAAGTAAGGAAATGAACTTGAATATAGATAAAAGCTATATTTTATATTTGATGAAATCACACACACACTTCAGTTCTCTAAAACTTCACAAGTGAGTGGCACAAGAAAGTAACTTGCGTCTTTGTATCAGGCTGCAAATGATCTTTCACCATTTCTGACATAGTATTATCCATCTGTTTCATCTAGCAACAGTTACCCAATCTAAATCTTTCTCCAAGTTCTCTTTATACAGTATAGGTAACAAAATACCAGCTATTCCCCTTCACATCCACAGTGTCTACCAACAAAAGCATTTTTTTAAAAAAATAAAGTTACACTTAGAAGGATGAAAAGATGAGTCCTGAGTATGACATGGTGAAGAGCCTCATTACGTATGGTGACAGATATCCTAATGTGCATCACAGATTTCTTCCTCAAAGAGAAATAATGAGCTGCTCTGGGCCTTCAGAGCTTTTCAAAAACATCCCAGATTCCCCCCTCCCTGTTCTTCTGGCATGCTTTCTGTTAAGCAGCAGCCATAATAAACAAAGCAAGCCTACAAAATCTTAAAGCAGGGCAAATGATTGTAAGTTGAATGATGCTGACATTAATATATATTACAGTTCCAGTCATGGACATACAAAGTTCACTCAATATCATACTTCAAAAGGATAGGTTGCTCTCGGGGTCTTCCTTACACAAGTCTTTCCCCATTACCATCCTGTCCAGTTTGCTGCAGGCCATAATGCAGCCTTTGATAATAGTTTTGGCATATGTTTCCTAGGGAAAGGCCTGGCCTGGCCTTCTGCTGAACGGATGTTGATTGTATTAATGCACAAGACGTATATCTGCTCCCTCCTGCTGTGACAAGCCCCTGATGACCACATGACCTGTCAATACCACTTAACACAATCCACCCACCCGAAAACACTTATGCCAGAAGAACAGACATGTTTATACACCCACAACACATAAACATTTAACATATATCTTCCTAACAATGCATACATTATTACCACAGAGCCACAAACCCTTTGTAAAGTAATTGAACAATAGCCTGTCTTCACTTACTGCTATAACCATCAGTCAAGGAAGGAGGAAAAAAACATTCTATTAAATCCAATAATACTTTCTTACTCAAGGTATTTTGGTCAAGGTGAAAGGTGACAAAAATGGGGGCAAGATTAGGTAAGTGTTCACAAAGAGTCAGCAACAAATCCCAAAGAGAGAGCCTTTGAAACATATGGAATAGGAAAGATATATGTCATGCAATAATTAAATGTATGCAATGAAAAGAAAGCTCCTCGTAATTGAATTTACTTAAACCCATTTGGAAACATCCAGCCTCAAATGGTGACATAGTTGGTGCTATTCTTGATAAAACCAACCACATTTGAAGCAAAAAGTGGCAACTTATACCCTGAAATTAACTTCAATTGATGCCTTTGGTCTGTTTGCAACTCAAATACCAGCAGTTACCTTATATTTATAAGGCTGTTTGACATACTTCATTTATCTACATGGTTCAAAGCATTCACAACTGTTATGTTTTATACCTCAAAGGGAAATCTCCCATGAGCCCATGGATATCCCACTAGGCACACGCTTGTTCCATATTTTATCTCCTACCAGCGTGGTGGCTCAGTGGACTAAGGCTTCTGAAAACTGTTGGCTGCAAAGTCGGCAGTAGACATGGGCACGACTTGGCGAAATTGTCGTTTCCGTTTTCGGATATCGTTTCCGTTACGTAACGGAAACGGTAATGACAATTAAGCTGTCAGAACTCGAACTCGAACCGAAAAAAGAAAAATTGGGTCTGATTTATCATTGTCATTCCTGGCATCGCGCGGCGATCGCGCGATGCCAAGCGGCACAGAAAAAAAGTTTTAAAAATAAAAAACCCCCGATTCCCGGCCAAAAAAGCAGGCAAAAATATGCCTGCCTGAGGGCACCGACCAGAGGGGTGGTTTCTGGGAGGGTCCCCAGCCTCCCCCCTCCTGTCCTGGGCTGCTGGTACCGGGCTGGGAGGGGGCATCCTCGGCGTCTCCATTTGCCATGCGGTGCGGGGGGATCCAAAATGGCGTCCGCAATATTTTTTTTGAAATCATGGTCCAAAAAACCACCAAAGCACCACAGAAACATGCAAAAATTAGCTATTTTAAATGCTTGAATTTTTACAGTAGCAGCAGTGGGTTTTTTATAGCAGTAAAAGGTCGCACTGATTTTATTTTATTTTATTTTATTTTTATTTTTTACACCTGCGCAATGATGGGCTGGCCATGGGATGGGACCATGCAAATTTTTGGACCCATTCTACCAACCGCATGGCCAGGTTTTGACTGACACTTCTGGATGTGCAAGAGGGCATAAAAAGCCGAGGCACTCCCAGAAGAGTCGCAGTCTGGGCTTGGATGTGGGTGGGAGAGGGCTGTGTGTAGCTGGCTGCTGTGCTAGACTAGTTTCAATTTCGCAGAGCCTTTAGATTTCAGTTAGGCAGGCAGGGGGGGAATTGATTCAATTGAATTTTTAGGAAATAATAATAATTCCTTTCATTCTCTGTCTTCTGTGGGGAATAGCAACACAGTTTATTCTTTTTTATTCTCCTGCAGTTTGTTAGGATTTCTTTTCTGATAGTGCTTCAAAGGGGGGGGGAGGTTTGAGTGGGAGGGGAGGTGTGGATTTATTTTAAAATTTTCATTTGCTTGGTGGCAAGCCAAGGTCCTTTCATACCCTGCCTGCAGCTCTGCTGTGGGTGCACTGCCCACTTTGTTTGCAAAAACTGCAGTTGCTTTATTCGATGCAGTCTTGTGCAGCAAGTCAGTTTAAAGTGTTTTCTGCCTGCTCTGGGTCATTGCGGGACCCGTGCCCGCCGTCCGTGCGCCCGCCCCTCCCCTCTACCGCTGCCGCCGCCTGCCCATGCCCCCCACCACCCCGCCTGCCGCCTAGGGCGCAAAAACACCTAGCGCCGGCACCACTCGCTGGGACGTCAAATCACGCGGAATCGCGGCGGTGGTAATGACAAACAACACGACGAAACGACAAATTTTTAAAAAAATTCACGAAAAACGGAAACGACCCGAAATGGACCCGTCCCGAAAAACGACAACTCGAAAAAAAATTTCTGGTCATGCCCATCTCTAGTCGGCAGCTTGGCGGTTTGAATCCCGGATGCCACACAGCGTAGTGAGCTCCCGCTGATAACCCCAGCTCCTGCCAACCTAGCAGTTCGAAAGCATGCAAATGCAAGCAGATCAATAAGTACTGCTGTAAAAAGCAGGAAGGTAAAACAGTGTTTCCTTGCAGCCATGCCGGCCACAGGGTCATGGACTTGCACAACACTGGCTCTTTGGCTTGCATACGGAGATGAGCACTGCCCCTAGATTCGGACATGACTAGCATGCATGTGCGGGGGGGGAGACCTTTACCTTTTTTAAAAAACCTTTTTTTAGCTTTGTTAACTTTCTCCCCCCTTCATTATGTTGATAATAAGGAGAATTTCATTCACGTAACTTAGTTTCTTCTCATCTTTGGTGAGCTACCATGCCCTCACATTCAATAAGCCATTATGCAACTCTCACATGACACTTACAATACCAATAACAACAAACAGTCCTGAGACACTACAAAGATGCTTTGAATTTGCTAATTTTTCAGGGGTAACACAGGAGAAAAGCAGGATGAAAATATTTTAAATAAATAAATGATACATAAACACATCTCTCTGGGGTTTTTTGCAGCCGAGTAATACAGATACATCTTTGGAAACTGTTAAAACAAAGGGATATCCTGATATTCCTCAGGAGGGATGCCAGACATGTAAGCCCCTAGCAAGTAAGTGACTACAATTACACAGTATCAAGGGCGTGCTTTAGAGTTTGATGAATCCTTAAGTAAATGATACTTAGAAGGACAGATATGGATGTCTGAATCAAAATGGGGCATCACAGAAGTGGACCACCTCTGAATCAGAACACTCCTGAAGAGGAACACTGAGAGCATATACCAATGATATTTTAATCAACATTTCCATATAAGGAAAACATCCAGGTTGTTAGGAAGGATAGAGAGTTGGGAGATGAACAGTAATGTCCCTCAAAGCTCCCTCTTCCATTTATAGTGAATGGCTTTAGAGGGCCTATCTAATACATGTGCTTAGATGCAGAAATGTATCATAGGTCTGATTCAGTCTTCAATAGAGTTTGCTAGTGTCTCTTCCACAGCACACCACTTTATAAGAACTAGAGATGGGCATGAAACAAACTTTTAGTTCATTTTGTTGTTATTTGTTTTGTTACATAACAAAATGAATAACGAACCCCAAGTAGATTTAGAACGAAACGAAATGAAACGGGAAAAAAATGGTTCATTTTGTTTCATTAATGGTGGCACCGGAGATGTCTCCTCCCTGGTGCTGGTCCTTCCTGGTCGGAGGTCTGGTCTTCCTGGCCCCAGCGAGGGGCGACCAGGAAAAAAAAGCCAACCGGCCCGCACTACAGCTGTAGCGCAGGCCATGTGGTTGGCAGTAAAAAAAATGAAATGAGATGAAATAAAATAAAATAAAATAAAATAAAAAAGGAGCGCCAACCCGGCCCCAGGGGGTGGCCAGGTTGGCGCCCCAAAATAAAGAAAAATTATAAAAAATAAAACCAGCACTAACCCGGCCCCAGGGGCCACGTAGTCGGTGCTTGGGGAAAAAAAGAGGTGCTAGCCCCAAGCCAGCACCTCAAAAAGCCCCTGCCACAGGGGCCAGGATCACCCGCCGCAGCTGCCACCCAATAAGTATGATGTCTGTGTTGATGATTGAAGATGAGGATGAGGATCCTGCCAGTCCAGTTTGTGCAGTTGTTGTCAACGACTGTGTTTTTTTAATTTTTTTAAAATGGTTTTCCCCACCCGTGCGCTGTCAAATGGACTAAATCACGCAAAGTGGGAAAAAACGAATAACGAATCAATGAACCAACAAAACAATTTTTTCAAAAATAATTCATTAAAAATGAAACGATCCTAACCTAACCCTAAAATGAACTGAACCAAAACGAATCACCATTTTTTTGGTCCATGCCCATCTCTAATAAGAACTGCTGTTAGTCTGTGGGGCATGGCAAGGTGTAGCACTAGTGCCTGACCGGAAAACGGTGGCTACTCAAGTCCTTCTGCCTCTGACATCTGGCATCCATCCCTCTCCTACTGCACTTTTTGCAACAAATCACTTCCCCTTCCCTAAAATATACATTCCTCATTCTTCTTAAAATGATATGCTGTATTTTTTTGCTCCATAAGACACACTGGGCCATAAGACACACCTAGTTTTAGAGGTATGTATGTGTGAAAAATATTCACACATATATACTGTGGTCCTGGTGCTTCTCCAGCCCCAGTTTACTCTCCAGCCATGCTGCTCTTGGGAGGCCCAGAGTGGCATGGCTGGATAGTAAAATGCAAACACAAGCTGCCCCCCTGCCCGGGTATCCATGCTGGGAAGCCTCTGGCCCTTGCAAAGGCCTCTGGATCATAGAGCAGCTCTTCAGTACATGGGAGAGCTCCCACCCCTAGATTCACATTCTGCCTGTCTTGAAGAATGGCTCTATGGTAATCATGGTAGGTGGTTCCTCTCTAGCCCATTTCTCATCTTTATGGTCTCTGATCAGGCTGTTTACTATCCATCTTCTATTCTATGGAAAAAATCAATCATGCAAGGTAATTTTTTTAACAGCCAGGTCGGGAAGCTTCTTCTGGGGCTGCAGCAGCTGGGGCTGGGATTTGCACCGGGTCCAGAGGCCTCTGCAGCAACCGTTCTGAAGGCTGCTGGTGGGGGTGTATTCGCCCTATAAGATGCACAGACATTTCTCCTTACTGTTGGGGGAGTGCATCTTATAGAGTGAAAAATACAGTACCTACTCTTCTGAGTTTTGGAGTTTTGTTCAGTAGGTTTATCTTTATTTTGTACATTGTTTCATTACAATTGTCCACAGTGGATTAAGTCCAACTTTGAGTCCCAAGAGGTAGCCATGTTATTCTGTGCAGGAATTCCAGGCAAAAAATGTTTACTTGATTTTTGCCAAGAAGAATAAACACTCTGAATTAATGAGATTTACCTACCTGTTAGTGTACACTCCAGTCATTCAGTAGGGATTTAGACTGAGGATAAAAGTATTATGTTGAGTAATAATCTTAAAACTGAAAATGCTATCCCTATCCCTATTCTTCTGAATTTTTACAGGAAAAAATAAAGCTAAAGCTTTTCTTTAATTATTAATGCTAGTGAATCGGAAGCAGAAAAACAAGGTTCTCAAACTGAAATCTGAACTAAGGCTGTTGGAACATGTAGCCTCAAAACATGTCTGAGCCACAGGGTTCAAACCAGAACACTGAAACTCATGATTTGGACTGAACTATAACTTGGAGGCTGTGTAAAATATTGAAACAAGGAGTAGAATCAACAGCAGCCTATATACTATATTGCACATTAATTTCAATGAACAATACACTGAAATGGCTAACCTGTACAGCAAGCGTGTCCAAACTTCAGCCCTCCAGATGTTTTGGGCCACAACTCCCACAGTCCTTTGCCATTGGAAATACAGGCTAGGAATTCTGGGAGTTGTGGTCCAAAATATCAGGAGGGCCGAAGTTTGGACATGCCTGCTGTACAGGTTCAAGTCTACCTCTAAGTTAAATTAGGTATTCTCACAACCTGGTACAGGCAGGAAGCTACTGGCTCACTCAGAGAGAGAAACTCTTGGCAATGAACTGCAAATCACCCTGAGATCTATTGGTACATGGCAGCCACCCACCCCTATCCTAGAGGGCGCAGTTTTGTCACATTGGATGTGAAAACACACTGCTAGAAGTGCTGGGATGTCTGCAATTTCTGTCAAAGCAGATACACAGAGTAATGAACAGTTACTGTATATGCAATCAAATTGAGCAGACTGCACATTTAGACTACAAAGTGGTCCATCATTTAGCTGGAGTGATTGACACAAGAGTAGCAGAGGATAAGTATAACTTAACATGGCTTCTGTTTCACAAGCAGAAAAGAATACCGCAAAAGCAGATGCAACAATGTGATTTTGTGAAAAGCTGAATTATACCTCTGATGAAGGACAATGTCACACACAATGACACCCTTGAATTTATCTTAAGATGGAACAAAACACAGCTTCCGTTGCTGAAGGAGAACAGGGTTTCATCTAATTATCACATCTCCCAAATCAACTCAGATGTTCCCTCATTCCCACTTCATTTATTCATTCCATAATTAATCTGAAGAGTAGAAAACTAAATCATATTCTTAAATTAAGAACATTCTTGCCCTCTGTTGTCTTTCTATGTGACGGTTTCATAACTGGACAATTAAATATTCGGTCACATTAATTCTCTGTTTTTCTGTTTTCCCCTATGTCCCACTCTCATACTCATCATGTGAGGCTGGGAGTTCATGAAAGGGTACAGTCAAGAGTTGGCTATCATGCATGCCCCAAACCTGGAATAGGGAAGTGCTCCATTTGCCCTAGCAGACCACACACTCCCAGAAACAAAAAATGTGGGTTTTATGGACTACCTCTTCAGATGTATGGATCCATAGATCTGGGAAAGTACATTTGAAGCAGTAGGCTCAAGTCCACAAAGCTTACCCCTAAACCTGATTGTTTTTAAGGTACCATAAGAATCTTTGATTCATTTCACTGTTAACTTTTTATGGATTAATTTCCAAACTGAAGTATCTAGAACTGATTAAAAGCACTGTCCCCAAATTCTTTCTTCTTGCCTTGCTTTGATATGATGAGGTATTTGGTTGAGGAAATTTTGAAGCCTTACAGGATTCCTCACCTCTGGGAAAGAGCCAAATAGTAGTATCTTTTTTTTCTTACAAGGTTTTTTATTTTAGTTCATGCCGATTGTCCCAGCACGGAGCTAACATCCTTTCCCTTTGAGAAGCAAAACACAAACACAGGCATAGTGTGAGTCACTTTTAGAAAAGATGGATCCAACCACTCCAGTGCTTCTGATTCACCGAAACAGCAGGCATCATCCTTTTGCAGAATTTGCATTTTTTGTATTAAAATGTTAATTGTGCATTTCTACTCAACAGTACAGGAGTGAGGGGAACAAGAATGTGAGAAGTGAGTATTTGCATCCCCATCAGTTAGAAAAATCCCATTATGCTAGGTAGGTGCAGTCTGAGATCAGATGCCTACCACATCCATATGTACCATTATGGAAATTTCAAAGGAAGTTGGGCTTGTGTTCAGTTACTCTTCACAAATATGATTACAATTTCCCCACAGAATAAAACAGTAGGGAAGAAACTTTAAAACATTCAGTAATCAAGACCATAATTTGGGTACAGACGTACCTGCCTTCATTACATGCAGTAGTTCCACTTGCATGTAAAAGCCAAGAACCGTGACTTACTAAACCACCATGTGGATCAGTTGTTTTACTAATGCATGCAGCCTGTTTGACATAAGCAGGTCAAACAAGCAAAACCTGATTAGACAGCTTAGCTTAGCAATATTCCAAACCCATTTGGACATACAGTGGTGCCTTGTATAAAGGAATTAATTTGTTCCAAATGAAAATATGTTAAGCAAATTTTCTGTTATACAAGTTTGAAAACAGAGTAATCCCTAATCATGACCATTTTTATGTTGTATGGATTCGCCCCATAGGCCTTTCTGTTGAGCAAATTTCCCCTATCTCTGGATTTTTTTATTTTGTACAGATTTTATGTTATACAAACCATTTGTTATATGAGGGTCCACTGTATTAATATTTATTGTACCTCAGCAAAGTGGTACAGAATCACAGAATCGCAGAACTGTAAAGCTGGAAGGGACCCCGTGGGCCACTTGAGTCTAGTACCCCAACAATGTAGGAAATTTACATCAGGATTTGTGGCTGTCACAAAGCCCCACTTTTGAAGACCTAAGCACATCCGACCCCACCTGATTTCGGAAGCTAAGCAGGGTTGGCCCTGGTTAGTACAGTAGTGGATGGGAGACCACCAGGGAATACCAGGTGCTGTAGGTGCCTGGAGTAGGAACCGGCAAGCCACTCTAGTATTCCTGCCAAGAAAACTCCATGGACATGGAGTCATGAAGAGTGGGTCACGACTGTAATGACACAACACACACACACACACACACACACACACACACACACACACACACACACACACACACACACACACACACACACACACACACACACACACACACACTAGATATATATAATAGTATTTTATATCTGTTCAAAATATATGCAGACGATATCATGCAGAAAGCCATATTAGATTCAGCTGAAGGAGGAGCAAAAATAGGAAAAAGAACCATCAATAATTTAAGATATGTTGATGACACTATCTTACTGGCAGAAAGCAGCAATGACTTGAAATGCCTTTAAGGAACTGCCAAAGGAGGACTATAGTTCAGTTTTAATGTCAAAAATCTTGACTACAAGAAAGTTGCACAACTTTAAGGTTGATAACAAAGAAGCTGAAATAGAGATTTGGTGTACCATGGTTCATTCATCAGTCCAAATGGAGGTGGCAGCCAAGGAATCAGCAGAATGCGGAGACTGAGAAGGGCAGGAATGAAGGAATTAGAAAATATCATCAAGTATAAGCACGTGTCACTGGAGATCAAGGCAAAGATAATCATAACCAGAGCTGGTTAATCTGAACAGAGAGGAGGAAATGTCCCTCTGAATAATGGCTTATTCCTTTTGAGCTACTACGATTCTTGGATGCTGCCTATGAAGATAAGCTGGCTGGAGAGCTCAGTGGTTTAGGTATCTGGCTAGAGACCAGAGGTTGAGTGATTCCCTACAGTGACTGCTTGATGGCCTTGATGGCTTTGATGAGCCAGAGGGCCCATTATTATTATTAATGCTGGGAAAAGCTGACGGCAGCAGGAAAAGACCAAGACCAAAGACAAGACATAGTGACTCGCTAAAAGAACCACAGGCTTGAGTTTACAAGGGCTGATAAAGGCTGTTCAGGACCAGACATTTTGGAGATTGTTCACTCACAGGGTGGCCGTACGTTGAAGGTGACTTGACAGCACATAACAACAAAATATAATGAGTACTCAAAGACTAAGCTATCCATGACTGCTTTGTTTACCTTGCTTGTACATACAGCCTTTGCATACTCTAGGACAGTGGTGGACAACCTTGTCAACTCCCAGAATTCCAACCCTGTATTGCCAATGACAAACTGTGGGAGTTGTGGTCCAAAACATCTGGAGTGCTGGAGGTTCACCACCACTGCTCTAATATAATAAGTAGGGATGGGCACAAAACAATTTCTTTATTTCGTCATTCGATTTCATTTCATTAGGTAATGAAACAAAAAACAAAATGACCCATCAAAGAAAAACGAAATGAAACAAAACAGAAATTTTCATTTTGTTCTGTTCTGTTTTTCATTTTCGCATAGGAATGCATTGAAGCAATGAATTCGTATGGGGAAAAGTTGGCAGTACCCCCCCAAATGCATCTGATTGGGCATAGGAAACCATGGGTTTTAAAAAAATTCCGACCCAAAGCCTGTGCCGATCAGCTGGAGTGCAGGGCTTCAGCAGAAAAAAGTTTTAAAAGCCCACCTTCCAATTGGGTGCAGGAAAGGGCAAACTTTTAAAACTTGTTTCCTGCCAAAGCCCCACACTCCAGCTGTTCAGTGCTGGCTTTGGAGGCAAATGTTTTTTTTTTAAAGTTTAAAATGGTCAGATGGGCACTGCTATCATCCAAACTGCCCACCCAACCATTTTCAGAGGACTCCTGTCATGGGCTAGACCCCTTTAGAAATGACCCATTTGGCAACAGGGGGATCACCTGGTGCCGACTGGGCCATTTTTTAAAGGGGTCCAGCCGATGACAGCTGGGCAGGAACCCTATGAAAATGGTCAGGTGGGCAGTTTAAACTTTTTTTTGCCAGCCCATGCCCAGGCTGCAACTGATTGGCGCTTGGAGTGTCAAAAAAAGTTTTAAAATCCCTTCTTTTCTCCCACCCAACTGGGCATGGGAAAGCCAGATTTTTAAAACTTTTTTTGCCGCTCCAAGCACTGTAGCGCAGGTTTGGGGTGGAACAAAAAAGTTTAAAAATCTTTTCTCCACACCCATAGGGAGAAACTTTTTTTTACCGCTGATTGGCGCTTGGGGCAGCAAAAAAAGAGTTTTAAAATCCCTGGTTTCCCCCCACACAATAGGTGCAGCGAAAGTTAAACAAGCACCACACCCACCCACCCACCCTCCAACCCACCCACCCACAGAGTACACTAAATTAAAAAAATGAAATGAAAAATGAAACAAATGAACAGAACAGAATGGAACAAAATGAAACAAATTTTAGCATTTCGTGCATATCTCTAAGAATAAGCAAGGATTAATGGCTTTCCTTTATGTGCAAGTGTCATCAATGGCTGGAATTCAAGTCTGGTCCCCCACCCCACCCCTTAGTGACTTCCAGATTTCAGTCTCCATTCCATAGAACTGAAACAGTCACTGAAAAATGAGATTGCCCAGATCCCATCCTGAATGAGTTGTCTCATGGTGCGAGGTTCCAGTGTGAGAGAATTAGGGTGTGTGGAGAGATACACACATTTGTTTGTTTGTTTGAATATTTTTACCCCACCTTTCTCCTTGGAAAAGGACCCAAGGTTGCTTACAATAATGAGGGACAATATACAGTCCAGATCATTTAAGACATATTCAAGTTAAGAACAGGGGAATTGAAGAAGCATCTTAGAACATTTTTAAAAAATTAATATTAGAGCTACGAAGAGTATGCAAGAGGAAAAGAAAAATCCATTATGAGGGGTGAAAAGCAACACGGAGTACACTAGTGTTCTTAGGAAACCAGTCAATGCAATCATGTATGGAAATCCATCTGCTGTGCTTCCTGAAGTGCTAAGTGTGGTGCCCAGTGCGCACTTAGTGCCACACTTTGTGTGTGCCAGAGGTTAGGGTTAGGTATTTTACGGCTGCCATTTGGCTGCCAAAACTGACCTGAAAACAGAGATATTGAGCGAGGGGCTGGGCCTTGATTCCTCAGCTGAATCCAATGAAAGCAGTGGTGTGTGAAGATCAGTGCTAAATATTGGCAATTACATACATATATTGGAAATGGGTAAAAGTCTAGACATTATCACATGTACAAGATAAAGAGAAGTGAGCAATGATAGATTTTTTTTCTCTGTGTGTCATAAACTATGCTTTCACGCAAAGCACTGCATAAAACATTTGCTCTTTATGCCCGTCTGCAAAAGCTACCAGCGCATGAGAAATGTCACTCAACCTGTCTGTTTTACTAACATTTCCTATCAACAAGCAGACAGGAAGCCTTCTCAGACGCAGTCACAAAGAGGCAAACAGAAGCCAGAGCTAAAAGTAGATTTTCTTTCTGTATGCTATCACCCCAAAAGAACGGAAACCATATGGAGGCTGAACTCTTATTCATCTAACTGGAGTCTTCAGGTGGCTTCAAGCTGAAAGAAAAATCATCAGTAGACCAGACTCCACTGCCACTCGTTTTGTTTTTCACCATTTATGTTACAACAGTATTCTAGATGTTTCAGAACTGCTACAGGCGAAAGCTTATTAGCATTTTGGTGTAACAGTACAGTGAAGCTGACAAATAAATTGTAATAATTCACTCTATGGTGGACCTTTAAGCTTTCAGGAGCACCTAATAGTGCTTCCATCTATTGGGAAATTGCAGTGAAGTAAAACTCATTAGCTTGAGCAATAATATTATCTTGTTAACATATGAGGGCAAGGGATGCAACACCCTGGAATTGTGAGTAAAGAAAAACAATTTTTATGATTATTTATTACACTTTTATTCTGCCTTTCTCCTGGGGATGGGATTAAAGTGGTTCATGGATGAGTAGAACAAACCACAGCCAACATCCTGTCACTTGCTATAGCAAATTACATTATTAAAGTACGTCCATTGAACCTATAAGGATTCAGCAAGTAAACCTTTTGCAAAAAGTCAGTTGATTCAAATTGGTCTACTCTAACAGGGACTTACTTTAGCACAGTAAAAGTAATTCTTCTGTAAGTTCCATTCAGTTCCTTGGAACTTACACAGGAATTGGCTCACTAAATCCCCAATTATTCATTTGGCTTACTCTAGTTTGATTCAAACTAGAGTAAGCCAATTGAACATTACAGTATTTTCTTAGTCACTTAAATTATGGGGATCACTTCTTCAAAAACTGCAGTTTAAAACAAAGGATCAGAACATCAAGTTAAATTGTGTTCTTTAAACAAAACATTCCAAACAGTATGTTACTGAGAACTTAAGCTAAAGATACAAAACAAAAAATAGTTACATAGGGCCTTTTGAGCCTTTTAGGCACAAAAACTTCCTCCTCCTTCTCTTGTTACCGCCACAACCATGCATAACCATGAGCAGCAGCCAAAGATAACATGGGCAAACCATCTCATTTTACTTGATTATTACTGACTCTTGCTTTTAAAGGCAGATTTTAGAATATCCCAGTTATTCCATACAGTACTTGTAAAACAGACCAGCAGCTTTGGTTAATTCAAGCAAGTCTTTCTTATACACTTCATCCAAGCAGTACAGTTTACAACAAGCCTGCCTTTCCTCCTTATGCCAGGAGGCCTTTTTTTCATATACTGCAGACCCACGATATACCGGGTCCACAATATATGAACTGTGAAAGGGCGGGGGACAATTGTAAAATATAGTGTACAATAAGGAATGTATAATATACACAAGAATATATGTATCAGGGCAGCTAAATATAATGTGGGTACGCTAATCAGAAAGCAGATGTGGAAAGACAACTAAGGCCGTTACTTCACGAAGTGCCTCGCTTCGAACTGACCTTGCCTTCGCTGTGAATTCGGAGGCGGTCACGTGGCGGTCACGTGTTCTCACTTCGCTCCTGCCCCTGTTTCTCAGTACTCACGAGCTGCAGTTTTAGGACCGATTCAAGCACAACCTCACGTGCTCCCTTCGCATTCGCATGCCACTTTTCAACGTTCCTTATTTCCCATCCGTCCTTTAAAAAAATACCTACCGACGGCGTATCGATGCACTGATGCTGGCCTGTCAGTTGCAATGGCTCTACTGATTTCAACTGTTTCCTGGCATCATTGGCAGCCCCCGCCGCCGCCGCCGCCGCTACTCGGGGGGAGCCCCGCATGGCACAGCCGCCCGCCCTCCGCCGTTTGCACGCTGCCTGCCCCGGGTGCCCTGCTCTGGCCGAACGAGGCGGCAGCGGCTCCTCCTGCTCCCGCCGCCCCCGCCGCCGCCGCCGCTACTCGAGCGAGGAAGTAACAGCGCAAAGCGATGAAACGATATAGCGATGCATCGATATCCCTGTTTGAATATTTTTTAAAAAACTTGAAATAAAAGCCAAAAACCGAGACCACACGTCACGTTGGGAGCGAAGCGAGATGCAAAGCGAAAAGATTCCCGGACGCTGGCAGGGGAACCACTCACCCCGCTTGGAGCACGGTAAAGGGGGCGTGGTCGGGGTGGCATTGCAGCCAAAAAGGAGGAGCGTGCGGACTGAAACGATCGATTCGCACAGAAATGAGGGCTTGCCGCGAAGCGAGCGGTTCGTGAAGTAACGGCCTAAGACTTGCACCACTGGGAGAAACCCTCTAAAAATAAGATGTGTTTATAACCAGGATGTACTGCAAAAACTAATCTGTGCTGCACAGACTTGGGGCCTTTTTACACGACCCCTAAGATCCGCTGGTCACTTAAATTCGGACCAGAGATCTTAGGGGTTCCTCGCTCTTCCTCTGTCCCCAACCCCCTCCACACTTCCTGGTTGCTGGCTGCCTGAGGGAGGGAGAAAAAAGAAAGAAAAGAATGCCCTTACCTCCGTTTTGTTCCCGGCAGCATAATACAGATCTCTTAAAGGGGCGGGACGCAAAAAAAGAACAAACAGAAGCCAGGAGAGCCCCGCACTCACTATCCTTACACCGGATCAAATATTTGTCTCATCCAAAAAGCAGGTACAAGAAAAGTGCAGTTTGGTCGTGCTAAGTGGGCGGGGTCACACTTAATTGTCTGTAAAGTCCGGAGCTGGTGGGTAAACATTTTTAAGGTCCGGACCTTGCAGCCATTTGCGGCGGAGCTTAGGCGTCGTGTATAAACGCCCTTGGTCTCTAACAAATTCAAAAATGGAAAAATGCAGAAAAATTCAAGAAGCAATGGAAAGACGAGACACTAAATATCACACTAACAAATAAAGTAAAAAAATCAGGTTATTGAACTAAAATAATAGATAAAAAAGAGCAAATGTCATTCAGCATTCCTGCTTGACAGGAATTCTAATAAAGAAGTAATTTTACCAAGTACTTCTCCTACAACAACTGTGACATTGTAACAGGAAAAACTGTAGCTGCTGACTAGTATTCCTTTGATACCAATTTAATGCAACATGATCCTTGCATTTAACTAATAATTGAAAACTACAAAACCAAGCACTTGAATGGCTGGAGAGCTCAGCGGGTTCAGGAGTTTGATCCCTTGCTGTACCTCTTTGACAAGGCCTGTACTCAACGATCCATAGGGTCCCTTCCAGCTCTGCAGTTCTAAGATAGAGTAAGACCCCTGTATCCACTGATTCATTAATCACCGATTCAGTCATCCATGGTAGGCAAAGGGAAAAAAATCAGCAGCCGCAAAGCGAGCTACTGTCAGAAATAGCAACCGTAAAGCAAGCTACTGTGGTGAAGCAGCAGCCATAAAGTTAGCTACTGTAGTAAAACAGCAGTTTGGGTGTGGCATTCTCATCCATGGTTTTTATTATCCACAGGAAGGCCTGGAACCAATCCCCAATGGACACCGGGGTTCTACTGTATTATTAACCTTACATTCTATAGGGCGGCCCTTGAACACATTTCCTATGCTTTGAAAAACAGAACCAATATCCTCCTTAAAGACTAACTAGAAATGTTCAGGTTCTTTAAAATGGAGTCCCACCTTACAAAAACAAACAAACAACCCTCCAGTTTCAGAAGACAATCCATTCAACCTGAGTGCCAAGCACTGGTATAAGATGTGTGAATTCTTCCTGAAGAGGCTCCAAAACCACCTTGGACAGAACCTTAACTAACAGGAGCTGCCATCAACTTTTGGAACTCTCACAGTGACCTCAAAAATAGATTTCCTATCCCACAAATAGTCTCAAAGACAATACTTGATAATAGATATGTTGGTTGTACTTAAATAACTGCTAAACGCCACAGCTGTGCAACACCCTGCATGGTGTTTTTCCCCCTACCTTGTGTGGACTGGACTTAGTTCCTTTGGTCTCATATGACCTAGGATCTCAGCCAAATGTTATGAAAGTAAACATGCAGAGGGTTTTGAATAGAGAAATAGGATACATATTTCCTTCCTGATGCTTCTTACTGACTTCATGCATTCCAAATGGGTGAAAGCATGACTCCAGATGAGAGCTTTTCCACATAGCAAAGGAACCGCAAGGAAAAAATATATATATAAAAAACTAAGGAGTATGTGTGGGGGGAGGGGAGAATAGCAAGGGCAAAACTCTAGAGTTTTAGAAACTGATTCAGAATACAACATATTAAAAACAAAACAAGCAAAACAACTGGATTTTATAATAGCTATAACTCAAGAAGAATTTTTCCAGTAGAACTCAATGACACTTAGAACATTGCAATACAAAATAGCTTCTGAGGAACACATAAGGCAGAAGCAGAAGAAAACATGTGTTAAGAAATATTTGCATTGTTTTAAAATGAGGCAATTCCAATAGAACCTTGCATTATGGAAACACTTCCCTGAGGATGGGTCCATGTGACATACTTGCATGCTTCTTGCAGAAATGCTTCCTCCTTCCTTCTGCTGAATCTCAAGTAGTCTCACCACATCAGCATCATCTCTTGGTAATGCAAAGAAGCAACAGGCCAAGTGTTTCTTATAGATCTGAACCTCATACTGTATGAGGGTGCACTTTAATAGCACACTGTATGTTTTGAGGAAGCCTAAAAGAATCTTTGAACCATGGCAATATCACTGCTTAACATGGATTGCACTGAGTAGATCATGCATTCACAGAGCTATTCAACCGGGGAATTTTGCTGGGTATTCAAGAATTAACATATCCGCCGTGATTCCACTGGGAATGCCAATGCAAAAGCAGCAACATTTCTGAGTCTGAAGACTGCTACATGCCAGAGAAGGGAAGACAGAGATCCAAAAGGAGGAGCAAAACAGAGTTGATGCTAGCTATACACAAACACAGAGAGAGGAAAAAGTAAAACCACTAATATATGGGGAGAATGGATACTCCCAATGATGAATGTTGGGGTGACAGAAATTACCTCTCCTTAGTTTCCTTGGACTTTCTTGGAAATTGGTAGCACTGTAACTCCAGCCATGCCAAAAGAAGCGGAAATATTGGGCAAGTACCATATTTTTCTGTGTATACCATGCTACTTTTCCTTAAAATCATGATGCCAAAAATTAAGGGGTGTGGTATACACTGAAGTAAGCCTTTTGGGGTGGGTGGGTGGAGGAGAACCCAAACTCTCCATTTTTTTTTGCATGATCCGCTCTGTCTTTTCTTGAGTTCTCCACCCCCACCCCCACCCCATAGTGTTCTTTCATTTCCCTATTCTAAAAAAACTCCTATGGGCTTAGGTGAGTTTGTTTTTTGCAGGATCAGGATCAGTCACACTTTTTTTTAGCAAGAAAAGGCATTTCTTAATGGGCTGCTCAAGCCTGACCAAGCCTGACCCTGCAAAAAACAAACTCACCAAAGCAGAGAAGCTGTGTTTAGAATGGAGAAATTAAAGTAACAGTGTGGGGTGGGGGTGGGGGTGGGAGTGGAGGATACCTCAAGGAGGATTTATTAATTTTATTTATTTGGGGGTCTAAAGGGGGGCATCTAATAAAAAGCAGTGTCTTATAGACAGAAAAATATGGTATCTTTCATGAGAACAGGCTAAGAAAAGTCTAGGCCAGAACCAGGAATTTAGGAGAAATAATGGTGTTATCACATGTCATCAAGTTAGAAGCACCCAGCGTAGCTTTCTGTCAAATGGGCAATATGGAAATGAAATGGAATTAATGGAATGGATGAATCAATCAATCAATCAATCAATCAATGAACAAACAAACAAACAAACAAACAAACCTATAGTGACCCTAATAGGGTTTTCAAGGTAAGTGAGGTATTTAAGGAACAGCTTTACCCATTCCATACCTCCACTGAGTTTCCATGACCAAAATAGGGAATCAATCTGGTTCTTTTGAGCCATCGTCTTTTATTCCATACTAAGTATATGCCATTGTGTAAATATTTGTTAATATTATTCAACACACCATCTGTCTGTGTTTATATATGTCCACACACACCTCACTGTGTTCTGACTGACTTGCAACCAACATGCCTGGCCAGTCTTTTCTGATGGCCCTATTATGCATCTGTATCTGTTCATATACAGAGATGGTGGCAAAAGGGGAAACCTATCTGGAAGGAATCTTTTTAAAAACTTCTACTTTTTTGGTGTGGATAGATTCACTTTAATAAGGTCTGTTTTCACATTGTGATCACTCACAATGGACCAAAATAAATTCTTGCATCTGTTAATGTTGCCAAGGCACTTTCCATGTCAATTTCCGGTCCTGTGAAGTGGCTTAATAAACCAACCACTTCAGGATATTGACCACTTTCCCTGATGCTTTGTGCAGGAGCAGGGATTTTTTTAACTCCTCTGATAGACTATCACTGTATCATTTAGATTAACTTTTTAAAAACCTATGTTCTTTGTCTTATGAGAAGTGCTGAAACCTCAGCTGTGGGCATTTCTTGATTGGCAATACACAGGAGGCAAGTAATTTTATTAAAAATAATATTCTAAGTGATTCAGAATATCAGCACTTGTCTCAGTAGCAAAACAAAACTTTTACTTCCACTTCCCTTCTCCAGAGGAGCAGGGGCGGTGTTTAATTTCCTGATATCTTTATTTGCTGATAAATGGCTCACTTATTAGGCTAATTCAAAATACCAGAAATTGACATCAGAAGGATCTGAACCAAATAGGGTCCATATACCATTTGGATGTGAGGATTGCACCAAATATATCATACTTCCACCTGACCTCAAGTAAACCTATTTAGACCATACCAGCCTTCTCCTAAAGGGCCAGTGTGGGTCTTCCCTTAAAGAAGCTTCAACATTTTTATTGGGGGTTTACAGGATCAATAATAATGATGGGCAGGAAACAAAAATGAAATGTGTTACATAATGAAACAAAACAAAATGAGGAAGCAGCATTTTGTTATAGACAAGATGAAACAGTCATTTTTCCATTGAAATGAACCATTTCATTCCACTGTTTTCAGGTTCCTGCCAAGCTGTCAATGGCTGGACCCTTTTAAACCAGAGGGTGCCCCTGGTACCAACTAGGCCAGTTTTAAAGGGGCCCAGCTGATAACAGCTCAGCAGGAGCCCTTTAAAAATGGCTCCCAGAGTTCCGGACACCAAATCTGGTGCCTCTAGGACCCAGGGAGCAATTTTGTTTTGTTTTGTTTTGTTTCGTATGATGTTTTAAAAAGAATTCATAGGAAACAAAATGAAACAAAACAGGGTGAGCACGAAGAGAAACAAAATGAAACATTATTTTTCCATTTAGTGCCCATCCCTAATCAATAACTCAGAAGACAGACCCCTCTCAACATCCCAATGAGGACTGAGCATACAGTGTGCACATAATTTAGCATATTTCGGGGGGCAGAAAACCAGAGAGAGAAGACACAACAGCCAATTGAGCTCTGTGAGCAGAGTACGAATCAGCCATCGTCAGAGGAGAGGTCAAGAATGAATAAGAAGGAAATGGAAAAGATAGAAAAGGAACTGAAGAACATAGATGCAAGAGGAGAATATAAAGTCATAAGGGAGCTGAAGAAAAAGAAGGGAAGGTTACTGGGGAGATAACAACTAGAGAGAAGGGCATAATGGTGAATGGGAGGTGAAAGAGAAGGAAGGAGGAAGGTATAAAAGATTTACAGTTGAGGAGGAAATGCAGATTGACTCAGAGAAACAGGACCTAGGGTCTCAGACTGTTGAAGAACAGCAGCTCACTATAAAAGATGAAAAGGCATATATGACTCAGCTTATGTTAAACCCGCCATTGCCAACACATCAGTACCATAAGACGGTCTTCAGAGGTGTAGGTCTGGTACCCACAGGAACGGGATCTAAGGGATTGATCCATGGATGGGGTTGGGAAGATCAACTACCCATAGCCAGGCACAATTGCTGTGGGACTCCACATGCTGGAAGGGAGAACCTGAAACTAGCCCCATCTGTCATCTCCAAACAGAGTTACCATTAGTGAGGAAATATGTGTTAGAAAGTTTTATGTTAAGGAATACTGGTTCTGAATGCTTGTTGTTGAATGAAACCAAGAAGTCAGTAGAGAACAAAACTGGAAACATGTTAACTGAAGCTATGAATAAAAGTTTATTAGATTTTGATCATCCCTCATTGTCAACTAGTCCTTCTACTTCGGAACCATCAACGGACCCTCACAAGCTCTCAGCCCCTGGATCCACAGACAAGTGCTCCAACTCACAGAGCTATACTACGAAGTGTTCAAACCTCAGCAAATGGAAATCCTCCTGTTGTCTTCCGCTATCCCACTCAACATAGGGCAATTTGCTAACCATCACCATCTAGAAGTAAACAGCATTGACATCAAGTGGCATTCATTCATGGCCAAAAAATGCATCAGGCTGAAAATATCTGTAGTGGGCCTTATGGACAAGAGAATGTCACAAGCACAACAGGAAGGAGCATTCTCTTCCCTACTCACCCTTCTGTAACCTCAGAGTCCCAAATGCTTAGCTGTTACTCTGCTGTTATAATGAACAAACCACAGTTTTTGGCTTCCATACCTTTGATGGTAGCCAGAGGAGAAAATAAGTCATTCATCAACCTCTTTGTGCCCTTTGAACTCTAAGACTAAAGCTGAAAGGAACATGAATATACTCACTTCCAGAGCATCAGAGATGGTGAAGCTGCAAAGCTAAATTTTCTGTCTTGAAAGGAAGTGGAAACCTTGATGACACCTGGAGAACATTAAAGGCAGCTCTGGTTTCAAAGAGGGAGGCTCATGAGAAAAACAGAGGTCACACTTGTCAGAGTACTTTTTCATTTCCAAACACAATTCTTCTTCTTTTCTTTTAAGTTTTGACTAACATTATTAATCCTAGAAAGTATTTTTATTACCTTTTGAGTTTTTCCTAATGCATCAGCTATTTTTTCCACATTCCCCTATGGGGAACCTGAATAGTTAAGATAACTAAGTTGTTCACTGAAACAGGCCAGTTGTTCAGTGACCCCCAGATGACCATCAACATATTTTCTATCCCAGGCCTAGAACTACTTAATCCCAGACGTCAACACACATATGTGAAGTTAGTAGAACCATATGGTCAACCAGAGGTTACTCTTAAGTTAGTGTAACCAGACTCCACCTTTCTGTCACCATATGTTGCTGTGTGACATATGGAAAGGCAGACACACATGAATATACCGAAACACAGAAACAGAGAGCCAAGTTCTGACTCTGAAGCAAAAATTTAGTTAATGAAGTTCTCTACCTCTCTCAAATGGCCCAAAACTACTATGTGAGGAACTATAAGATTGTGGTCCTTAATTCTATAACTAAATGCAGATAGTCCCTTAAAAATATACCTGGGCATTTTCAAATACGTAGTCCTTCCAAGTAGTTTAGCTGAAGCAATGGTAGGAGCTACTCTAAATAATACAACAGGGTGAGAAAAAAGTCATACTGCAGTAGGATTATTTATTTACCAACCAATGTACAGAGAAACAAACAAACAGTTTACCCCCCCCCAAAGGAGCTTGTCATCTAATATATGACACAAGGCCAGAGAAAGAGGGATGTGGAGAGGGGAAGAGTCATCAGTTATTTCAATCACACTTACCTAGGCTATACTATATTAAGGCGTGGAAAGTAGGGAGATAAGCCAATGACTTCAGCTGGGATTTTTAATAGGATTTAATGCCTGATGATCAGAAGAAAACAGCAAACAGACCTGATGTCAGACACATAATACCAATAAGTCTGTTGTTGGTACATAGGACCATAAACCAAACCAGGGTGAGCGACTTGCTCTACCTAAGCCTTCTGTGTTAAGTGGAAACGACTCCTTCCCAGAGATCGAAAGAGCACTGGCTCCGTTCTTTGTGCTTCTCAATTTAGGCTCTCAACCTAACCAGACATGTCCATGAGGAATCTTCAGGCCCCACAGGAACTACAGTTGATGAGACCGGGACATGGAACTTGTATATTTTATCTTTGAGAAGCCACGCAGACACATACACACAAACACACATATACAAAGTGTAAGCACAAGATGTTAAAAGAGGTAGAAACACTCTTCCCAATACTCCTAGTTCTTAAAAGCCCAGGCAGCAAAAAAGCTATGGTGATTATTTGTAAAAGTGCATTGTTTGCATTGAAGGGTTATAATGCCATTTTGACGAATTTCTGCAAAGTCCTCAATTTCATTCTTGGGTCAAGAATGCAGTTTTTTCCCCATCTTGTGAGGCAAAAAAGGACCTATACCCTTATGTCCTATTCAAGAAGGCAAAGAACAGTTTCGTGAAAGCATAAATCAGGGTTAACACTGTCCCTGCCAAAGCCTTCCCAGTCCAAGGACAGAACACTTTAAGAAGGTAAATTTAGCTAGAAAACAGCTCTGTCTATGTGTGCCTGTGCATTTACATGAGAGGGACAACATGCTGAAGAGCACCATTGTGTGTGTGACTCTGTGCTTGTGCACACGCATGACAAAGAGAGAGATAAACAGCTTGTGCAGCTTGCCTATGAAGATGATCACTACCTCCACAATGTTTCATCCTCTTATGATTTTGTGATTCTTCCAAGGAAAAAAAGAATGTAAATATGGGAGCAGGAAGAGTGATAGCACAGCCCAGGTTGGGGGTGGGGATGGGGGCTGCTATGTCTACATGGTGAGTGGCTGCATGGAACATTCAGGACCAGCCTTCTTGCATTTATTACATGATCTCCATCAAAAATGGCTGCTGAAAGCACATTTCCCATCATGACCTGCTCCAGTTGATCCCCAACTAAACAAAAGCAAACCAAGATGTGTTATTTAAAAGCCACAGCATCTCAAAAAGGTAAAAAAATGTATCACAGGGAAAACTGCAAACCACAAATCTCAAAAAGGAAGAGAAAGGGGTGGCTCTATATTTCTGCCCTACTCTCCAGGTCTGACCCATTCATTCACTCTCTCCCTTACCTCCTTTCCTTAGTTCCTGTGCAGCAACAGCAAGAAAGAAAGAAAGAAAGAAAGAAAGAAAGAAAGAAAGAAAGAAAGAAAGAAAGAAAGAAAGAAAGAAAGAAAGAAAGAAGGGAGAGCAGAAAAGTTTTTATTTAACTACATCTCCCAGCATCCCCACCTCTGCTGTGCAGAACTGATGTAGTTGGCTCAGTTCTCCTGCCAACCTTCTGCCACTGTTATACCACACTTCTCACTGCCTCTTTCAGAAAAAAAAATCAGGGCATTTTCTTAATGGCCCGATAAAGGTACCACCTGTGCCTGCAGTTGTATTGCTGCTTCTTTGTATCCTCACCTCTCAAAGTGAGAACCAAGGGATTGGAGACAGACCTTGAGCATCAATCACCCACTGCCTGGTGCATGGCAATGGGGCTGTCACGAGACAACCCTCACACACCTGCTCTAACGGCACATCCTTTGAGGGCTTTCCCCCTTGGCAGATGTCATTGCACCTGCTTCAACAGGCCCTTTGGGCAACTGATGTGGGCTGCGTGGAAGAAATGTGCACTTTTCTAGCATACATGTGACCAAATGAAAGCTGTGTGTGTGTGTGTGTGTGTGTGTGTGTGTGTGTGTGTGTGTGTGTGTGTGTGTGTGTGTGTGTGTGTGTGTGTGTGTGTGAGAGAGAGAGAGAGAGAGAGAGAGAGAGAGAGAGAGAGGTATGCACTCCCACAAACAGACTGAAGTCTATAAATACTTGACCTTAAATGTCAGCAAACAGTAAGGGAAAAAGAGAGAGAAGCAGCTTCTCACTGGTGGGTACAGAAGGGGTGGGGAGAATGTTTATACACTACCACCACAGATTATTTAGATCATCCTCATCATGCTGTTTTTAAACTGCAAGAGACCGTAGCCACTGCAAAGTCCAATGTGCTGAACAGACAAAACGTAAATATAAAAACAAACAAACCATTAACATCTAAAAGCTGCCTTTTGGGAAATGATTTCCCCCCACTTATTTTCACTTACTTTGTGATCCTTTCCCCACCAATATGTTTGGGGTGTTTCTTTTTGTTTTTTTCCTTTTTATAATTTGCTTGCTTGTTTTTGCAGGTTCGTAGTGTACAGCTCCAACAATGATCAACATCTCGTTCTGCACGGCCTTCTCTATCCTGAAATCCAAGACATAAATAGTAACCGATTGTTAAAACAACTCTTTTAGAATGTAACAAATGCAGTATGTCCCCCTGATAGCCTTACTTCTCTAACCCCCCACCAGACAGACTTGGAAAAGATAACAAATTTCCTGTCAGATAGTTATAGAATACTCCTTTGCCCAAATTATATTTGAGAAAACTCACATGTAAAGCAAATTAGCAAATCTTTTTTCTTGCTTGCATCCATTACGCTGCTGCACTTGTTATAGGTGCACAATCACATCCCCAACTACAATAGACAACGATAAAGTTAAGGATTGCATGCACAACTGCTCATTCATTTGCAATCCTTGATCCATACAGGATTCTGGCCCCTGTGTTGCAGTCCAGTCCTGTGGGGCTGATTTCCTAGTGCTTAAAGATACAGACTCAGACATAAGGGAGGGCATAAACAGACCACATTCTACTTCCCTGCATTTATATCAAACAGGATTCTGAAATATAAAGACTCTAGTCTCTATTCCAGTTCAGGGTTATATCTAGGGTTTCAACCTATATCAATTAGCAGTTACTTTTGTTCATCTGAATGCATTTCACTTGAATAACTCCAAGGGGACCCCCCAAAAGGTGGTTCTCAAGGGTATCAAATCCATATTCATTTCCTAAATATGGGGATACTATGCATTGTGTTTCATGGGAAGCCCACTGATAACTAATCAGATCTCCACCTCTCAGTTTCCACCCGCCTGATCAGTTGACCACTGCTTTAAAACCCTGAAGTCCTTGTAGACTGTTGACTTGTATCGTAAGACAAGTGCCTGAAAGAAAATGTTTTCTGTATTAAGTTCTGCATTTCCATCAAGAAAGTTCTAGTAACATACTATTGGACAAGCATTCTAGGACAAACTTGCTGCTGTTGCAATGCAGACTTCCAGTAACAGCCTCTGTTTTCTTACACTGACCTCAGATGAACATAAAATGTACTTAGACAGGGAAGTTCACTAAATCCAGACCTTTATGACTTCCCCCTACAAATCATGTCAGAAGTTCAAAGAGCAAATGGGGCTCCCTTCTTTAGCAATAAATTTTTATTTGTTGATTGTTACTGAGAACTGTTATACTTAATTCCTGGAGAAGTGCTCTGTCCTCACGAGACCCTGTTAGCTCAAATAAATGCTGTATCTCACAGCTCCCAAATGTTAATCCACCAAAGCTTACATTTAAAATAAAATAGTTAGTCTTTAAGGTGCCACACATTTTTCTCTTTTGCTTTGTTTTGCTTTGTTTCTTTGGATTTTGCCTGAAATTACTGCACAGAGCCACAGACTAATACAGCCACCTCTTCCAAAATTACAAATGTGAACGGTACAGGACATGAAGATTCTGAAGCAGAGAGGGAAGAAGAAATATGAAAGGTCACGGAAATAACTGTACGTGGCAGTTGCAAAACAAGGATCCAATAATGTTGCTCAAGGTGACGCACAGGGATTTCTCTTTCAAATGAATGGTACTAAAATTATAATTCTTTAACACTGCTGCTCACAGTAGTAACATTCTGGCCAAAGCCCCTTTGCGCAGTTCAGCCTGTGCTACAAGGGATGACATTAGCATTGGGAGTTTGCAACAGTCAGTTTTAGGTGCACACAGTTTGCGCATAATGTAATGTACATCTCAAAATTGAAAGCAAAATTGAATGGGCACATCTGCCACTGACAATGGTATTGTGCCCATTCCACAAGTATACTGTGCTCAACAGGGTTTTGGCCTTTATGTAGAGAGAGACACACATTCTAGTTATCATTTCTCTCTATCACTGCACCCAGCCATCACAATCCAAACTGCTCTTTTTAAATAGCTCTCTCTCTCTCTCTCTCTCTCTCTCTCTCTCTCTCTCTCTATTATTATTATTATTATTATTATTATTATTATTATTATTATTATTATTATTATTATTATTATTATTATTATTATTATTATTATTATTATTATTATTATTTTGTGTGTCTGTGTGTGTGTCTGTGTGTGTGTGTGAAATCAAAAGGCGGGGGATAATTCTATCAGCCATAGGGCATCCTAGAAGGAACAGAATTGATATGCCAAGAGAACAAAAAGCAAAGTATACAGTTGATTCTACTGGATGATTCAGTGGCACCTATTATCAGCAGCCATTGGCCTTGAATTTCACTGGTTCTGGTCATTCCTTGAAGGCCAGTTCCAGAATGTGAAATTCTTGGAGATGTCTGCATGGAACTGGGCTTTCAGGAGCAGCTAACCTTTTCGGGTTTCCAAGGCTGACGTTTCTGCTCTGAGCAATATGACTTTCTTCTAACGTTCCTAGAATTGCTGATGCCACCTCCTTTCCTTCTCTTGAATGTCTCAGGCAAGAATACAGAGAAGATATTGCTTCTTTACTTGAGAGATGAGAGGGTAGTAAGTAGAATCGGTTAATTTGCTTAAATAGCAAATAAACACTAGTTTTCTTTCTTTCCTGGAATGAGAAATGACCTTTCTAAAAGTGGAAGCATGGTCTCATAACCATTCGGGTTTTCAGAGACTAAATCCACAGGTAAACTTACATTGCTGCATGCTCTGCTAACATGCGCCAGGCACCTGCTGCTCTGCCCTGTGGTTTCTTGCTCAGTGAGAACCCTCTGATCTATGTTGCTTAACATCTATATGGGCATCTCCAGAAATCTGGGTTTCTTATCATCAATATGACTGCTCTGGCTCAGGAAGGAGCTAGACATTGCCATAGGGCCACAGATGCAGTCTACAACCCTGTGAGCTTGTTAGAAAGAGCTTGTGAAGAGGGCGTCTAAACATTAGGGACCTTTTGCACAGGACTGGTGGAAGAGACTTAAGGGTGGTTGTTTGAACTATTTGGAGGTTTGTTGGTGGCTCTTTATTTGGGTGAACCATGGATTATCCATGGAAAGGGCTATAGCTGAGGAAGTATATAAATGACTTGGTTGGGGCTGCAAGCAGTCCAACTTGGAGGTTCACTGTGGATTCCTGAAAGTTCAGAAGCAGAAGTTTGGGGTCGGGAGGTGAGTCAACAGATGCCTTTTCTACAGACATTTAAAGAAAGAGGCCAGGAATATTGTTTAAGCAACTGCAAAGCGCAAGAGCTACGGAGAGGAGCTTTTTCAGTGACCTTTAACATTGTTGCATATTTGTTTTCTTGTCTGAGGGTGCAGAAACTACCTGTACTGAATGCAAGCTGAAGTCCCTGCTAGAAAGGAAGGTGCAGCAACTTGAGCCTTGCCTATTCAGTTTGATTCATCAGAAAAATCTTCCTCAGCTCCTCACAACCACTTATGCTCTAGAAACACCCAGAAAGGAATTCTATCTGAGGCTTTCTCTACATGGGGGGACATTGGATTTTTTTAAAAAATTATTTATTTTAGAGTATTTTTACTCCACCTTTCTCCTTGGAAAATGACCCAAGGCAGCTTACAGTAAGGAGGATACTATACAGTCCAGTACAATTAAGACATGTTCAGGTACTGAGAACAGAGAATTGAGGGACATCTTACAGCATTAAATGACAACAACAATATATTAAAGCTACAAGAGAATGTGAGCGGTTAGAGAGAGAGCAAAATCCCATGTAAAAGTTATGAGTGATGGAAACTAACATTGAAAACATAGGGTCAATGCAATCACACAAGGGTATAAGTGGTTATAAACACAAAGTCTATACGATCATATAGATTCATATAAAAGACACATCATAGGTAGTCCATCATTCAGGACAAGCTTGCCTGAAGAGAAAGGTCTTTGTCTCACACATTAGTACCTCACACAGCAAAGTGAATCAGAAGGACATGGGTATATCTTAAGCAGGATCTCTGATAGCTCGCTACCAAGTTGTTTCAACTGGAACTATTCCACAGCACATCTGTCATCTCTTTCAGGGCCTTTTCTCCTGTTATTTAGGCAACTAAAGTATAGATTTGGAACCAGGTGGGTGATGTGTGGCTTTCCAAAGGATATTGGGCGATAATTTCTACCATCCCTCACTGCTGTCTGCACTAGCTATACCTGGTGGGACTTACAGCCATGCAGTATCTGGGATGCCATCAGCAACATCATTACATCTATTGTGCTTGCACCAACTGATAAAAGAAATTCCCTGATAGTATATCAATACAAAAATATATGGAATGTCCCTGAAATGTGGTCGATATCTTTCTTTGGACAGTGCCTTATAAAGTTCTGGCTGACGTTGGCACCCTACTCTTCTTGACTCCCTGCCCCCATGGCTTGAAAGAGCCCCCTCCATTTCATGGAGGCCAAAGGAGATGAGGAAATTGTGTTCACGTGCCTTTGATATGTTGATGTCCCTCTGAGTCATTTTCTGCACTTAGGTTTTGACTCAAGCACTTTCAGGAAGACCAGGACTGAAAACAAATCTGTGACTCAAGGGCTCTGTCCCTTAGGAAGGAAACCTGATCTGCCTTTGACAGGAAAGGGAAACTGTTTGGAAGTCTAGACTGTCCCCTTCCTCTGACAGCTTCTCCTTGTCCATGGTATTTTCACTTATTGTTGACGGGGGTGGTGGTGGGGTGGTGACTGGGTTGGAGGAGAGTGGAAACAGTGCAGCACAATCCCCAACCTTCTGTGCCATGGAAAACACAATGCTATATGATCCCCTGCTTCTCATATACGGCCGAAGCACAGAGAAAGGAAACAGGAGGCAAGCCAAGGGAATTAAAGAATTATTTAAGAGCAATGAAGCTTAATATAAAGAACATTGCGGAATCAAACCACAAAGAACCAAACCAAGGACATCAAAGGGAAGAAAAGAAGGCAGGAAGCAAAACAGGAAACACTGAGCTTTTGACAAAGCTAACATAATAGCAAGTTGGTTTGTGTTTACAGAAAATAAGACAAGGCTAGAATCAGCGTTCTGGAAGTGGACTGACCAGTGGGGTTTTTTTCCCCTAAACTAGCAACAATAAATTCAATCAATGCAGTGAAAACATTTCTGGTAATCCAGAAAGAGTACATTTAATATTTGGCCTATATAGATACTGTCATGACAACCTGAACAGCCAGATTTACCAGTACTGTATACCATTGGAGGGGATGTCAAGAGGGAGAGATGTCTGTAATCCAGGGGAAATACACCTGCTTATTTGTGTGGAGAGAGAAACAAAAGTGGACAGAGCAGGAGGCGTGAGAGAGTATTTCAAGAGAGTCTGCCTTGGCATTCTTCTTCTGCTAGCCCACATCCTTGCCACTTGACTTGGAAGAGAATGGGGTCCCCAGAGTGAAAAAAAAGCTCAAAGTCCCTATTTTATGGCATCCAAAGTGGTTTCATATGCATTGTTTCAACAAACCTCCATAAGGTTGCTTAACATTAGTTCATCAAATAGGCTTAACAAATATTAGTGTTTTCAGACCAAGATGTGTCACAACTGAAATACAGTCTAGGCTCATAATCTTCTGTCGCTACAGTTGGTTTCATCAGTTTTCAGTCCTTAGTGTGATAAAGAAAGGATGCTACCTGACAGGCACTGAAAAGAATACTCCACAAAGCAGATTTAGCAGAGAGGTGACAGCCAAGGGGAAAATTGTGGGGAGTTGAGCAGAAACATTTAAAAGGCTGAAGCATGTAGACAGAATCTCAAAGCAGGCAAGCACAGAGCCGGTCCTGCTGTGAGGCAAAATAGACCAAGGCAACAGATCTCGTGAGCAACTGAAGGGAGGTTAATTGTTAATTATTTTATCATTCTGTGCTCACTAGCAAAGGCAGGTAGATGTGCCTCTGGGATTTTCTGCTCCATGTGTCAAACTCACTTGGCTAGTTGGGGAATCAGGACTCTTGGAGGAAATGTCCTTTGCTGCAAAATCCATCCATCAAGCAGTAACATGTCTTGGGCCAGATTTGGGCAGAGATATAAATAAACTGATCTCAAAAATCACAAAAGAAGCAAATGTATCACAACGCCTTTTTCTTTCTGATGCTGCAGAGTAGCTGGACTGTTGGTGACATAGGCCTTGACAGGCAACCATCGATCACTGTTTGGTAACAGGCCTGATGCCTTGTTTGATGTGCAAATTCAGAAACATTGCTCTAGGACAGGGCTGTCCAACTTTGAACAGGCTGAGGTCTACTTTTTCCAGCCCAAAGAGCCTGAGGGCTACTACACTAAAACCTCTACTTACGAATTTTATCCATTCCTTCCAAGCACATGGTCATATGTAAAAAATCTGTAAGTAGAGCATTGTTTTCCCATAGGAATGCATTGAAAATCAATTAATCTGTTATGGAGGGAATTGTCCAGGGGGAAGAAGAAGGGAGATGTCACTGCACAAAGGAGATGGGCACACCTGCAACTCCACCTCTCGCCCCTCTCCTCCCTCCACTCCACACGAGCGACTCTACCAGTCACAAGACAGTGGCACGCTGATCATCTGGCTGGTAGGGGGAGCAGGGGACTGTGCCATGGCCTTGAACTGCCCCACTCAGCTAGGACAGTGGGCTGGCAGACCCAGAACTTTGCTGGAGCAGTGGTGGTCCTTGGGATGGGGGAGCGAGGGGTGGAGAACTTATCCCCTCACTTTTTTAAATTGACGGCAGCCGGGCTACTTTTGAACCCTTTGCGGGCTATCAGTAGCCCACGGTTGCTCTAGGACAAGAGAGAGTTTCTGCCAGAATTAAAAGGCAAAATACCTTAGAATATTCTTTTAGGGTCACAAAAGTGTTTCAGATCTGAATAGAAAAATGAGTGATCTATGAAACAGACTTGAGGGAAAAGTAACTTCATTCTGGGGAATTCAACCAAAAATCATCCACAATTTTTATCATTCAGTGATTCCAATGGAAAAATGAAGCACAACAGAACTGTACACACTATATTAATGACATTACAATCATTTAAAATATCACATTCTCTTCACAGCGCACAGAGACACTGGAAACAAAAGACATCATTTAGGAACAGATACACATTTTAATGTTATGTCCGACTGAGGATACATAAAAAGTCTTCTTCCAAGTAAACAAGCAGCAGACTTGACCTCAAATGCTTTTCTGACATTAGGCACCACAATGTGGATGTTCCACAGCCAGCACGATCTAAGAACTGCAGTTAGAAAATAATGTTTCTAAACTCAAGTATATTTCATGTTCTCACATGGACAAACAGACTGACGAAAATCCTTCAAGAATGTGCAGCAGATTCTTGGCATTGTGAGTGGAAGTGTTCAAAAGCAATGAGGACAAGCCTGTGTTATATAGCCCAGACTGCCTGCCTTAACAGACCATAAGATAAAGACTTGTTTAGTCTTGTGCCCTATATGTTTTCAAGCCCCAGAATGACTGGCTATATCCCTAAGGGCCCCTTTGTCTCCACAATCAGTATATAGCACATTATGGTTTCTCTGGCTACATGAGTACACTGAACATTCTGTCTTGTGTTACTACCCAGGATCAAACAGGCTATTACTAAATCCTATGCATACCATGATATTTAGCATGCTGGAAGACCTGAGTGTGTTTGCCTTGTTCAGTTCAGTCTAATCTAGCAAAGGGCAGTTCCAGACTTTCTCCTCCCAACTCCCAGCCAACTCTCATAAACATTGACAAACCGACAAACCATTTCATGGTTCATAAAAGATCAGAAATTTGTGGTTCTTTGACTTTAATGAACCATGATGAGCTGTCATTTCCCTGGTTCATGCCCAACTCTATTTGTGACCCGGGTTCAATCTCAGGTAGACATTTAAGCTTCACTCAGCCTTCCATCCTTCTAAGGTTGGTAAACTAATACCAATTTAATAGATATTTCAATAAAACAACTGACTCCAACACTTTCTGGATGGTTCACATCACAATGCACAATAAAATCATACAGTAAAAATTAGTGTAATAATCAATACAATAAAAAACATAGTTAGCTTAACTAATAAATCTACTTTAAACAGAATTATAGAAACTAAAACACATTTAAACATCTCAGGTCAATAGTTCAATACTAGTAGGGGGCAGCTGCATATAATTCAATTGCAATTAGCTTCCTAAAAATTGAGAGGGGTGACACCTGGTGAATCTCTGTAAGAAGCTTATGCCAGAGGGAAGGGGCTGTGACCAAGAAGGCTCAGTTCCTGGGACCAGCTCTTTTTACCTCCTTGGGTCTTATAATTATTAATAGAGATGGGCACGGAAACAGAAAAATGGTGTTTTAGTTTTTCGTTTGTCGTTGAGAGGTCTGTTTCAGTTCGTTTCCGTTTGTCGCAAATTTTTTGAAAAATTTTGTTACCGTTTTTTGTTTTTTCGTTTGTCGTTTGTACCCGCTTTTTGTGTGATTTTTAAAGCATTTCCGTGTGCAGGCATCCCCCAATGCCCCAGACCAGAGGGAAAACACACACAAAAATGGATGCTGGCAGAGACACAGTATAGACTAGGTATGCAGGGAGGCTGCAAAGGCAGCGGCGGGCGTTGCCCAGGGTGCAAGGCAGCCGCAGAGTGACTGCACTGCAGGGCAGGGGAGGGTACTCACCGAGAGGTACGCAGCACGCATGCACACAGGGAGGCTGCAGGACTGAAGCTAGAGTCGCAGAGACAGCAATCCCACCAGAGACTGGAAGGAGGACGGGGGCTGCCAGAGCTTTTTATGCCCTCTGTGGCTGCCAGACCTGCCCGCCCAGTCTGCAACCTGGGCATGCTATTGGTTGAACATGATCCCACATCACATGGCTTGCCTCCATTTTGTGGCTGGTGACGACATCCATTTTAAAGGGAAAAGAAAAATACATTGCGATGGGAGAAGACAAAAACAAACGTTTTAAGGACCCCAACCCCCCTGGTAGGTATTATCAGACAATATAAATAATTACCGCTGTGTTTTTATGGATGTACAGGGCGGTTTTTAACATTTAAAACAGCTCATTTCATTGCGCGTCGCCATTAACGGAAACGAAACGTAACGACCACAATTTTCATGGTTCTGTTCGTTTTGTTTCATTTTCATCACAATTTCCTTTGCCGTTTCATTACGTAACGGAAACGACAAATGGTAACGGAAACGAAAAAATGTTTGTTCCGTGCCCATCTCTAATTATTAACATAAATAACTATGAGGAGTGAGTGGGATGGGTAGCTATTTTGTAGAAGAGATGTGTCCTGGTTCTACTGTTAAGGCCTTTATAAGTCATGACCTTCAACTCTTTGAACTGAGCTAACAGGAAGCCAATTGAGTGCCAAGACTAGGGGATATGTGTTTATGTCTACTGGTACCTGTAATCAATCTGAAAGCTGCTTTTTGGACCTGCTAAAGTTTTCTCTACTGAGTTCAAGAGCAGCCCTACATAGAGAATGCTATAGTAGCCTGTATTAGAGATTACCACTGCATGAACCATCAATGAGGCTTATAAGAGGTACTCTTGCCCGAAGCAGATATTTGCATTTCTATGCAGAGACCACTGCCAAACAGTGAACCTGCTTCTTTAGGGGGAGTGTAATCCTATCAAGGCCCCAGAAGAATCCTTCTAACTGGTCTGATGGTCCTCCCAACAGTAGGATCTCTGTCTTCCATTTTCAGTTTCCTGGCTCTCATCCAGTCCATTACTGACAAGAAGCAGTGCTCAAGCACTTGTATGGCATCAGCTGCAGATGAAAGAAAGGACAGAGCTGTGTGTTGTCTGGTTATTGATGACAATTAACTCCACATCTCCATAGCCTTCTCCCAGCAGTTTCATATAGATAGTGTGTCTCATAGTACATTGGGTAACACTACCGTCAAAACTCTCCTCATGATCAGCATTCAATCCCAGTGGATTCTGACAGACAGCTTGATGTTCAATCTGCCTTCCATCCTTCCAATACTGGCAAAATGAGTATCGGGGGAGGGAAGGCAATGTTCAGGCTGTGTAATTAAATTGTAAACTGCTTAGAGGGTGCTTTAAGTGCTATGGAGCAGTATACAAGCAGCACACATTACTTTATTTTGCTTTATTTTTTGTGAAAGCAAATAATATTTTCCATCAGGGTATAAAAGCTATTGAGGGGCAGAAGTCTCTCTCCCTCTTTATTAAGTATCAATTTTCCCCATCAGATGTTAACCACCGAGAATATACTATATAAAAATGTGAAGGAATTACTCATAACACACACAATCTACCCTCTCATTATTTTCAGCTCATGCTTGTAGATCAATATGAAAATCAGGAGTATGGCTTGTATGTACAAAAATGACTGCAGCATTTTCATAAAAAATAGCCTGAAAATCAACGGTCTCTCATTACAAACCAAAGGTAAGCTTTACTCTGAAAAATTAAATGTGTGTCTGAACCTCACATGATATTTAAAATATTGATATTCTTCACATTATACTTCACCTGGAAAGGAAATGTAAATTTTAGGGTCATCTAGGTCACAGAAAATTTCTAAGGTCATAGAAAATTTCTATCTCTTTTGTAAACACAGTAAAGTGTTGAGTACATGTTTAAGCAATTGCTTGGCTGGATTCAAAGGTCAGACTAAAGACAAAATTCCTAGAAAGAAACTTGTTGTCAAAAAAACCTTAAGCTCCAGATTTAAGTTTATAAGAGGTTATGCTGCCTTGAACAAGTCTGACAACTTAACAGGAGCTGCTACTCCTCTTTAGCAGAATATGCTAAAGTCCTCGTTCTACAGATGTATCTATCTCTTAAGCAATATAGCTCCAAGCATGTTCTAAGTGGGTAAGATTTACAGGCCACATGGAATATTCCAAAATAGTAATTTAAACTCTTGTCCTTTAGAGCCACAAGAACAATCATTTACTCATGGTCAGCGAAATATACAAGCCAATAAATGTACTTGCACTTGATTAAATCCTTAAATAGGGTGAGGTGCTGAGTACAGTAGGACTCCGGTATCCGCTAGGGATTGGTTCTAGGCCTTCCAGTGGATAATGAAAACTGTGGATAAGAGAGAACGCCTGCTCACCCACGCCCAAACTGCTGTTTCCTGACAGTAGCTTGCTTTATGAGTAGTAGCTGCTGTTTTGAGACAGTAGCTTGCTTTATGGCTGCTGTTTGTGACAGTAGCTTGCTTTACAGATGCTATTTGTGACAACAGGTTGCTTTACAGCTGCTGTTTGTGACAACAGCTTGCTTTACAGCTGCTGTTTGTGACAACAGCTTGCTTCACAGCTTGCTTTGTGACTTCTGAATTATTTAATTTTTTTCCTCTACCAACCGTGGATAACTGAATCACTGGATAATGAACCAGTGGATACGGCAGTCCTACTGTAACTGCAAGGGAAGCATCAAAACTAGAGATGAACTGGGATGAACTAATTCATCCTGGTTCATGCGAGTTTCGCAACACTACAGCCAGTACATGAAGAAAACAAAACACTTTGGGTTCAACAGACATTGTGATTATGGTTTTCAGATAGTTTAATGGATAACTTTTTTAAAAATGAAGAACTCTGAATTCCAATGTTTTGACCACATCAAAACACAACAAATGATTACATATATACTAGGCACTGGGACGTGTGCCACTGTTTGTAAAGTTTAGATGCTCTTGGGAACGACCTACAGAGACCGATAGCTTGTTGACCTCATGCTAATGATCTCATCTCTGCTGAATGAGATCACGGGAATGTGGTCAGCTCTGGTATATTTGTATAAATGATCCTGTAGAGCTTCCAGCTCACCCTAACATTATCAGAGCTGGCTCACATGGTGAGAGAGGGGCATAAACACATCTGAAAGGTCTCAGTCCTTTTTTTTTTAAAAGGAAAAAAAAAAGACTCTAACTACCAAGATGAGAAGTCTGACCCCTTAGGGTTTTTGGTGTCAATGGCGCCAAGCATGTGAGCCTAGCTAAAACATCAAATTTCAAGATCAACCCCTGGATGATTATATATCTCCAATATACAAACCCTGGCTGTGCAACAATGAGCTCATTGTGACTGCATTTCAGAATGCTCATTCTATTTAGCATGCAGACTGTGCAAATTGGTTTCAGGGTAAGAGTATAAAAATACCCTGAGTTTCTCACACCTAACTAATTACCTGCCTCAGGCCTTCCAACGGTGGGGCTATGGTATGCTGGTACACTGCGATTTGTATCTCGGCAGCTTAATTTAGCATTTGGGAAGCATATGGTTGGAGAGTAGCAGAGTCCATTTTCCTTTTTGAAATTTGACCAAAACAGACTTTATCCAGGGGCAAGTTATAATGTCAGTACTGCAGAGACTTAAAGGCCGACACCTGTCTGTAAAATGCTTTGAAACCATGATTTCTTATTAGCAACACCAACCATCCATTCAATTTTTACAGCTGTCTATCAAGAATGTAGGAGCATTTGTGGAACAGACAGGAAAAATATAATTTTTAAAAAAACTGTACAGTTTTTTAAACATGAGGCACGTGAATCAAGTTTGTTCCTGAAAAAAAAACCTATATAGTGATACACCGAAAACTGCTTGCAGTCAAGTGTTTTCCCTTCACTGGTGGAAACTTTTGTTGAACCACTGGAGGCTTCCATCTGCAGAACAAGAAGTAACACAACCCCCCCCACACACACACTCCTCCGCATCACCTCTATACCATATTCACACAAGCCTTTGGATTAGATTTTGGGGAGGTAAGCCGGGCTGGTTTACTATTTTCTCCTTTGCTTCTGTCTTATATTTCATTAGCCTACGCATTTTCTATGCAAACTTTTAAAAATTATTGCTGTCTAGACCAGGGATGGCAAACCTGGTGGTGGCAGCGGCAGCAGTGGCAGCAGTGCCGGTCGAGATCAGCGGCAGCGGGGGGGAAGGGGGCAAAGGCAGCAAGGGTGATGGAGGGGGAGGGGGAGGGGTCATTGTCGTCAGTGGTAGGAGGGGCAGGGGATGGTGGTGGCAGGGGTGGCAAGGGTGATGGCGATGGGGATGGCAGTGGTGGTGGGGTTGGGGTCGGCGGCAGTGGGGGGTCAGGGGTGGGGCGAGGTCGAGGGCAGCAAGGGCGACAGCTCAGGGTTAGCAGCGGCACCAGTGGTGGCGGGAGGGGCAGGGATGGGGTTGGTCTTGGTGGCAGGGTTGGAGGAGGCGGGGTCAGGGGCGGCAGGGATTGGCGGCAAGGGTGGCGATGGCAAGGGCGACAGCAGGGTTGGCCTGGCACCCAACATGCTCCCTGCCGCCCCCACTTCCCCCTCCACAAATTCCTCATGGCTGGTCCAGTGGAGGGGGAAGTGGGGGGGGGCAAGGAGCATGTCGTGTGCCAGGTGAAAGCTCTTTCCGTGCCATAGGTTCGTCATCCCTGGTCTAGGCCCTGGAGGTTTGTTTTTGCTACATTGATAGTTGCTCCCCGCATAACAAGATAGGGGTAATTTTTGTTTTAATAAATTGATTGAGGGGTTAATTTGTTTCCCACCTCAAGTTTTCCCCCAGTCTTTGTCAGGGAAGGGCCCAGATTTCTTCTCTGGTTCCTTAAAAGAGACTGTTGGAGATGGGTAGAAATGGGCCGAATAGCATGGATTGAGCAAGCCCAGCAGTTGCCCAGGGATTCAAGGCCCCATTTGGCTGTGAAGGCCACTGAATTAGATTGGGGCACATACTCACCCAACTTATTCTACCTCCCAGGGCCATTGAATGAGAGAAGGCCGCACATTTTTTCTTGTGTTCCATGGAGGAATAAGGAGACTGCAAGTTGATACAATGATGATAAATGAAAAAACAGAACAGCAAAAGTTTAGGCTGCACAGAAGTGAAAGAAAATTCCCTGCAAATCAGTGACCTATCACCACAGCTGAGTCCAAGAGAAATGGCATCACCTGGACCATTTTATTTTATTCCAATTGAATAAGCTCTGCACATAGAGAGTCATACTCCACAGGGTGCTATGACTTACTGTTTCCAAATTGTGAAGAGGTTGAAAATGTTCAACAAGTGGAAAGAAACCTATTGTTTTCCCAATCTCCAACAGTTCCTTCAACTCATGTCAATATTATCACTGTACTATTGGAGCTGACAGGTATTGGCAAGAAAATGAGAGAATCAAAACCCATTAGTTTGTGTCTGATTTGATGCCCTTTTCTTTTGATGAATGGGGGGGGGAGAGAGAGAACAACCCAGTGCTTGCAATATCATGGCACAGCAAAAGTCTGAAAATGTTTTTTTTTTAAAGAAATACTTTCCTCTAGCTTTTCCAAAGTAGAAAATAATCATATGTTCTTCAGGCTTGTATAAATATTGACAAGAAGCAATAGGCAAAATTAAGTAATGATCATTCAAGGGGATCACACATTAATCTCCACCATTTTTATTTTTGCAAACATTTCCTGTTGCTCTGAATCACAGTTTACACAAAACATGCCTGAAAGACTTCAGCAAATGGAAAGAAAGAATTCCAGAGGTTTATTTTACCAAATCAAAAATTTGATATATCTTCCAACGAACAACAACACAACTTGAAGAGTCGGAGACGAACCATGTCAAACTAATGCCGTTGAAACGCTTGAACACATCTTCTTTCATTGCCCAACTCACAATGCACTTCGTAAGAAATATCTATCCTCGATCCTCGATAGAATGCAAGGGTGGGAAAGGTTCCTTCTCTCTACACAACTCACCTCTTATCTGGATGAGGAGGCCTCCTTTGCCTCTGAAATTATAGCAGCACGAGGATCTGGGCTTCCCTATTCCCCATCTCATCGGCTTAAGTAACTAATGCATATATTAGAATCACCAGTCCCATGTTTGATTACCCTCCTTGCTGTACCTCATTTTCTCTTGTGTTGTTTTATTTTATTTTAATGCCAATAAAGGTTGATTTGATTTGATTTTACCAGCAGCCAATATTCAAACTCTACTTTTACCTTCCCCACTCTCCAAATACTCCTAAATGTCCTGTCGTCAGCTCAGGAACTGTACAGTACTGCAGCTGCAGCCTTGCTTTATTCAGACCCCGTTGCTTGTGACAGTGATGGCAGCAACGTGTTTACCTCCATAGGCATGCAAAACAGATTAAGCCTCCAAACAGCATAGAAACACTAGAAAAGGGAATTCACTGTGTAGAAATAAGAGCAGGATGGGGCTCTCTATGAAATCTCACCCTAATACTTTCCATATTATTTTCCAGATACTTATTCCTTTGGGAGCATTCCTCTCTTAGCTCATTGTGCTAGTCTATTGTTTCCAAAAGTGCACTGGCAACAGATGCTTAGACATCACACACCTTGTGGTTTACCCTGTCTGCTTTGGAGCTCCCTCAAGGTACAGAAAACCCCGCTCTCCCAGTTTATATCTTCTTGTCCTCACTTTTCCAACATCCTACTACTAGCAGTCCTCAGTGATTTGCTTAGTTTTACAAGAAAAAAGCAGGGAGGAAGGAAACAGTTGAAGCTTCATTGCATACCCAACTGGAAGGGATCCCTAAGGCAGTTTACAGAGAAAAGAGTGAAAAGTAACCTACAGTTATAAAATGGCACAAAAACAAAAGAAAAATGCATCACAATAGGCACGCTGTACAGTGTAGTGACAGCTGTTCTGAAGAGGTTGGTTTTCACTTTCTGCTAAAATCCATGTGGTATCCACCAGAAAAGAACTTCACAACTATGATGCCATAACTCAGGCATGTCCAAACTTCGACCCTCCAGATGTTTTGGACAGCAATTCCCACAGTCCTTTGCCATTGGCAATCTAAGCTTAGAATTCTGGGAGTTGTGGTCCAAAACATCAGGAGGGCTGAAGTGTGGACATGCCTGTCAGAACTGAAAAGGTCCTGCTTCTCATATCCGCCTGCCTCAGTTCTGCATCAGTAGAATATGAAGCTCTCTTAACAGCCCATGGATGGATGTCAGATAATGAGGTTGTGACTCAACACTGGCCACATTTTGTCTAGGCCAGACATCCACAAAGGGGAGGTGCCTACACCTTATGCTGGGGGTATTTGCCCTGACAAGACCCATTGCAACCAACACCATTCCTGGGACACTCTGTGCCTACCATCAATTTGGCCTTATGAGGAGTGGCTTACTGCTCTTGAAGTTCCTCATGGACTGATGAGTGAGAGAGACTAGTGTTGGGACGGGGGGCAGGCAAATTCACCAGCGTTTCCAAACATGGTACCAAACAAACCTAAAGGGTGGGGAGGGGTGTTAGTTTAAATATTTGCTGTAATGTTAAGTCAGAAAGTAAATGCCCTACTTCATCCAAGCCATAACAGAACAAGAAACAGATGCAGTCAAAATTAAAAATGGGGAAAAGGAGGAAAGGGGAGGGTTCATACATAGTTTCACTATGTAAACTAGGATTGGGAGGTGTGTGGCCTTCCAGCAGTTGCCAGAATGCCAGTGTAGTAGTGCAGTGATTAGAGTGTTGGACTAGGATGCCTGAGACCTGGGTTCATATCTTCACTTGGCCACTTGATATCTCATTTACAAAAACTCCTATCATCCCTCACCACAGGAGGGCTAGAATTTCAATTTAAAGATACTTTGCAGGCTGTACACTCCCCACCTGGATCTAATCCATCAAGTGCATCCTCCTTTCCAGAAATAGGAATTGTAGTAGGATGCCTGGGGATGCAGAGAACAACAAGAACATTATCACATAAAGGCCACCAAACAAAATAACAAAAGATGGGAACGAGAAGAATACTGATATAACAGTGCCATTAAAGACCAGATGGCTGGCATTCAGCAATGTCTTTGAGATGAAAACACAGCAACCTTGGAGTAAGTAGGGGTTGCTCCAGCTAGCTGGACCTGAGACAAACCAAGAAGGAGAATATTCTGTAAATCACCAGATTAAAGCCCTTGGGAGGAAACAAAATAGGCAGGTACATGGATTAGGGCCATATATAACTGCTCTTGTTGTGAAGGCAGGGAATACATAGCACACCTCCCTCAAGAACACGACAGACTATCTTCAAGGTTTAAAGAGCTGGTTTTTAGTGATGCCAGAGGACAGCTGAAAATATGCAACTTTCCCTTGCATTTGCTTTTCTATGTCTAATGATGTCACACCTTGCATTAGTCATCCTGTTCAGTAAACATTAGCCCAACATAGTCTGTGTGTCATATCAAGGTCAATAATTCAGTACAGTTCAAAAACAAATTAGTACTTTACTGTAAATCACATGCACATAGTTACCTGTTTTTCAAGCTGAGATTGTTTAGAATTGGATCACAATTTCTTTATTTCACAAAATTCAGAGTGCAAAGTGGGAGGAAATAGGATGTACTGTTTTGGGAGAGAGCTGAGCCCCCCCACACACACACACATTCGTTCTGTCTTCCAAAAAGGCAAATAAACTACAAACACTCACTATAAATTGTACTTTTCTTTTTCTGTGATAACCCTATGAACTTTTGAGCCAGTTGAAGTCTCTGTGTTTTGCTTACTATCAACATTTTTTTGTCTAAAAAGCTAGATAAATATTCACGTTAAAATGATAGCATGTTAAGACATTCTAGGTAAACTCACCCAATTGAAACAAACAAAAAAGAAAAAATAACAATTTATTTGAGCAAAACTATGCAGGGCGATCATTCACTGAAACAAAGTGTCCTTCACAATCACAATCAGAGTGTGGAAGTAATATGCTACCAGTAGCACTACCTATAATATATAACTTGTGGAAGACAATGGGAGCACAGTATATCTCCTCCAAAAAGTACCAACTAAGAGCATTACTTTTCTAAAAGTAGTGACTAGAGATGGGCACAAAATGGAAACATAGCATTTCATTTTGTTTTGTTGTTCAATGCATTTAATTTCATTTTGTAATTAACAAATTTTAATAGAATTTTTGTAAGGAAACAAAGCAAAATGAAATGGAAGATGCCGCCACCCAGCTGTTGTTGTTTTTTTGTCATGTCAGGCTGTGGGAAGGGGGGCCTTGCCCCTCCCCACAGCCTGACCTGACTAAAAACACCAGCTGGGTGACAGTGGCAAGGGCAAGAATCAGAGAGTGGAGGTGAGTTTTGAATTTGGCCCTGCCTGCTCACTTTCCTGTTGTTGCCACCGACACCCAGCTGGTTTTTTTGACAGGTCGGGCTGTGGGGAGTGGGGCCACCACTCCCCAGAGTCCGACCTGTCAAAAAAAAGCTGGGTGCCTATGGCAGCAATGGGAGAGCAAAGCAAGTGGCGCCAAATTTAAAACCCTGTTTCTGTCTCCTTTCCTGGCCACCAACACCCAGGCCTAGAAAGGCCCTTGGAAGCCTCAGATATGCTTTTCAGTGATCCGGAGGTCACTTCCGGTTTGCGTGGAAGCCATTTAGGGGCCTCCAACAGGCCCAGGAAGGCCCTTGCAGGCCCGTTCGGGGAAATGCCTGCAAGGGCATATGTAAAGGAGGCCTGAAACAGGCCTTTCCCCCTTACCCCACGGGGTTTTTTTTTTCCATATACTGAGGTCCCATGATACAGCTGGACCACAGTATATAAACTGTGAAAGGGCAAGGGGTTAATGTACTACAAAGGATCAAGTTCCTCACTACAACACAGTAAATGAAAATTTCTTTGAAAGCACAACAAAAACATTAAGACACAACAGCCCATTTAACAACCCTTCTCAGGCAGGCAGCCACATTCCATATAGGATCTAAAACCAATAACTACAATTAATAAGCAGAGGTAGGAATTAGTTCTGGTATCTAATCACACATAGACATAATTCCAAAGGAAGGTAAAAATGAAGAGATAGTTGTCTGAAAAGCCCCTAATGTCGATGTTAGGCAGGCCTCTCCAGGCAGGGCCTTCCATAATTAGGGTCCTATGAATAAAAAGGCTGTATACCTAGTCTGCCTTTATTTGCTCAATAAGCTATAGAACCTGGAAGAGATCCTGATGAAAATTGCAAGATCCTCTACCTATTTCTTGCTTTTACTTGCCTTTTCCTTGAGTCCCTTATTTGCAAGTTATCATTTTCTCTTTATTCCTCTTTTAGAAACAATTTCACTCCAAAATGTAGCTTCTCTGATTCCTAAAAATCCTTCCGCCTACCCCTCAAATCTCCTGTGTGACAGGACCCTTGCCATGATTTAATTTGACCCCAAATGGAAAATGTCTCTTCTCTCACAGAAGCCAAACTACATATGTTTTTTTGTTTCCTCAGTGGCAGGACTGCTTGTAGTACACATGCATTAGTCTTACACTAACTTAAAAAGACAATACAGTACAATTAAGAAAAGTAACCCACACATTTGCAAGCAATTTCCACGACAATACATTCCCTTTTTATTTATAGACCTGTGGGATTCAGGGAGCTTTTTCAAAGAGAACCAGACAATAAATATCATAAATTAATAAATAGGGCAAAACTAGGCAAGGACGTTTTCCATGTAGTACCACCCAGAAAAGAAATTCAGTATTTATTGCTAGCTTGTATTTTAAATGTTGAAAGCCTTGCTTGTGATATTTACAAACATACAAAAATGGAATACCACCCTGCATTTGTTCTAAAAGTTCAAAACTGAATTTTGCCATTAAAAAAAAGTTAAATGACTACTTGCTCATTAGGAAAACTGCAGCAACAGCCACAAAGTGATCAGCCTGATTAATCAGTTAATGGAAATACGAGATGCTAAATTTTTTGTTAGCTTATAAAGTAAGAAATCAGGTTAGGGACCCACCCCACCCGCGATGCATGAAAATCTGTGATATGCGGAAGCGGGTAGGGTTGGGCGGGGGCAGGGGGGCAATCATGCACCTGTCCAAGAAGTCTTGGGGCGGCGTGCACCGGCAGCAGCAGGGGAATCTGACCTCCCGCTGCCGCCCGCCGCCGCCACCGAGACTTCTTGTCCGGGGCCGTCTCCATTGAAATGCATTGCCAGTGCATTTCAATGGAGAAAATTTTCTCGATTGGAAAACATTGGCTCAATGCTTTCCAATGGGGAAAATTTTTCAATTGAAATCCATTAACTCAATGCATTTCAATGGAGATTGCCACCCCCCTGCATGGCCCCGAGGCTTCTCGGAGGAGCGGAGGGGTGGTGCGGAGCTACCCAATGGCCTGCCGCCGTGTCCCCCCCCGTGTGGCTCCGAGGCTTTATGAAGGGGTGGCACGGAGTGACCCGATCGCCCCCCCGCGCGGCTCTGAGGTTTTGCAGAGGGGTGGGGCGGAGCGACCCGATCGCCCCCTGCCCCCGCGTGCGGCTCTGAGGTTTTGCAGAGGGGCGGGGCGGAGCGACCCGATCATGCCCCGCTGCCCCCCCCACGCGGCTCTGAGGCTTTGCAGAGCGGCGGCGAGGAGCCATCTGATCGCCCCCCCGCGGCTCCAAGGCTTTGTGGAGGAGCGTGGAGGAGCGTGGAGGAGCGTGGAGGGGTGGCACGGAGCGACTCGATGCCGCCCCCCCCCCGCAGTGCAGGTACTGTGATCCCACAATGTAGTGGGACCACGGTACCTGAACCGCAAAATGGCAGGGGATGATTATATTCGACAGAAATGAAAGATATAAAATATATAAATCATTCAGTAATCCTGCTTCGCAGGAATTGTGCTGAAGAAGCAATTCCACCAAGTGTCCCTCCTGCAACCATTGTGACACCATAGCAGGATTCCTGACTTGTCCTCCTTTGATAACATTTTATGCAAAATATAAAGCAAGCCCCTGAATTGCTGGAAAGCTCAGTGGTTCAGCTTTCTGGCTGCAGAGTCTGAAATGAGGAGTTTGATTCCTCTTTTTGACAGTGGGCTGCAGACTCAGTGGCCTTTCCCTCCCTGGTTCTGCCCACTTTACCATCACAACAACACTGCCAGGTTGAGAAAATATGTCTGTCTCAAGGTCACCTGGTGAGTTCCTGGGCCAGGTGGGGCCTTTGTAGGACAGTGGTAGGCCTTTCCCTCCTGGTTCTGCCCAACTCCCACAGTAATCCTTCACCATCACAACAAAACATCTGCCAGGTTAAGAGTCAAAATAACCAGTGTCCACACTGTTTTTTCTGAAAGCATGTTCACTAAGGAACATACAAATATAGGAAATTGCTCTCATCAAATCACTGGATCATCAAGACAAGTTCATCAAGGACATTGACTCTCAATGGTTCTCCAGAGTTTCAGGCATATGTCTTCTCTTGACATCCCTGAAGACGGTGAGGACTGAAGCTGGGAGCTGCTCCACACCAAGAAGTTTGTTACTGAGTTTAAAGTACTTTTTTGTGCATTTTAAACCTAACCAAAACATGTAGGTTTCTGTTGTATCTTAGTGTGAAAATGTGGAAATGAGAAGAAAAAAATAAGCACTGTACAGATTTCTTCAGCATTCAGAGCGGGAGTGGAGAATGGGCAATCCACCAGATGTTCAATACTGGTCAGCCCTAGTAAACATGACCAATCGTCAGGATGATGGTACTTGTCATCCTGAAAGCATAAGTCCCAAGATATGCCAAGCACAGGACTTCAAAAACAAACACAAAGAACAAAGAAGTAAAGGCATCTTGTCTTGTGTTTTCTCTGGCATATTTCACATACTCCCTTGTACATAAGGGGAACCAAGAACAATACAACTGAAAGTCAGCAAACATCAGAAGACTAGCTGTTGTCTCCCTATAACTATTGATCTTGAAGACACAGGTCTGAAAGTAAAGCACAACTCTGAGAAAGGAAACGTACGTTCTGGAGGGTCAGTAAAAATGGATTGTTGCCAAGTTTTCTCATACCTCTATACAAACCAGCAGTTTCAATTCCTGTAAATGTGTCTGTTTCATACTTGATTAATTAGGGTCCACAGGTTTCTTAGTCCCTTCTAGACAGTGCCAGTATATTTTTACATGAAATATGGCGGCCAAAAAAAACAAGAAGGTAAATTTAGAAATAGAAACTGACCAGTCAATCACATGCTTCCTTAAAACCTCACTTCCACAAAACACTGCAGCTGGGCTGTCACTTGGGAAGGAATGTTTATACACTCAGTTATCCTAAGATAACAATCTTTTAACACCCTTCAATCGTTTAAAATAATAACATAGAAAAAGCACTTAATTAAAGAAAGAGCAAGCTGAGTGTAAGAAAAAAAGAGCCTCTGGCCCATGATAGGAGTTCACCACATAAGCAACAACAGAGCAATCCCATTTTTATTGTCTCATGTTAAACAATGTTGACTTTCTTCTACAGGAAAATCCTCAAGCAGAAGGAAGAGGAAATTTCTTTCTGTTGGAAATGCCCCCAAGGTCATGGTGGTGGTGGAGAAGCACATTCAATATACATTTTAAAAACTTATTAGGTAATCAAAAAAGTAAAAGAAAAAACAAAGGCAAAAGCATCATCGTACCTCAAAGCCTAACTGCTATATTTTATGTGAGGTTTCATGGACAAGTCTCATTCCTCAAATACATGCATACATGCATGCATAAATACAAGTTGTCTAAAAATTCGGACCCGACTTACCGGGTCCAGTGTTGTGGTCTGCAGCCCAGCCGGACCCCCAAGGAGCTGCAAAACGGTGCCAGCCAGGTCACCCACGTGGCACCCATCAACACTGCGCTGGGCGTCTGAGCCAATCCCAGGTGCCCGGCATGCTTCGCGGTCATGGGCATCTGGGTATTGGCCGGCCCGGGCAGGCACAAAGGCCCGGCCGGTGCCAGCCCCTTTAAAAGGGGCTACATTCCCTGGAAGGCCACAATTTCATGGCCAGCATGGCTATCTTTTCTAAAACTATTTTTAACAATAGCAATAAAATCAGAGAGTCATTTTTATTTCCCATGAGAAATGAATAAATAAATAAATATGAAGCAATTAAGTAAAATTTCTCACCTTAAGGGAGACCATTTCCTCCCAAACATGGTATTACAACTAAAAACTAGAATGGGTCATACTCAATTCTGCATGTCCACTAGGGCAGAGCTGAATATCATCAGTAAAGCAAAGGTTCGACAAGGTAAATGTAGGTCTCTAAATGTTCGGGAGGGGGGCACAACTGAAAAATGGCAGTCCATGTACTCACAGTCTGTTTAAGGCTTTAAAGAGAGGATATGTACTGTGAATTGCACCTGGAAACTAACTGATCACTACTGAAATCAGAACATGATTGCACTTTCTTCAGGACAAAGTTTATCAGTTACCTCCCTCAAATTAGAGAGGATGACCGATCTGTAAACAAATGGTCAGTCCAGACTTACCTTTATCAGTTGCCCAATTTCAGAGATGTTGGTTTCAGTGATAAGTTGAATCCATAAAACAATTGGGCTGAATAGTACCTGAACATTTTGTCTCATGCCTTGGACACTACAATAATCAGAAACTTGTTACTGCTCTCTCACTTTTTTAAACTTGAAAGCTAGGAATCTGGGGCTAGGTTAGGGCCTTGAGCTGGTCATCGATAGGTTGCCACCTCCTTAGCCCACAAATACATCTGACCTGTGAATTTTAGTTAGGAATAGATTCTGACTGCATTTGTTTGAATGGTGAAGTGATTAGGGGTTGCCTCAAACTCGTGCGGACTGATGTATGCCAGGAGTGGCAGTTAAGAGAGTTGAGAAGCATGAAAGAATGATTATCAATGGAATCGGAAGCTGATTGGGGTGTGTGGCTGGAGAGTTTTGTTTTACATATAAGGGCATGTATGTGAAGAAGAAAGTTTGTTAAAAGAGCAGTGATTGGTTAGTGCTGCCAGTTAAAGCTGTGTGAAAATGAGTGTGTCTGTGAAGATTCTCAGTCATCCAGGTGAGGTTATATGCAAGTTGAGTCATGGCAACTGGACTTCTTGTGAACAAACAAAAAATGCTTCCCGTACAGCTAAATATAGATAATTTTAAATTTTGGCAAGATTTGATTAACAACATAAGAACATAAGAACAGCCTTGCTGGAACAGGCTACAGCCCATCCAGTCCAGCATTCTGTCTTACACAGTGGCTCACCATTTGCTTCAGTGTATTCCCAAGCAGATGTCTTCGCGTGCTTACGATTCCCCGCAAGTGGCATTGAGAGATATCCTGCTTATCTCTTCAACCCAGAGGTTGTTCTTAGGGATCCATAATGATAGCCATTGATACCCTTGTTCTACATGAACTTGTCTAATCTTTTCTTAGAGCTGTCAAGGCTGACAGCTGTCACCAATTCTTCTGACAGGGAGTTCCACAGACCAGTGATCCTCTGGGTGAAAAAGTACTTTCTCCTATTTGTTTGAGATCTAGCACCCAAATGTTTCATGGAGTGCCCCCTACTTCTAGTGTTGTGTGATAGGGAAAACAGTTTTTCCTTATCTACTTTGTCCACACCGTGTATGATTTTATAACTTCAATCAGGTCACCTCTTAGATGCTATCGTTCAAGAGTGAAGACAACCAGCCGTTGCAGCCTCAGATGGTAAGGAAGGCGTTCCAGTCCCCAAATCATTCTGGTTGCCCTTCTCTGCACTTTTTCCATTTCCATAATGTCCTTCTGGAGGTATGGTGATTGGAGATGGGCATGAACCAGAAAACCCTGGTTCATCGGGCCCACCCTTGGTTTGGTTCGAGTTCGGGTTTGAATGAATTTTTAAAAAAATCATTCTAACCCAAACCAGTTCGGCAGTGGAAGTGGCGGCAGCGGGAGCCGCAATCCTGCCTCCTCGCAGCCCTCTCCTGACCACCCTCCACCACAAGTAGATGACAGCCAGGCCGCAGTGCAGATCGCTGGAGAGGGGGCCGGGATCCTGCCTCTGCATGCAGAGGTGAGACCGCAGCTCCCTCTCGCTGCCCTCTGCCGGGAGTGGATGACAGCCGGCTTGGCTGTCATCCACTCGTGGCAGAAGGTGATCAGGAGAGGGGCGCGGTCTCACCACCACTGGAGAGGGGATCACGGCTCCCACCACCCACTGCCACCACCGCCACCACCACCAAAACTTCAGAGGGGACCACGGGCCCGGCCGCACAAGCAGAGCAGAGCCCATGGTCCCCAATCAATGGATCGCCGCTGCAGGGAGATGACAGCCATGCCGGCTGTCATCTCCAAGCGTCGGAGATCCCTTGACAGAGGGCTGCAGGCTCAGCTCAGCAAGCAGAGCCGACCCCGGGGTCTTCTTTTGACCGCCCTCTGCCACGGGGAGGTTTGAAAATGGTTGGGAGTCAGGACACCAGTGGGAGAGATGGGAACTAGCTTCCTGACCATTTTCAGATGAATGCTGCTGTCCTGTCATGGGCTGGACCCCTTTATAAATGGCCCAGTAGGCACCATGGGGTCCCCCCAGTGTGGACTGGGCCATTTTTAAAGGGGTCCAGCCAATGACAGGGCAGCAGGACCTCTCTGAAAATGGCCCAGTTGCCAGTGCAGGAGCTCCACGCTGGCAACTGGACAATTTTCAGTGGGATCCTGCCAATCTGTCATGGGCTGGACCCCTTTAAAAAATGCCCAGTCAGCACTGGAGGAACCCCATGGTACCGACTGGGCCATTTATAAAAGGGGTCCAGCCCATGACAGATCGGCAGAAGCTCTCTGAAAATGCTAGGGAGGGCAGCTCGATCCCTGGAACAGCTCTCCCTAGCATTTTCACAGGACTCCTGCCAGGCTATCAGTCACTGGACCCCTTTAAACCCAGTCCAATCGGTACCAGGGGGTCCCCCTGGTACAGACTGAGCCAGGTTTAAAGGGGTCCAGCGATTTACAGCCCGGCAGGAGACATCAGAACACTGGTCGGGATGACAGCGCGATCGCTGCAACTTTCCTCCTCCCCTCCCGTATTCTGAAGGCTCCTGCTGGGCTGTCAATTGCTAGACCACTTTAAAACTAGCCCAGTCCGTACCAGGGGTCCCCCTGGTACCAACTGGTCTGGGTTTAAAGGGGTCCAGGAATTGACTGCCTGGCAGGAGCATTCATAAAATAGTGCAGGAAAGGGTGGGCTTTTAAAATCTTTTTCCCGCCAAAGCCAGCACTACAGCTGATTAGCGGTGCTGGCTTCTGGCGGAAAAAAGGCCCGAGGTTTCCCCACACAAATGGCAAGGGAAACCTTTCCCATAGGAATGCATTGCTGCATTCCTATGGGAAAATAACAAATGAAAGGAACAAAGTGGAAATTTCAATTTTGTTTCGTTTTATGGTTCTTTGATGGCTCAGTGCATTATTCGTTTTGTTAGATAACGGAAAGAATAATGATTAACAAAACGAATAAAAAATTCATACTCCAGATGGGGCCTCACCATAGATTTATAAAAAGGAAAAATGACACTTGCTGAAGTATTTTCTGTACCCTTCCTAATGATCCCTAGCATTGAGTTTGCTTTTTTCACTGCTGCGCCATACTGGGTTGACACCTTCATTGAGCTGTCCACCAGGACACCAAGTTCCCTTTCCTGGTTTGTTCAGACCCCATCAGTTTATAAATGTAATTGTTTGTTTATTTGTTTATTTGTTTATTTGTTTATTTATTTGTTTGTTTGTTTGCCTCTGCACTTACTAATGTTGAAGCTCATTTGCCACTGCTTTGCCCACTGCCCCAGTGTCAAGAGATCCATCTGGAGCTCCTCGCATTCTCTCTCAGGTTTTAATACCCTGTATAAGTTAGTGTCAATGGCAAATTTGGCTACCCTGATATTTACTCCTACTTCTATATCATTTATGAAGAGGCTGAAAAACAGGGGTCCCAGTACTGAACCTTGGAGGACTCCACTCTTTACCTCCCTCCACATGGAGAAGTGTCCATTTAGTGCTACCTTCTGTTTCCCGTCCCTTAGTATTGTAATAGTGGTAAAAAAGCTAGAATAAATTAAAAACATTGGTATAAGGCTCAAAATAAAGGGTGGTATATGTTTACCAAATGTAAAAAAATATTTAGCAAATCAGATAAGGTTTATTGGGGATGTTGTATATAATTCAGAAATATTAATATGATGGAAAATGGAATCATTGGAAATAAAAGACAATATTGAAAAGTATTTATTTGGCACTATTAAAAATTGAAGTTAAATGAGATTAATAACCTCCTCCTTAGAACTATGTTAAATGCATGGTATATACATAAAATTATGTCCCTTGGATTCACCATTGAACTGTAACTGAAATAGAGAACTTCCCTATAAATTTGAAAGTTTTTAAAAATGTATTTAGGGAAAAACAAGTGATTAGATTGAAAGATTGGGTAGGTAAGGTGAGAGGGAAGGTACAAATGAAAGAAATTCTTCTATGTAGGGGTATCTCTTGGTTTAATTTATACAATTAGAGAAATGGACTGATGCTTGAATAAAGAAAAAGAATAAATGTAGAGATTATACAAAATATGAACAATTTTTATTGTATGACTTTAGTAAAAGTAATGTCAGTAAATTATATAAAATTATTTTGGATGAAGATGAAAATAGGAAAGTATCTGGATCAAAGTTAATTGGGAACGGGACTTTTAAAAAAGAAATAAAAGAGGAGTATTGGACTGAAATATGGAGAATGAGAATACTTAGATCTATAACTGTTAGAATAAAGGGGAAAATTAAAATTAGTTTAAGATGGTATTTGATGCCAGTGAAATTGAATAAAATAAATGCTAATTTTTCTAAGTTTTGTTCGTAATGTGACAATGAGATTGGCACTTTTTTTCCATTTGTGGTGGGAATGTAAAATGATACAAAACTTTTGGAAATGTATTTTTTAAATTAAATTTTGGTATATAAAGAATTAAGTGACATATTAGAAAAGAATATAGAGCCCAATCCTGAAATTGCTTTGTTATCAATATTTGTTGATAATAATTATGATTTTAAAACTAAAGAGTTGATTACAAATTTATTGACTGTGTCTAGATTAATAATAGCTATAAATTAGAAATCTAATCATGAACTATACTTAGATGAATGGTACAATGAAATATAGAATATTGCTTTAAACAATAAATTGACATGTACTTTAAAGATTTAAAAAGGAGAGTTAAAAAGAGATATTTTTATGATATTTGGGGTAGATTTATTGAATATGTGCTTGTAAGAGAATATGTGCTTGTAAGGCTTCCATGCAACAATCAATTTTTTTCTGGAAGGGAGGATAATGAATGTAAATAAGAAGAGTGGTCCTGTTGGTGAGGGGTGCATTGTTGTTGAATTTTCTCCTTTTTTGTAATTTGCATTTTGTATTTTGTGTATTAAATTTTAAAAAAGTGTTCTCCTTATATACCGCCCCATAGTGCTTCAAGCACTCTCTGGGTGGTTTGCAGTTTAATTATGCAGGCTACACATTGCCCCCCAGCAAGCTGGGTACTCATTTTACTGACCTCGGAAGGATGGATGGCTGAGTCAACCATGAGCCGGCTACCTGGGACTGAACCCCAGGTCATGAGCACAGTTTTAGCTGTAGAACAGGCACTGTAGTACCACTGTGCCATGAGGCTCCTAAAAGGTATTCTATTTAAGAAATCTGGAAAAACATACAGAGCAATGCATAGCAGAGAATCTATAATAAAGCAAAGATAAAACCCCTACTCCTAAACATTGCCTGGAGATGTAATCACCAAGATACTTTTGTATACCTTGAGAAAGATGGATTGAAGGCACCCTCAAAATTACTATTTTATGATGGAGGCAAAATTAATAAGATTTTTATAGCATACATGCAAATTTTGGAAGAGCATGAAACCACATAAGTGAATCCTTAAGTTCAGGGATTCTGCTTACTACCTGGAAAGAATTTCATGCTTTTCATTTAAACTCTTCAAAAGCTAGACATTTTTCATGAAAGTAAGTTCAAGTACCCATATTCCACAAGTCCAACTGAGATCAGGGGGTCAGTCCCATTATTTATTTCAGCAGCTTCTGAGCCATAGCAGACTCAGAAGGGAGAGAGATTGTGCAGGAGGGTCCGTCCCTGTGTGCTGCCTTCCATTCCTTGTTATCCAGATGTCTTTGGCTCTGCAAAAGAGGGAAGCCACACAAAACCATTAAAGAGAGCAAAGCTGGAGGGAGGAACAATAGCTGCCACCTCCAGAAGAGGGAAAATATCGACGGCCACCCATGTTTAATGCAGATAAATGAGAACATGCACTGCTGCTCTCTGACCATGAGAGGCCTGTGGAGGGCTCACAGCCGTGCTTCCAAACAAGTGGGTGGCCGTTCCTTTTCAGCAGCTCTGATGAGTGGTAAAAAATTAAAACACTGCTGCAAAGAATACTGGGTTTCCTCTCCAATCAAGTTAACGAGGAGGGTGTATAAGACAACAATCAACAGCAAGCAGACAGCAGTGCTGGCTTCATATGTTATGCTACTGGAGGGAACACAATATAACTTCGGATCCTCAGATTTGGGCATCTGTGTGTTTGAACTCATGCATATATGTCACATTTTAAGTCACACAGTACCTAAGGAATGAATGGACTTTAAAATATTGATGGGAGCCAATGCAATGAGCATAGCAAACATAATGAATTGAGAGGAGGGTGTCTCATAAGTGTTGTAATATATGCATATGTGGAGGGTTACAACTTTCCCACCTCTGTTTCAACAAAAGTACTGCATTTCCTACAGTAATTTTATCTGTGGCAATACATCTTTGTAAACCATACTAAACAGCAGCCAAGTATGCCATCTCATGAAGGACTGCAGACCTGGTATTTAAGATGCATGAGATGCAGACTTACTAGCAGTCATATTTTAAAACACATCTTATTTTCAACTACAGTGTTCCACTATTTGCACCATATGCAGAAAAACGAGCATCAGGTATGTTTTTATTTACCCCATTTTAAGCTGCCCAATAGGTATGGCTCTTTAGGCAGTGTGCAGATATATTAAAAAGATATGTTACAGTGGAGAGTGCAGCAATTTTAACAACCAAAATGATAAAAATGCTAAACCCTTCAGTATAATAAGCAAGCACATGGATAAAAATGTCAATAAAAACATTGGCCAAAATAAGTAGCAGCAAAAATAGAACAGTGTCAAGTCCTAAAATGCACTAAAACAATTCTCAAGGTCTGGGAGAACAAGAAGGTCGTGTTGCATCAATCTAATTTTGTCAGAGCCTCATCTATCTGAGGATCCTTGGAGGAGAAAATCAGATTATGGCCTTCTTTTGAAAACAATTATTATTAAATGTGAAGTAGATTTTTAGGGAGGTGGTTTTGGTTTGCTTATTTTTCCTGCCTCACCTATTGGCAAATAGGGAATAGGATAACTGATCAAAGTTTTTTGGAAAACATGATCACTTGTACGTCAGAGAACAATTCTATGCAAAAATACATGTGATTCCAATTTACTAATGAATGTTCTGTTTTCTGTAGTTTTCCTCCACTTAGAGTTTGACATTTCCAATTGTCATTACTTGCATTTCTAAAGAGTTCCACATGACACCAGCTAATCCCAGCAAGTCACTGAAGAATGACTAAAATAAGTTAATACTTGGCTGCAAAAGTATGATAACATCCAGCCTCATGTTGCAAGGCTCAGTGAACAGAAGAAAGAAATTCCTTCCTCAGATTCAAGTAAATTTTAGATGTTTTTGCCCTATGCGTACACACAGGCATACTCTAAAATACATACAGACGATGGTGGGTTGTTCTTTTTTTAATTGTTCCTTGGGAAATACAGGGAAGGGAAAAAGAAAATCTTTTCTTCAACAACATCAGATGGTAATCCTCACGTGAGGTAAATGGAGTGGTGAGAATGAAGAACATTCAGTATTCTTAACTGCAGTGGACCCTTGTATAACAAACAGCTTGTATAACATAAAATCTGTACAACATAAAAATTCCGGAGATAGGGGAAATTTGCTTAACATAATCACCTATGGGGAAAATCCGTACAACATAAAAATGGGATTACTCCATTTTCAATGCATTCCTATGGGAATCTGTATAAAGGAAAATTTGCTTAACATAATTTCATTTGGAATGAACCAATTCCTTTATACAAGGTACCACTGTGCTTTCAAAAAATCTTGTGCATTTGTTTAAAATAGGTTTAATGTCCACCCACAGCTGCTTTGAAGGAAGTCAAACCAAAAATAAGCCAACCTCAGTAGTTTAGGTAAGAAATAGTCCTATTTTGTTTATTATCATTTCATTTATTGGATTTATACTGCACCCGTCTGACCATCGGCCCAGTCTAGGCGGCTTCAGGCCACTCTGGGCGGCTAACTTTCTATGGTAACTTTCCTCAACCTACTACTTTCTGTATTGGTTCAACTACAACACCCACACTACCCAACAAGTACAACTGTTTGGGGATTATGGAGGTTATAGTATAAATATCTACGGAGGATACCAGGTTGGGGATTTATGCTCATTGTAATACTCTACAACTTCATTCCAAACAGATAAACAAAAATAACTGCTTCAAGCATTTGAAAATATTCTGCTCAAACCGGAAGACTCTATTCCTATTCAAATAAATTCCAAAAACTCTTAGCATGCATGGTGGCCAAAAAGGCACAGCTTGTGAATACATTACAGTGCAGCCAATAAGAGATGCAATTACCATATTGCACAACCAGATTGTTGCAAACATGAATAATCCCATAACTGTAAGAGTATGATTGTGACACGTTATGTACTTTACAAAGTACAGCGTTAATAGTATGATGGATCCACCACTTGAACAGATATAAATTACCTATCACTCACATCAGTTCATACAAGCCTTGAGCTACGTTGCCAATATTTAAAAACACAACGTTTTGAATCAATGCCTGTTTTAATATGTGCATTTTCATAGCAGCTAATACATTTCTTGGTCACTTTACAGTCAGGTTACCAAAAGTCAGGATCTAAGCCAGATATCAGTGGTAGGCCTTTTTCTGTCTGTCAACTCTCAAAGCACCTGCAGAGTTGTTTTTGCAACATGAAGAGAGTCCGGCACAATCATCATTTTTACAAAGTCAAAGACATGTCATGGGAGCTCACCAATACCTCAGAGTGCTGACATACTTCCAAAGGATTCAGACTTTAAAGAGAATAGCTAATAGAAGTGATTAGAAGGCTGCACTATTGTTTCCAGGATGGTGAGGCAAAAGCAATTCTATCATGAAGAATCCAGGAATGTTTGTATAGGGCTACCATTTGGGGAAAGACTTGACAGCATATAACAACATATGGCTAAATCATTGGCAGTGCTCTTCAAATGCCCCAGGAACACAAAGAGTTTCATATTTATGTTTAAATATTTTAATTTCTTCAAGAGTTCGATTTTAATACTGTTTTCACATCTGGTATTCTTAAATGTGTCCTCAGTCTTATAGTCCAGTTCACATTGAAAAAGCTTCTCAGTTCTGTGTAGAGATGTGAAGGCCCAGAAAAAAAACCAGAAAAATTAGGGGGGGGGATGGGGGGTCAGCTTTTTTCCATTCCCTGGAGCCTCCCCTCCCCCCCAAAAAATTGGAAACATTCTAAGAAGAAAAAGAAAAAATGATTATGGAATATTTTATTTTAACATGATGAATAAAATATTTTAAGACAAGGTGTTCAAATATTTTCCAAATCATTTCTAAAAATATGCATAGTATCAGATTATTCCTATTTCTGTGCACTAAGGACAAACAAGTCCTAGGTTACAAACTGAACTCTCCAGTGCAAGAACAGGATGCATTTCTTCCTTTAGGAGGTGCTGCTATTGTCACAAGAAAAAGAAAAAGGCCTAACTTTTTTTTGCATATCGGCTGGGTTGGTATGTTTGGTGCTGTTGTGTCCTCTTCACTACCACTCCCTTCTATACATTTCCTCTATCTTAATTATTTTATGACAATAAGGTTTATATTTTATTTTTATTTAATACTGTAGAGAAGAAATATGAATAATTGCTAATTCTGGATTTTTAAACATTGTTTTGTAGAGGGTTATTTTGTGTTCAACATAAACTCGGAGACAGTTCAGGAGATTGTTAATCCATTTGTTACAATTACAAATAAATATTATTTAAAAAGTAAATTCTCTTTTAAATAATTGTTTGGATACACTATATTTTAATATGCTAGTTGTGATAATTTTATGCCAAGTCAAATTGTCCATAGTCCTATTTTATGTTCCTAAAGTAACAGACTGACTTTCAAGTTGTAAAAGGAAGGAGTGCAAATGTAGCATTTTTTTCAATTCTTCCAAAAATTTCTGGATTTTCCGGGGGGGAAACCAGGAAAAAAAGGGGGAGGGTTCCGAACTTCAAATTTTCCAGAAATTTTGTGTTTCTAGTTCTATGGGCAGGATACTATGTATGTGAGAAAACTCTCCTTCCTCCTCAGCATGGGAACACTGATCTGTAAGTCTACTAAGGTATCAAAAATCTGTACCTTACTCACCATACACAGAGGTGAGAAGTCTTATATATGAGTGCTTCCTATGGGCTTTTTTAGTTGCTTTAAAGATGCAAACTAAAATATTAGGAAATCTATTTCTAGCATATGTATCCTCTGACATGGTATTCTGTGATTAAAAATCCTATCTTTCACCACTGACATGGTAGAGAACAAAAATCCTAAAAGCAGATGCTAGCATTTCACAAGGGTTTTTCCACCTGGCAGTGATTCTTTGTCAAATCCACTGCTATAATGATGAATTGTTTTGTTAGTTTTCTGTATGTTGTAGAGAGTGAAGCATAAAAGACAGGCAAAAGCAATTGTCAGAGATAGGACAAAAGAGAGAGCAAGAGAATGCTCCAATGGGCGCACTACCATTTCACAGATTTTTACTACAATGCGGAAGACAAAAGTTACAATGGAGCCTATTACTCTGACTGTGTGGTATTCCCTTATATGCCTCAAAGAAACACAGTAGTGAAGGATGAAAATGCAGCTCTGGTAGAGAAGATAAAGAGATATAGTTCTGTAATTAATTTCTTCTAACTCATTAAATAAAGGTGTTGTGTCTTGAGAAGTGCCTTTTTAGCATTACAACTATTTCCTACACAAATGTGCTTTTTTTTTATTTTCTTTCTCCTTTTTTTTCTTTTTGGCTATTTCCAATAGTTGGCCATTATTCTCTTTTAACAATAAGTTGCCTGTACCAGTAATGGGAAATAACTCTTTATAATGAGTGTAGGATTCTTTCTTCTCTCTCTTTAGAATTAAACTTCTATCTATATGGAGGCTCTCGGTCACCTGCTGGATTGCAGGTGATTGTCTGGAATGTTCCATCTCAGGCAGCCTCCAAAGCAGAGGGAGGAGACAAGAATAGAGGTCTCCCTTGCACGAGCCAGGAACATTTTCAAAGGAGAGTGCAGGCTAGGGGTTTGTTATTTCTTTATATTTATATATTTTTAAATTTATTTTCAACATTTTTTTCAAACCATTTCTAGTCATGGGGCAGCTAATCAAGTGTGTATAGGGCTACAAATTTCACTTTATTATTGTCGCATTAAAAATACAGAGTAAAATCCAGTTGCTAGTCCCAAGCAAAGCCGATTCTGCAGCCGGATACTTTATCCATGGTGTGGATGTGGACTTCTAGCCAACTTCTTTTGTGGGTTTTAGCATTGTGTATGTACAGTAAGTGGTATATGGGACCCCAGAACAAATAAACTGAGTTTCCATGATTTTGTATGGGGAAATTTGCTTTGATATAAGAGTGTTTTGGTTTACAAGCATGTTTTCGGAACAAATTATGCTGATTGCTGTACATGGTCCTGCCCTCTACCAGACTGTCCTTCACATGGCCTGCCAAAAAACAAGGTGCACAACAAGTCACACAAAAGACTACTTATCTGTGGTGGGTTGTTCATAACAGTGCCCTTGTCTGTGCAATTTCCTCCAGGCCCAGGTCATTAACAACTGTGTACACTGAACTTTCCCCTTTTCATTCACTGTGAAAATATGCAGTTGTTGCAACTTCACATCCATTATCAGGTCACCTGAGTTTGTAACTACTACATAATGTTATGATCTTTACTACTAAATATCATATATTAAATGACGAGATGCAGTATGTACCACTTTATGTGAGGTACAATTAAGTACAAAAAAGAAAGTCAAGTCTCAGCCACTTAACCATTCATTGTCACTACAGTTCCAACAAGAAAAAGCAAAACTGTGAGAGACTAAGAGACAACAAAGTAAATTCAGTTCTTCAAATAATCCCCACTTTATGAATGTGGGATATTGTGCTTCTGTAGCCTTGATTCAAAATGCTAGGAAATGGCCCAATAATGCTGCACAGTATCATTCCCACATTGCCAGTAGAAAAATGATGCCAAGCTTTACACAGCAAAGGGCAGCCTGAATGTTAATGGCACCAATGGTAGCAATGACAAAAGCTCTGCTTATATCAAGTAAAACAAGCCATGGCCACAGCTCAAAAGAGTGAACTTCTTAATATTTGTTCTCTATTATTTTTGAAATCTATTTTTAGATATTTTAACATCCAGACAATCCAGGTTTGGTCTGGAAAGAGTTAAACACTCAATTAATTCCTGACTGACAGGTTCAAAAGCTCAGATTTTCCCCAGATCTGGAGTGACTTTTCCTCAAAAAACTGTGGTCTAAGAAACCCTGAGATAATGTTTACTGAAAGTACTCAAGGCTGGGGCAAAGAGGAATATTCTATGTTTTTTCTAATGCAAAAATACTTTTAATATGCCTTGCAAAATGGTATGCTAATTCCTTCGGGGTACATGGCAAAATGTTCCCCTTTTTGGAGGACTGTCATTCCACTACATCACTTAAAGCAAACCTGTTTCTAAACAAAACAAAAGACTCATTTCATAATATTAATCAATCTTTATTTACGCTCTTTGACCAAAGCGTTACAGCAACAGTCTATATTGGGAATAACAATAATACAATAATACAAATAATACACACAAGCGAAGAAGCCCAGATTAAAATTAATAATCATATGAGCTACAAAAGATACATCTAAGGATATAAACATCAATACCAAGGCTAAAAAATCCTAGATACAATTGTCCCCCGCCCTTTCATGGTTCATATACTGCGGTCCCGGTATATCGCGGGTTTGCAGTATATGAAAAAAAGGCTCCCTGGGGTAAAGAGGAAAGGCCTTCCCGGGCCCGTCGGAGGCCCCAAAAGTGCTTTCCCACAAACCGGAAGTAACTTCTGGATCACTAGAAAGCACTTTGGGGGCTTCAGAGGGCCCGGGAAGCCCCTTGCAGGCCTGTTTGGGGCAGCATCAGGCCTGGGGTAAGTACAAGAGCACCCAGAGAGCCCCCCCCCAGGTCCTGACCTGACCCAGCATCCGCATATTGCGGATTTTCAATTATCATGGGTCAGGTCGGGTCCCTAAGCCCTGTGATAGGCGGGGGGTTACTGTATAATAATTTTATTTTTTAAAAAAAATAAAAATCTAAATATTAAAATTTCTAATTTTTTAAAAAAATCACAAACTATTAGAGGCTCAAAGTGAGCACACTCTAGGGATTAATGGTGGACAACATCTTACGGCAAGCCATTGCTGCTGCACAAAATGTAGCCACTGCCATTGTAATATTTGGGTCCCTATTGGAAAGTAATAGAAGAATATAAAATTCCAATGATCTCCCCGGGCACTTTTGAAGGACTGGAAACAGAGAATATTTGCATAAATCCCTATAAAAACCACATGCTCCACAGTTTCCACCTCACCACTACCACAGGGACAAAATAGATGGCAATAGGGTACCCCTTGAAATCTTCCATCCAGCAATTTAGAAGGAAGTACATTCAGCCTTTCCAGAGTGAATGCTCTTCTGATATATTTTTTTTTGCCGGGGGGGGGGGCAGTGTTCAAGTAAGAGAGGACGAGAAAGCATTATTTCTTAGAATGCTTATACTGTATGTGTCAACAAGCCCCAATTCTCTTGAATTTTGATATCCCAGATCCTTTGCTGGATAGCTGCTTTTGCAATACTGTAGCCCAAGGATATAACATGATTTAATGAGAAACCCAAATGCAGACACTCATTCTCTAAGAACTGTTTCCATTTTGATTGGTAAGAATCCAAAAGGATCAGAGAAGCCAAGCCCTCAGAAAGAAAAAGAATTTTTAGCCAAATATTAAACGAAAGAGTTTTGGCCTGGGCTCTTATAAAGATTAAACCAACCTCCGTCTGTATGGCTAGATGAGAGACACATGGTGGGACCACAAAAATAGCTCTTAGAAATTTAGTCTGGACTATCTCAAGAGGGCTCAGGTTGGAGTACACAAATAACTGAGAACCGTAAATCATTTGGGCAATGACTTTGGCCTTAAACACCTGAATTGTGGATGGTATATGTGGTCCTCCTTTAGTATGGAAAAGTCTAAGTAAGGCAGTAAAGGTTTTTCTAGCATTTGTTGCTACTTGCCTGATATGGAGGAGCCAAGAACCGGTGGAGTGGAAAGTAATGCCGAGATATTTAAAACTAGTCACCTGCTCTATGAGGTTTCCACTAATATACCAATTGTGTTTAATTCTCCTTCTGCTAATTACCATTACCTTAGACTTGGAATAATTAACAATTAATTGTTCTCTAGCGCAGAAGGAGGAGAGGGCCCTCAAGAGGCACTGCAGACCAACACAGGATAAAGATAACAAAACTGCATCATCCACATATAAAATAATTGAAATAGGATAGGAGGATAATTTAGGGAGATGAAAATTGGGGTTAGATAGACCATCCACAATTCCATTAATATAAAAATTTAATAACACGGCCTTGCTTGACACCACGAATGACAGGAATTGAATTTCATAATAGCTTTTAGTGAACTTTTGTTGACCTCTAGTTCTACCTTGCATGTAATATCTTTCTAGCAAGCCTGCATCAGGTATGCTCTTTTTATAACAAAGTCACTGATATTTTCCATTTTAAAAGCCTCTTTTGAAAACCAATATTTCAGTCCCTAAAGCCTGGATTAGTTCTATTTTTTAAAAAAGAGGATCAGGTAACCCTTTTCTTTCAAGATATATAAGATTCAGATTTTCAGTCTATATGAGCTGTTTAAATCAAGGGACATTTAGGGTTGCCTGTTTCTAAATGGGGGTGAAACAAACTTCCCCACATTTGGCTAAAAACAACAGCAGACTGCTATATCTGTGTCAAATTTGGGGCTGATCTGAAGTCCATTTTCAAAGTTTTTGTTTTTGTTTTAATTTTTTTGTTGTTCAGGCTGCCCCCCCCCATTTTTAGAATTGCCTTGCAAAATGCTGATTTGCTCCCCTGCACAATAACGAGCACACAATATTTGCTCATTGTGAACCAGGCTAACAGATGCTGAATCTCCATCAAAAACCAAGAAGGGATCCAGCCCTCTTCCCCCCCCCCCAATACTGACATTTATCATGAAGCCATTTTTGCGATTCCATTACGGTGTCTTCTGTGAATGTACATCCAAGCCTGGAAGTAAGCACACTGGCAAGTTTAGAGTGTTGTGTAGGCCAAAAGCACTAAGTAACTGATCTAATCTCTAATGCACATACATGGACATAGGCCTATTTCTGTAAGATGTCCAGACCTATCTCAGGCAAGCAGAAAAATTATAGAAAAATAAGCCACCACCTCAGCGCGGTTAAAAAAAGACATTGCATTAACACGTCAAGAGGGCTGGCAATTAGTTCTGAACAGCCGTAGGGCAACATGACCTTCAATAACATTTCAAAAGAGCTCACAGCTTTACATTAGCTTCAGCATATAGAGGTTTCCCCTTTATAGTCTTCCCTGTACATAATGGAAGGAACCAGAATGAAGGGCCATCACCTTGGCTGCAAAAGAAAGACTGCCGACCTTAATGAAATATCAGAACGGACACAAAGCACAAAGGCTGGGTATATTAAAGACTGGGAGGAGTGAGCTCTCTTGCTCTAACAAGCTGCCCGCAATTGTTCTCTAAGCACATTAGGTAATACTTGGAAAAGAAACATTTCAGGCGGGAAGCACTGGAAGTTCAATACTCAGCCCTACTTTTACGTCCAGTGCTGATGTTGGGAGTAAGAGAAGAGCCTTTGAGCAGCTGAGTACTTAAGTGTAGACAGAGAATGGGGCGACCGAGCTCCACAATGCCTTCCCTCAAAACTATAGCGCCATTTTCGTCCCAGACCTTGTGCAAATAAATGAACGAACCAGCGAATGACCAAAGTCAGTAGGCTTAAAGCAGCTGTTCATCTCCTAGGTTTTTTGCCACATGCTACAGAAGAACTTAGCATTCCCACAGCCCTTTGGACAACGACAGAACATGTGTTCTGTATGTCCCCTATGCAAGACCCCAGGGCTCAGTCAGTTATGAAGGACTAGCACGCCAAGCAGTCTTGCAAAGGGTTGCAAGCATTCCTCCCTCAAGCATACTCATTAAATTTTAAGAAAAAAATATATCTTCACAGAAAATCTCAACATGAATGACGACACCAATTTAAAAAACAGCTTTGTGTGTGTGTGTGTGTGTTTGATGATGCTTTTAATTTCCCCCAAATGATGCAAAATAGCTTAAAGGCCTAATTATTTCTTGCAAATAACTTATAGTGGTACATCAGAACAATTATCAATTACATATTAAACATACCCTTGTAACAATACTCTTCCACATTGTATTGTGCTCCTTTGGGGAGTTGTCTTACTCTTTGGTTTGTTTTTCTAAAGTTTTCTAAACTTTCTCAGTTGGGAAGGGCAAGGAAAGAAAATCATATTTTTACCATAAAACAAAACACAGCTTTGTTACTATGAAGGTTTTACTCATAGCTGCGGTAGTTCAAAGATGAGGCATCGGGCTGCATGCACCAGTCCCACTTTCAACAATCTCATCTCTGCAAGCATCACCCCTGACCATTACAAGCTGAGGGGGGGGGGGAGGACTGAAAATAATTTATTCACACATTAAACAAACAAGCAAACAGAAAAAAGAGCAAGGACAAAAATAACCCTGAAGAGCAATTTCTTTTCATCTCAACCAATCTAATGTATTTTGGACACATACACATACACCCTACAAAAAAGGATTGGGGTGTTTTTGTGAACCATGCTGTAACAAATCAGAATTGATTTGCTCTGGTGATTTCCACTAAGTAAATTTGGAGATAAATCAAAATTTCACCCAATAGTGGGAGACAGGGATTCTCTTTGGAAATGTTAGTTCTTATTCCTAACTCTTGTTGCAATCATTTTCAGAACATCTGTGAAACTTGAAGGAGCATTTGCCATATGTATGAATCTTAAATGAAATGCAAAGAATGCCAGACAGAACTTTAATTTGGAAAGAAAGAACTACCCATCTGGATGGAACCCCACAAAAGTCTAGCCCTTGTCACACAGAGAACTGTGTTACTTGGAAGTCACTTAATGGACTAGAGTACAGATGGCAGAACTATACAGAACCCAGAAAACCATTATGGGACCCTATCTCCTCCAGAGAATTAATTGCTACCCTAAAGAATTGGAAGGCTCATGGGGAGGATGGTATAGTGGGAGAAGTTGACAAGGCAGCACCAAATTGGTGGGCCTCTATACTTGCAGTCGCATTTACAGAAATTAATGAGAGTGGGCACTTATCAAAATTCTATACCAAATATTTGTCAAAAAAGAGAAACCACTGGTTTGAGACTAGTAAGATTATTGCAGAAGAAAAAGCAGGCTTTTGATGTAATCACTTGATGCTGGATCACTTTTTGCTTCATCCCACTTGGTATACAAGTATGTTAAGCTGAAACACAGACATCTATAAGTAGCTTTTATTGATTTTTTTCAGAAGCTTTCGATTCTGTTAGCAGGAAACATCTGTGGGATAAATTAAGCAAAAGCTCTATAGATAAAAGATTACTCATGTTAATGCGAGAGCTCCATTCTGATTCCAAGATCCACATCAGAGAGGACTGCTCTGGCTCACTATCTGACATAATACCAACTACATAAGGTATACATCTAGGATGTATGTAGCTCCAGCACTGTTTAATTTATATTTCAATCCACTAATAAATCATTTTAGCAACAATAATCACTATGTGCTCCCTATATTGGGTACTAAGAAACTGTGAGCACGAACCAAAAAAATAGCAATTCATTTTGGTCCGGTTAATTTTAGGGTTATGTTTGGTTTTTTTCATTTTTAACATTTTTTAAAAAATTCATTTTGTTGATTCATTGATTTGTTATCAATGAACCAACAAAATGAACCAAAAATATTCAATGGAAAATTGCTGATCTCAGGCATGTGAATGGCAAGCTTCTCTTCCCCAAGCGATTTTAGGGGATCCCTTGAAATTTGGAAGTTAGGGTTTCTGGGGGCAGAGATATTATGCTCCAAAGGAGGTGTGGGGTGCTTATGCTTAATGGAAGGAAGGAGTGCATCCGGTAGCTTCCCCTCAGCACTCTGATCCACACCCCTTCAATTAAGTTTCCCACAGCCCCTTTGGCACACAATAACTCCATCCCCTGTGCTTAAAGGTGAGAGTCCAAGGAAGGTTCACACCAAATTTGGTGCATCTAAGAACCAGAAGACCTGTTTTATAGAGTAACAAATTTGTTCATTACTGGTTCATTTCGTACAATTTTTTTTTTTAAAAAAATTATTTCTAACGAAATGAAACAAATCACAGGGGGACAAAATGAAACAAAATGAATCTCAATTTTTTCCACTTCATGCACATCCCTAGGGCCAATAAATGGCCTCAGCAAGCTTTAACAGCCGGGGTGTGGGCAGAAACTAGGATTTCTGCAGTGGGGCCAGGACCAGGGTGTTCCCACAAGCCAAGAGCGTGGTCAGCCAGTCCAAGTACAAGATTTACATAGAGGACTGTCAGCTGGTCAAAGTTCAAGATTTACACAAACACAGTCTGAAAGGGATGGGGATGCCAAACAGGAAGATTTACAGAGTAGCAGAGTTCCAGGAAGAATCAAGATAACAGGGCGGAAGCTTCAGGAGTCTAAGGCCTTGCATTGCTGAGGCCAAGAACAGGGACTGCTGGCTGCTAGCTTTATGGCAGTAGTAGAAAGTCCACTAGCTTCACTCATTGGTTGCCTTAGCCTGAGTGGGGCCTGCTTCTGCAAATAGGCAGAGTCCTGCAGCACTGATCCTGTCACTTACATAAGAACAGTTCCTCGGGGTTAAATCTATTAATTCTATCAGCAAAATGGACTGGACTCCATTTCCTATCTTTCTAGATCAGAGCTTACAGGTTTTTCCCCTTAATGCAAAAACAGACAAATGTCTGGACTTCTTATTTAACATTCCAGCTATTGAACATGTCTTTGGTTTTATCTCCTATTTTTTAATTTCCAGAACTGCATCACCTATGAGACTAGAACACAAATGATACAAGCTTTGGGTTCTAGCTGGGTTATTAAACAGTATATTTGAATATTTTAATCCAAGCTGTCCTTTAGTTAAGTATCCCAACGGACGTGATGTCCCATCCAGAAAGGAATCCTACACCTTCCTTTTCATTCCATTTAGCTCTTAACATGAGTGGCAAAAAAAAAACCAACTTGCAATTCTCTTTTTACCAACATGCTTACTCGCCTGGCTATTTAAATCACTGCTTCTAAAAAGATGCTGGTATCCAAGACAAAACCAGCACACACAATGTTCCCATAAATGAGTGAAAATATTTTCATGGCCTACATCTTTCTTCCCTCTCTCTTCTGCTTACCCTTTTAATAATTTGACTATTTTGCTTTAATCAAACAAAATTAGGCAGAAAACCACTTTCCCACTCAAAGAAAAAGCTATGGTTGTGACAAAACCCCAATGGGATCATCATCTTTATAAAGTTTTAAGACTAGAGCAATGGAACAATGTCCAGGTAACTAGTTTGTTCCATAGAAACCAATGGGATCCAGGTGCATACATTCATAAACATATATTCTACTGTATTGGGTATAAAGCATTAGACTGACTGAAAAAGATTAACATTCAAATCCTGCACAGCCTTACATTCTCTGTCTCATAATACAAGGATAAAATTAAATAAGGTTAAACTGTAAAATTGCACACAAAAAATAGACTTGTATGGCACCAAACTGTAGAGATCATGGAATTCTCGTCTGTGTGTGAATTTGTTCCAGCTTGGCAAGCATGCAGATTCTGTATCTATTTGCCATAGTGTGGACATTTCAAGCATAACTTTATTTATTTTCCCAGTCCACTTTCTTCAAACTCCTATACAACACCAACCAGAATCAAAGAGTTCCAACACTTGGGATATAAAACAGTTGGTAGTGAACCTCTGATTTGGTTTTCATAAAATAACAAACAAGAGGCTTTTACAAAGAAAGAAAAAAGCCTAATCACTGTTCTCCTAAGTTTATAGCTGGATTCTTTGAACTATACCAAATACCTTTCCTCCTTGCTAACCCAAACCAACACTTCAGTGGACCCAATAAATGAATCACTATCTATCTGGTTGTAGCAAGAGATGTTCTCATAAAATCTGCCATGTATTTTAGGTAACACCTCTATTATATAGGCTCTGTCAGGTGGTTATTTAATTACATCCCAATTTTAAGCCACTCCATAGGAAATATTTTAGGTGGCCCAAGGGTGGGGCAGAAATAGACAACATAGCTGTGAAAGATACATAATGTCTATAGGAAAAACTTATCATGGTAAAAACCCATGATGATATATTTGGATCAGACCAAAAAACTAGTACAATAACCACCTGCCTATTGCGAAGGTTAGGGATCTGCCCTGTCCTGCCATAATTGAAAATCCACGATATGCAGATGTAGGGTAGGGTCGAGACTGGGGGGGGCTGTTTCAGGCCTCTTGTACTCACCCCAGGCCCTGTGCTGCCCTGAATGGGCCTTTGGCAGCCTTCCCAGGCCATCAGAGCCCCCAAAACTACTTCTCAATGAACCGGAAGTGACCTCCTGATCACTAGAAAGCAGTTTTGGGGCCTCCAGGGGCCTTTCTGGGCATGTCAGAGGCCTCAGAAATGCTTTTCAGAGAACTGGACTTTGGGGAGGAACACAGCCCCTCCCAAAAATTTAGGCTAGAGACAAAGACTATCCTACTGTTCAGCTGGTCACACCATGAACTGACCATGCCATTGGTAGCTTTAAAAACTGTCTGTTTGAATTAAAACACACACAAAATGAAATGTGGGTTGGAATGCCTACCTGCAGAAACATGAGCTGCAAGTCTGAATCGTCAATATTCCTCTTGGGAAAAGGTGAGCTGCAATAATTGGTAGCCTCTGGCTGATGGGATTATATGCTTTGAGACTGGTGCAGCCTTGACGCATGGCCTCAAAGCACCACTAAAAGCACTTGTGTCTCTTATACCTAAAATATTCTGCGAGAGTGACCATAAGTCAGAAATGATTTAGTGGCATGTCGCTTCTACCATAGTTTGTCTTCTGAAAAAGAAAGAAACTTTTATTTTTGCCAGTAAAGTGTGTTTTTCCTCTTGGAGGAACAGCACAATTGCAAGCTTTATGTTGAACTGAAAAAAGTAACCAGCTAAACTGATATAGTATAAATCCAGTTATTTCCGATCAGCTGAAGTTCAATAGGATAGATTCTGTAGTAAGAAAAACAAAAACAAACCTTACTGGTACTTGCACCAATGGAAGGTCTTTTAAAAAATCATTAATGTTATCACTTTGCATTTAACAATCACTGGAACTCTTTTTGGTCTTCATCTCTCAGAATACCTTAGCCAGCCTGGTCAAATAACTTTATAGGGTGCATCCCAGCTGCGCAATCACAGGCACAATGAGGCATTTTGGCATCTCATCAGTTAGCCACAATTAGCAACAGTAAGTTGCACAAATCTTACATGAATATAGCCACTGGGTTTTGTCCATTAACTCCCCCTCCTCACCCCCAAATAATAAAAATACAGAACCAAGAATCCTGTTGGGTATTGATGACAAACTAAATGTGATGGCATAAATCACAGTGGTCAGTATGAGGCTGCTAATTAATAAGTTGCTGCTTGCATGCCTTATCATGTGCCAATCATGCAATCTGACATGTTGCAAGGAATTACAGTGGCAACTCCTTAGTTAAATCACTGTAAATACAATATAGGATTGTGACCAATATGGCACATATACAGTATATACAAAAGATAGTAAACTGCTTACTTTCATAGTTATTAGCATGTGGGTTAGAGATGCCAGTCAGACAGATAGACAGAATTTGAAGAGAATGAACAAAATGCCTTATTTATTCAGACTTAAACTCCACTGAAGTCCCATGTGCTTCTCTTAGGCTGGGGGGGGGGGGAGTCCCTACTAAGTCTCTGTTTTACCCTTTCCTTAATCATAGCCACCTCAAACATGCATCAACTGGCCTTGGCACAGTCAACGTAAAAGCTGCAACATTTGAGAATATAGCAATAAAATCCCCACGGTCTTCAAAAAGAAAAGGCACTTAAACAAAATCCCATATGAAGACCCCAAAGACCTTAATAGCCGGGCAAGCACATGGGACTTCAAGCAGTTGCTCCATTTACATCATTACAGCACCTGAATGGGCATCTTGATTATTCTCTTGTGAGTTCTGACTACTTATCTTTGATTGAAAAGTACCCAGTTTAGAAGACGTACATGTGTGAAACATGGAAAATAGCAGAGAAAATTGTAAAATCATATAGTTTCTGTAGGGCAGGAGAGAGGATATGAAAATGAATGCAAAGAATACAAACAATAATGACCAATACCGATTGCCTCTTCTGTGTAGTCAATACACAACTGTTTCCTGATGGCTAGGATCAAAACAGAGCCTCTGCAGTACCTGTTTGCAGTCCCTTTCTTACTTAGCCTCAAAGTGACACTTCATTAATTTGTTAATAGGTGGCAATAAATCTTTGACTAATCCTCAATGGCATATTTTAAAAAAGCTACTACAAACTACCTTTGAAATGATTTTTTAAAGACTATTGTTAATAAAAGGGAATCATTCTAACTGAATAACGTACAGAACAGGTAAAAACGTGAACCCAAACCAAACCAAGGGTGGGCCCGAATCAGATGAACCCGAATCATGGGTTTACTGGTTCATGCCCACCTCTACTAACCACGTATTGATTCAATCTCTCACCACAAAAGGAGTGGCAATTTAATGTATGTCACCCTTGTAAGGAGAAAGGCAGTGAGCCACATTCTGTCAGAAGCAGTCAGCTCCTCCAACACCTTCAGGATTGATACTGAAGGAGCTGTATATTCTTGGACCTTCAGAAACAAACAATTATAAAATCATTTTGTACACTATGTATAAAGCTAAAAACAACTTGTTATCATCTAGTACAAGAGTACAACTTACCAGTTTCTGCTATCATCCCATTATACCTTTGGGTTTATTTCAAGGCTTAAGCATCCCTCACCTCCTTTACATCTGTCTCTAGACTTCCCAAACTTGGAGAAATAAGTTTAGTTTAAATATGATCATCCCTCAGCTTTTGCTCTGCATCCTCGTATTTCTGGATTCAGCTCCATTTCACAAAGAACCTACAGTTCCCTGAGGTTACACATAACAAATTCTGGTTCATTGGAAAGCAAAGTTTTTGCCTCTAAACTCCCAAGAAGGTTGGGGGGGGGAGTATGTCATGAACTTGAGGGTCATGTGTGTGGCACTAAATCATAGCTTAGCACTCCTTTCACGTAACACTCCTATCTGACATGACAGAGCTCTGTAACCCAAACTGTGATTTTCACACAAATGAGCAGTTTGGAAAACCTACTTGGTTGTTTTTTAATTTAACATGAGAAGGCTGAAATCACTAACTTGGTTAGAGTAAAACACTGTCATACAATCCTGTGTTTATACTTCTCACTCCCCACCCCTGCCATGTTCATTCCGATTCTTTGTGTTCATGCAAACTTCAATATGACCCAATTCTGCCTTTAACATGGTCAGCAGATCACCAGATGCAGCTGAACTATCCTCTTTCAGTGTACAAACCACAGCTGATTGAATCTTCTCTCATACTAAAAACGGGGGCGGGGGCAGGGGGAATCTTGCAGCATACAGAAAATGAACATCACAGAGATGGCTCTGCCAAAAGCTCTCCCTGAGGCAAGCTGATTTCCATGGGAATGAAGAAAAACATTTAGGCACGGAATTCTCTTCCCATCATTCCTGAGAGTTATAAAACATCCAGTTTTATGCAGTTGCAATATGCCGGATATATAACTGTTTTTTTAGTTTCTAAGCCAATTTATGACTGCAACTTATCGCACACACAAAAATCAATAAATGCAGGCATGCATAGGTGCAGCATCAACTGTGTATAATCAAGTGTACTAGACTCACAACATGTATAAAAATGTTGGATATGACATCCAGAGTGAACAAAACTGCTTGTCCATTTTAAGGTAAACTTTAGAGTTCTAAAGGTCTAAAGGTCAATGGGAATGTAGCCCAAGACATAAATGGGGCAAAATTTTAGATTTCCATGTCCCTTTCTATTTCTAATTTTAACTTATCATCGTTCCAACATCTGCTCTGGCCATTGGATAAAGGACAAAGCTCAGCTTTGGGTGAAGACTTTCTCATCAGTATTTGTATCATTCAATAAGAACAAAATTAAATGTATGTTCACATTATGGACATATTAGAGTAAAACTCAGAAATGGAGTCTTTCTACCTGATATGCCAAATCCATATCATCCTCGGCAAAGCTGGATTTTTATTAACCATTTTCTACAACATTTGTACAGTTCCTGGTTCCCTTCTTCTGTCTGCTAGCCATGCTCTGCCAGACTCATGTTCATTCCTACAATGCTGGTAAAGCTGAACAGCTACAAAATCTTCTTCAGCAGATAAGAGGCTAATGACAACTCATGATCATGATGACAGCCTCAAAACAATTTACTGCTGCGATGTGAAAGCAAGCACTGGTTGTTGAACAGATGCATAACTAGGAAGGAGTGCTTTCTGAAAGGCTTATCTCCTCACCTCATGCATTAGATTAATGAATTTGGCCTACCACACACTCCCTTTAAATGACACATCCAACATGCCAAGATGGCAAGTGTAACTATTGGAAAATCAGTATGACAAGAAGAGTCAGGTAAAATTATAAGGCACTGAGACTCCGCATATTTTAGCAAGCTTTCTCATGCAGTAGGCTCTGGCCTCAAGGTTGGCACCTTACTTTTTTGCAAAGTAAACTAAACATTCTTGGTGCTTGAATGATCTCCACCACAAGCATTTTTCCAAAATGGTGTTCTTGATCTCATCACACTGCAGAGATTTTACTAGTTACAGATGAATCCCAAATTTCCAGAAACATTGAGGGTCCCCAAATATTCTTTCCATCTTGAGACCTTTTTCTGGAAGTTAGCAAGACTCTGAAAGACAGAAGTAGTGCAAACTGAACAAGACTCATTAAAAAAAACCATGCTTAGTAGAGATGGGCACGAAACAAAAAAAATGGCATTTCGGTTTTTCATTTGTTGTTGAGAGGTCTGTTTTTGGTTCGTTTCCGTTTGTCGTGAATTATTTGAAAAATTTTATTACCGTTTTTTGTTTTTCATTTGTCGTTTCTACCTGCTTTTTGCACGATTTTTAAAGCATTTCCGTGCGCAGGCATCCCCCAACGCCCCAGACCAGAGGGAAAACACTAAAAAAAAAAAATGGATGCTGGCAGAGACACAGTATAGACTAGGTATGCTGGGAGGCTTCAAAGGCAGCGGCGGGTGTTGCCCAGGGTGCAAGGCAGCCGCAGAGTGACTGCACTGGGGGCAGGGGAGGGTACTCACCGAGAGGTACGCATGCATGCACAAAGGGAGGCTGCAGGACTGAAGCTAAAGTCGCAGAGACAGCTATCCCACCCTTACTCCCACCGGAGACTGCAAGAAGGACAGGGGCTGCCAGAGCTTTTATGCCATCTGTCGCTGCCAGAGCTGCCCAGTCTGCAACCTTGGCATGCTATTGGCTGAACATGATCCCATCACATGGCTTGCCTCCATTTTGTGGCTGGTGCGACATCCATTTTAAAGAGAAAAGAAAAATACATCGTGATGGGAGAAGACAAAAACAAACGTTTTAAGGACCCCAACCCCCTTGGTAGGTATTATCAGACAGTATAAATAATTATCACTGTGTTTTTATGGATGTCTAGGGCATTTTTTAACATTTAAAACAGCTCATTTCATTGCACGTCGCCATTAACAGAAATGAAACATAACGACCACAATTTTCGTGGTTCTGTTCGTTTTGTTGCATTTTCATCACAATTTTCATTTTTTGTTTCGTTACGTAACAGAAACGACAAACGGTAACGGAAACAAAAAAATGTTCGTTCCGTGCCCATCTCTAATGCTTAGTGTACCCATGCTTTTCTAGATGTGGACATGTCTGCCTTCAAGTATATCCCTACACCCAACAGGAATTCTATTCTCTCTCTCTCTCTCTCTCTCTCTCTCTCTCTCTCTCTCTCTCTCTCTCTCTCTCTCTCTCTCTCTCTCTCTCTCTCTCTCTCTCTCTCTGGCATTTCTATACGTAAAGGTCTGCTCTATTAAATTTCCTATGTTTGTTAAACTGGTCTAAGGCTATCTTCCTTAGTTATTCCAACAAGATTTTTTACCTCCAAAATGCAATCCCGCTGGGTATTAATGGTTGTGCTCACATTGGGGGCAGGCACTGTTTCCTCAAAGACGAAGCTTGAGTTGGACAGAAACCATTAATGTGGGCTTCTGTCTTCTTTTATTGTTTCAGGTGTATCCCCAAATTGTCTTTCACACAAAGCTGAGTTTCAAATAGAAAATTTAACAAAACATGTCCCTTTAAATATATAAATGTAATGTTTGCTTCTTTTCCCCTGCTGAAATTTCCTCTCCTTCAGGCTGCCTCTCAGTAATCATTGCCAGGAATCAGAAAATGATGTAAAAGTTTACCTACACACAGACTGTCTGACTGTCTCACTCAGCCTTCCAGAACATGGGACTCTGGCAAAGCTTTTACCTTCAACGATTACAAGTGCTGACAGCTAAATTTATATTGACTTTCCTAATGAGCTTGCAAGGAAATAGACAGCTGAAGTTTCCTAACCTTTACTGAATGAGCAAAGCTGTATATAACCCAGTCATTCAAGGCAGCAAAGGGAAAAAAATAATCAATTTTGTAAGCAGGAGTGGTGTTGAAGGACATATGTTTAGAAGTTTTGTTACTGCAGCTCGTGCCCTGGGCAGAGGGTACCTTACCCTTGCTTGGACCATGGGCTGCCCATAGTTATAAATAAAATAAAAATATGGGAAATATATGTATGTATATTTGACAATCTGTAACACAGTTGATGTTGCACCTATACATATCATGGCTGAGCTGTTGCTGTTATGTGCCGCCAAGTCAGAAACAACTTACAGCAAATTTAATAGGACTTTCAACGTAAGTGAGATATTTAAGGCATGATTTTATAAGTACTACTCCCCTATTGAGTTTCCATGGCTGAGTGGGGATTCCATCCCAGGTCTCCTGGGTCCTAATTTGTCATTCTGTCCAGTACACTACATTGGGTATCCCATAATGGCAGAGTATCTACAGCTATATGGAAAGCTGGACTCCTACTATATTTACACATAGGAGGAGTATGTGAATTTTAAATGCATATCTGGAATTGATTTTAAAAAATCTAGAAGTGGGCACTATATTCCCAGAAGTATTTTCCTACACGGTGATATGCTCTTTGTCATAGATTTACAGCCAAAACCTGCCATCTATTAGCCCTTTAACAATTTCCCATGGAACATAGCTTCTTGTAATTTTAGATCTCCAGTTATTTTCCAAAGACAGGATGGGAAATGTGTGATCTTCCAGTTGTTGTAGGCTGCCAGTTCCAATTCAGTCACCACTACAAATTATAAGAGATGTGCTCCAACCAGTTCTGAGAGGCTTCAGGTTTTCTACCACTCTTCAAAAGGCATGAAAAATGTTCTAAAATGTATGGTATCCCAGTTCTTGAACTCACTGCCCTGCAGACATAGGCAACTCACATCCCAGAGGTTTCGCCCCCCCCTTCTAACATTTTGTGATGGGGCCTCTTCTGCTTCAATCCACAAGCTACCCCTAAAGCAGGGGTGCCCAAACTTTTTGCAAGGGGGGGGGCAGATTTGGTGAGGTGAAAATGTGTGGGAGCCAACCATTCCAATGCATTTGGTCCCCTGGCCAGACTTTGGACAAGTCTCTAGGACAGTGATGGCGAAACTTTTAGAGACCGAGTGCCCAAACTGCGATTCAAAACCCACTAATTTTTCGCAAAGTGCCAATGCAGCAATTTAACCCAAATACAGGTGGCTGTGAAGGGGGTGATGTTGGGGGCCCACAGAAAGGGCTCCTAGTGCCACCTTTGGCACTCGTGCCATAGGTTTGCCAACACTGCTCTAGGACATGCAAGGAGGCGGGGAGGATGCTGCAGCAATGGAGCTGGGAGTGGGTAGGCCGGGCAGGTGACTGGGGGAATGAACAGAGGCAGGGAGGGCAGGCAAAACATAAAACTGCAAGCTAACACCTCCATCCAGTATGGGGAGGGGCCAGCTGGTGGGGATGTGTGACAGGCTAAGCCGGTGGGGAGAAGAAACCACGGGCTGCTCATGATTTGCAAACGGGCCACATTTGGCCCCTGGGCCTGACTTTGGACATGCCTGCCCTAAAGGAATGGCTGATCCAATGAGCCGTTAGTGCTGGGAGGGGCCATTTTGCCCACGCGCCCAGGGACTGGCATGTTTTGGGGTACTGTGGGGTTTCCCAGCAAAGGCAATAAGCTACCACTAAAGCAAAGAGTGCAGCTTATATACCACCCTATAGCACTTAAAGCACACTCTGGGCAGGTTACAAGTAATTATGGAGGCTACACACTGCCCCCTCCAGTGAGCGAGGTACTCATTTTACCAACATTAGAAGGATGGCAGACTGAGTAAACTTTGAGCCGACTCCCTGGGATTGAACCTCATGTTGTGAACAGAGTTTTGGCTATCTACCTGTAGATATTGATAAATACACATGTGACAAATCTTAAGATTGACTTGCTTAGCATTATAAGTCACCACTACAGTAGGTCTGCTGAATCAATGAAGGTTTTGTGAATTTACTCCTCTATAAGTTCCAGTGACTGAATGGATTTACTATACTTATTCTTTACCGCACTGCATTGCATTTGTTTCATTTCTAGGTTGTCTCTCTGTGGTGACTAACTATGCTAAGCCTCAAGATTTTAACCAATCGTTAATTTTATTTCAGGCATGGCATCATGAAATGCAGGAAAGAGATTATAAGAATAGCTAGAAACTTGGAGAAGTTTTTTGTTAAGACATCACACAGAAGGTATAAATTGATATAAAATCAATTAATATTGCAAATGCATGCTGAACAACTCTATGGTGAGCCACAAAGAGCTGTGCGGAGAAACCACATATTTTTCTTTCCTAGTAAAAATCTGGCCATTGATTATACTGTACAAATATATTTTCAAAAGACCTGCATACAACCACTTTTTCCCCATTTAATTTTTATACCTCGTTTCCCTTGGTCTATGTGTACATGATAAAACTAAGCTTTTTGTGTCTTTTATGTAGCATTAAAAGGGAAAGGGAAAGTACTCGGGAAAATTATGTAATTCACTGAGCAGGGTGTCACAATTCATCCTCTAGTGCTTCTAAACACAAAGGGCAAAGAAGCTATTTGAATCCAGCCACTCGCTTCATACACAAGGAGAATAAACCTCAACAACATAAATAGCTAGTTTGCTAGCATACACAAAACTCCAATTCTAGCTCCTGTTTCCATCAAAACAATGAGGTTACTGAGAGAACAAAATGAGAAAGGGATCACATGTATAAACAGAAAAGCCCTGGCCTCCTAAAGTCTGAGGCCCTGCCATAGTGAATGAGATAAGAACCAAAGGGCAGCTCTAAATACAAGAGGCCAGCTGATAAAGCAGAGGCTGCCAAGAGCTAGTTTTAGCTGGAACAGATCAGGGGAGAGACAAAAGACACACACAAAAAGAAACTTAGTGAATACCAACAGTGCTGTAGCTGAAACACAAGCATATTTATGAGGCCATTGCATGGCTTTTAGCTTTATTTAACAGCTCCTTTTCAGAGCCTGCTTCTGCCAGTTTTTGTTTTTATTTTTTTCTATTTATTGATTGATTTTGTGCTCCTTTCAAACCTGGCCCATCTAAATATAACACACTTGCATAGGCATCTGACATTTTCTTTCTCCAGAACATGTAAGGAATTTATACACAGCACCACATCTGTGTAAAGCCTCTATGGATCTGTTCCCGCCCTACTCCACTGAATGTGCAAGTACCTTCTTATGGCATGGCTAGTTGCTTTACACAGGAATCTTACCTCTGCCTTCGTTCAGAGTGAAATATTTTAACAGTGAAATATTTTAATAAAACCCGTCTACATCTTTTTGTGAACAGGCCATACTAATGTATCGCTTTGGGGGTTCTGTCGTGTTCCAAGTTTTTAATTTGTAAACCATACCGGGGGATGTGCCCACCAGAGGGGCAGTACTGTATATAAATCAAGTAAGCAAATTAAAGAGAGACTGATGGGATAAATGAAGATGCAGCATCTTTATACACTTATTTTCCCTTCTTCAGCTTGGAATGAGAAGAAACTGAGGATGTCTTCAACTTGGCTGTGAAGCAGCTGTTCACAATTTCACCTCCATGACCATGACCAATGCAACTCCTCTTGATACCTACACTGATTCTGTATCCTTCAGGATCAACAATATTTTGATGGTTCTGGATGACAATAGGGGCATATCGTCTCCAAGGGCTCTAAAACAAAAGTATCTGGTTTTGGTGTTGCTCAGGGGTGGGTACATGGTAAAAGCATAGCAGTGTTTGCAATCTCAACCACTCTATGAGTATACAACAGAAAGCAGCTTCTTAGGCTGTGCAACACTTGAGGGCCATAAGCTCCAAGCACGTATAAGGTTTTTTTTTTTAAAAACTCAATTATCAGAAACATATGCTCTAAAAGTAACCAGTGTGGTGCAGTGAACCGAGACTAGGATTCCAGAGACCAGGATTCAAATCTCAAACTAGCCATGAAACTCACTTGGGAAGTGGAACTGATAAAACTCATCCTTAAACATCTTGCTTGCATTGAAAGTCCTACTAGGGTGATTATAAGTTGGTTCAGAATTGATGGCACATAACTAACTATGCACTGTAAACTGGAGAGGTAAATTTTCAGCTGGAGCACATTCAGGTCAAACTAACTATGTACTATAAGGCTAAACTACAAATGATCTGACACTATTTAAATTTATTTATAAAGAAGAAACTAGAATGTTTAGCAGTGAATTTACTGTGAAAATGGAAAATATTACAAACCCTACTGCCACAGTTATGGACAGAAAAGAACTAAGACGCACAGAGTGGAGTGAATTGGATTCCTCCCAATAATGTTCATATGTACAAGTAATAGAGATTATTTGGAACAACAATACTATAATGCCTTGAATTACGAATACCTTGAACAACGAAAAACTTGACTTGTGAAAGGAAATCTGCCGGTAGAGGAAAATTCCCAATTACAAAAAGGTGTGCTTTTTTGAATAATGAAAAAATAATAATTAATTGTTACTCAATGCATTTGTACAAGAAGCCTTCCCTGACCCATCAAATTAGCGGAAGAGCTCCCCTCTCTTTGCTGGGTTGGTGGGAAAGCCCCTCTGTCAACCAGCAGCTGAGCTGTCAAAATCTCCAGGCTGTCGGCTGTGGTTTTGACAGCTCTGCAGCCACAATGTTTTTTCCTTCAGTGGGCGGACGTCAGCCAGGGGAAGATTGGGCAGGTGGTTAAGTCACCACCCACCCAATCCTCTCCTGACTGATAATGGGACAGCCAGCATGGCGCAGGCATGTGTTTTAAAAGGGTCCTTGCTGCTCCAATCTCAGCACTTAAAAACACCCACTCGTGCCATGCAATGACGGGTGTTTTAAAATGATCCTGCCCTGAGCGCTGAGGTCAGAGCAGGAAGGATCCTTTTAAAACACCTGCCCGTGCCATGCCAGCTGTCCCATTCTTAGCGGGGGGGGAGGGGATCAGAGGTGGTGGCAACTTCACCACTTGCCCGATCCTCCCCTGGCTGATGACCGCCTCCTGAAGGAAAAAGCACTGTGGCTGCGAAGCTGTCAAAATTACGGCCAACAGCCAGGTGATTTTGACAGCTTGGCTGCCAGTTGACTGAGGTGCTTTCCCACCAACCCAGCAAAGGGGGGAAGCTCTTCCCCTAATTTGCTGGGTCAGGGAAGGCTTCCCATAGGAATGAATTGGAAGCCTATTATAATCCATTCCCTTTGGAATGGATTAATTGGTTTTCAATGCATTTCTATAAGACGCCTTTTGAATTACAAAAATATTGAATTACTAAAGATCCGTTGGAACAGATTAATTTTGTAATTCAAGGCATCACTCTATTTCCTCTTTATCTCTTATGCCCCTCAATTTCTTACTTCATACTTTTGTTCTTGGTCTTCTAATCTATTTACAGATGGTTTTAAAGCTAGGCCACTGTAAGTGTTATATAAAAAGCAGAAGCATTGAATAAAAATATCTTATTAAACAGATAAATACAATAAACTTACTCTTATGCCACTAACCCTTCTGCCCACACCCATGAAAAATGAAATAGTGGAGAAAACACCATTGCTAGCTCTATGAGGGAAGGAGATGAGAGGGCAGGGAAAACATAGGGGAAACTTACTCCAGACCAAACAAATACTCCTTAGTCTTTAAGGAAGATATTTATTTTTATTTTTTATTTTTTATATTTGTATACCCCACCGATACTGACCACAAGTGAAAAAGAATGCGTTTGTCTCTTCTCTGAAAGATAAACATACAATACAATGTATTGTTTAAATAATATTTCATGCATGGTGAGGGGAAAAGCAGAAGTACATTCCGTGGCCATTTCTTCTGCAGGTGTTTGCATGCTGCTATTTCTTTTTGCCTTTCCTTCTCATCACCTTAAAAAAATACCAAAGATAAAATGCAATAAAATCAAGTTTCAAATATTTATGAAGTAACCAAATCCTCACATTTTTTGACATTTGATAGCAGGGTGTTGAAAATTGCAATAACCCTTAAGGACCCATCAGCCTTTGACAGCTTTATAGGATTACGAGGAAGGTTTCACAGCAGTGCGATGGTAATTTAAAACCAGGCCTCCTCTTATTGTGTTTATAGATGCAAACAGATGTGTGCTCATCATTTCCACACCAAAATAAAACTCATATAGCCCTTGAACTTAGTTAGAACATGTCCCCAGATGATTACACACCCAGGCTGGAGAGGTAAATTTTCAGCTGGAGCATATTCAGGTCAAAGGACCGAGATTTTGTTCTTGCTGCTGCTCTTATTTCCACTTTAAAATTCTGGGATAGTTTTCCTTCCTCTACAATAAATCAGAAATAACAGTAATGTTCAAGACTGCTGAGCCCTAGTTGAATGGCTGTCCGGGGTAAATCTGCGTTTCACCCCAGAGACCATATTAGAAAAACCTCTGAGAAAGGCTGCCATAGATGAACATGAACTACTGTGTACAGTGGTAAAGGCACAATTCCATAAGTCCCTTGAACTTAATCTCTTAACTTAAAGGGTGTATTTTCCTTTGATGGAGGGGCACAAGGCCAGCCTTGCAAGTTTCATTGTTATATGAAACATCATTGTTATAGGAAACAGCCACCCAGAGACCTTTGGGTAGTAGGCTGCATATAAGTTGTATAAATAAATAAATAAATAAATAAATAAATAAATAAATAAATAAATAAATAAATAAATAAATATTTTAAGTTTGAAAGGAATCTTTTCCACCGTTGTTTTAATTTCCTCAATATACCACTCTAGTAAAGTGGATAAAGAGCCTCGTGGCGCAGTGGTTAAATGCCTGTACTGCAGGTAAAACTGTGCTCACGACCTGGGTTCAATCCCTGGTAGCAGGCTCAAGGTTCACTCAGCCTTCCATCCTTCCGAGGTCGGTAAAATGAGTACCCAGCTTGCGGGGGGGGGGGGAATGTGTAGCCTGCACACTGTAATTAAAATTGTAAACCGCCCAGAGACTACTTGTAGTGGTATGGGGCGGTATATAAGCAGAACACTTTGCTTTGCTTTGCTTTAGTATGATGTACCCTGTTATGAATACTCTGGATAGCAGGAAAAAACATGGGAGGTACTTAGTACACATATCACTAACTAAAGAGCAACTTGCAATTAAGTGACTTTCCAGTACCCAGTCTATACCTGTCAAGTCTGCTCAACTGCTGCCCGGGACGAGAGGAGGGAGGCAGAATGCACGCGTGCACGCACACACCCTCTGGCTGAGAGAGAGAGAGAGAGAGAGAGAGAGAGAGAGAGAGAGAGAGAGAGAGAGAGAGAGAGAGAGAGAGATGGAATGGGGGGGGGAGTTCCTGAGCCGGTGGAGAGAGGAGAGGAAGCCACCTAGGGCTATCCTCCAGCCTCCTTTTACCAATCACCTTGGGAAGGGGAAGAGAGTTGCTTGGCAGTGCAGTACGTCCTTCCCTCTGGCTTTCTTTTTCTTTTTTTCTCCTCCCACTGGAAGCACCCACTGCACCTAAAGAGGAAGGGGGTTTTCTTCCTTGCCAGCCTGACCCAGTGACTGGGCTGGCATCTCACCCCCCCAAGCAACGCAGCAGCATCCCCTTCTGCCTCTTTTTTCGGCCTGCCCATCGGGAAGGTGCCGGATAAGCAGTAGTGCTGCCCTGCCCCTTTCCCATGCGTGACTCCATCCTCCCCTAGTACCTGTGGGAGACACATGAGTGAAGTGGGCACTGGCAGCGGCAGCTCCCCCTAAGAGCAGCGGCGTGCAGGAACTTGCAAAAACCATAATTTGAGCCATGTACACCTTCCAAGCCCTCCTTCCAGTTTCCCTGACCTAAGTGGGTGGAGAAGCCACTTCAACTGCATCACTCAGTATGCAGCGCAGATCATGGGCTCCTCCTGTCGCTGAGCGGTGCATGCTGGACAATGTAGTTATTGGCTTCGGAAACATTTAAAAGAAGGCATGTGGAGGAGGAGGAGGAGGAGGAGGAGGAGGAGGAGAATGTGGGACTGGGCTGAGTCTGGCAGGGAACGTGTATCCCTCTAGCCAAGTGAGAGTGGGGGATTGGCTCACACATGGCCACTGGCCAGAGAGTGACTCACCCCTCCCAGCACAGGGCTAGTCATAGACCTCTTGCCTAGGCATAATCCTGGAAATGTCCAGGATAATAATAAATCAAGGAAGACAGCGGGAAAGGTGCTTAAATCCATTACTTTCCCAGCCAAAACGTGATACTTGACAGGTATGAACCAGTCCCAATGGCCCAGATTTCTGCACATGATCCCAAGTTCCAATATACCTCTTCTATCTGCTCTCTTCACACCATATGTAACTTTGTTTCTGTCTACTGTAGATCCCTTTAGTTGCTCAGACAGCCCCCCAAAACTGTGACCTTTCTTTACAAGGAAGTCATTTTAGCTCCTTGATTGTTTTCATTGCCTCTTCCTACACTTTTCACATGTTCATTTTTCAAGACTAGTGCCAAGAAATGTAAACAATATTTCATGTGTGATTATACACTATGGGCAGGCTGATACTGACAGATTCATTCTCTATCGTCTCCCCCCCCATTGCAATTTGATGTGACTTGATACGAGTCTTTGTCCAACACCATTGTCATCGTCATCCTGTTCTGCCAGACCAGATCCATTCCTTCACAACAAATGCGCATATAACAAAGGAAGCCACAGGAGGGACCATCAACAACTAACTCTTCCACTACTCTACTTCTGGGGTAGAGACGTATGCAACACACAATAAACTCTGTTTCCTATTCTGATCTTTTCTTTTTCCTAGAATGAATGTAGCTTCTCCTGCAGAATACCAGCCCTTAAAAAGCCTTTCAGATCTAGTGCGTTCAATATAAAAGAGGAAGTGAAATGAGAAGCCCATGAGCTTGCTTGATGTTTATTTATTTCTATACATTTTACTGAGGCTACCTATGCAGGGAGGCCCACCTAGATGTCACTGAAACACAGTGTGTATGCAGAAACACAGCATGGTGGACTTCATCTTTAGTCCAGCAAGTAATGCAGAAAAAATACCATCTGACATTTCCCAGAACAGCAAGGCAGCACAATGATGCATTACTGATTCATAGCTATGACTAGGGCATTTATAATACTAACTTTGGTAGCATTCATTACAAAATCCCTTGTGCCTCTAAATCCTACTGTCTCAAAGCAAGGGAAGTATGTCACATTAGGCAAAGCCATTTTTGCAATGTGAGCAGATCTCTTTCCACATGCCTCTCTCTCTTCCCTGCACTCTGACCCCTTCCAGATTGGGTTTTAAGTTCTTTCATCTACATGTGCTATAAAATTGTCAGCACTTATAGATTAACAGAGAACAGAGTAAAATCAGGGACAAGGGAGAGCCTGAACCATGAAATCATGCTGGTGGTTGTAAAGGCTGTATGATGTCCTCCAGCCTAGATAAACTATTGCTCATCCAAACAGAGGATACTGGCCTAACCACAAAGCCAGCACTACCGTCAAGCACAATCCCCTGAGGCAGCAAATGCTGAATGATGAGGCATCTTCTTGGCCACTCCCCTCTCCTGAGGGACACAGAGGGCTTTGTGTTCCAGACAATCTGCACTGTTCCCCCTATGATAACCTTTAGGCCATGATTCCTGTGGAGAATGAGCATTGATGTGAAATTCAAGTGCCAGTCACATTAGCTCTTGTAGGAGGAGCAGAGAGAGGTATCATCTGGTCCTTAAGAGATCAAAATATTTTAGATCTTCCCTGGCTAGACAACAAACATGTTTAAGGATAGTCCCTAGTTTCTGATGTACCGTACTTTTAAAAAAGTTTTTTAATTTTTTTTAGCAAAACACTTTTTGGTACACTAAAAAGAGGCACTACTACTATAGGATGTAATATGTACGGCAATACTATCTTAGTATCTCTGTCATCATGTTTCTTCTAAAGCTAAATTATTCTACATATAAACTCAAAGGATGCTGGTGCAAATTTGGAGAAAGGAATGTGATGACAGAAATCACACACCTTTTTTCTAGAACCACTGTGACTATACAGGACACCACATACTATCATCCTACACAGAGAGGGGGGGAGGGAGGGAGGGAGAGGGAGAGAGAATCTCTCAGTGCTGTTCTCTCTGTGTCTGAAAGCAGAGGCAATTCAGAACAAAAATCAGTAGAAAGCAGGAAACCATCATTTCTTTCCATCCCTCTCATAAATAGGTAACATTGAAAAGGGATTTTTCCTCCTTTATGGAAGGATAACAAGACAGATGTGGTGAATGTTAAAAAGCAGGAGACTACAAAGCTAAAAATGCAATGATAGCCGCCTGATAAGTCTGGCAAAAACTCTACCAAGCCATGGGAATTTTGCAGCCTCCTATAAAATGTCGTGTTTCTGTTTACATTTACTCTCAGCAAGGATAACCTGCTGTTCTGTCTACATATGCTACCAGATGAAATATCTGCTCAACAGAGCAGCTTTTAAAATATGTACATATTTATCAGCTTCAGCCTACATCCATAAGTCTACCTTAACCATTTCTGCAAAACAGAGATAAAGAATGTTTACAAGAAAAGAACAGTGTGTGTGTATGTGCGCGCGTACAGGCTCGTGCACATGAATTTTTAAATAAACCTAGACAGTTTATAAGGAGGGTTACTGCATCAGCAGGTCATTCAAATGAAAATCCCCCCCCCTCACAATTAAATTCTCAGCATTATCTAGTTGATCAGTTTATTTGAAGACTGCCAGCCTAATATATAAACTTCCCTTTGTGGTCAAAATGTCTTTATCAGATAGCAAGGCTTTTGTTTAAAACACTACTTTCAGTTCTTGCTTTGGGGTTTTTTGAATACACAGCATGGAGTAACTGGATATTTCCTTGCCTCTTTTAAAAGTGTGCTTCTTCTGTCTGTCTGTATTTTGTAATTTCCTGTCAAATACTTCACCATAATTAACTTTCCTTGCTCCAATCTACTTTCTTTTCTTTTGTTAAATAAAAAAACTATTCCCCTTCCTGGGGATGGTAATAACATGCTGATTATCTGTGGCCACAATCTGCTTGCCTTTCCTTTCATCTCTTCCTACCCATCAGTGCCCTTTGGATTTCAACTCTTAAGGAGAGATGGTTAGAGGAGGAGCAAGCTTACAGGTCTGAAGATAGAACAGATCATTAGCATTTACAGTATTGGGTCAATCTGCTGCACAAATCAAAGCTAATAATAATAATTAAGGTAGGCCCGCTTCTGAAGAGTCCATGTTGCTTAAAAATTATGAGTTTTAAGCAGAAGTCAGAATCCATTCTCCCAATGGCCAGAGCAGCAGCGAAACTAAGAATGTTAGGAGGCTAACATAGACGAGAGAAGATATTTTTCTATGAAGGGCCACTGATTCACAGCAAAAATAATCAACAAACTTCAACCGGTGGCAAGCTTTATGAGAGCTAGATTGGGCAGAACCAGAGGCCCAACTGAACACAGAACAAGCATGGCATGACTCAACACCAACAGCTTTCTATTTATTTTATTAATGAATACTTATAACCTACTGATAACAGACTATTTTCAAGGCTATTAACAACACCAGTAAAAATGTAAGACAAACACAACACACAAGAACAGAATTTGCCGAGATACAGAAAAGACTTACCCAAAGAGATATGTATTCAAAAGATAAAATTGTTGGAGCATGTGACCCACAGTGTACAGTACTTCATAACCATAAATGTCCACCTCTAGATGACTGCAGAGTGGAATTTAGGAACATGATGAGGTATCACCAGGAGGACCTGCAAACCACCTTTTTTCTTGATATGTGCCACCCTCTCTGCTAGAGATGGGGACATATCAGGAAAATGGTGATTCATTTTGATTTGTGATTCATCAAGCTAACAAAAAACAAAATATGTCTTTTCTGAAAAATTGACAAATTGATTCATAAATTTGTGCTTTACTTTAAAGCCTATAAAATGGCCTCCAAGTATCAAGTCATGTGAATACAAATTGATGGATTAGCAATTTTTGAACAATTTGCAATTCATTTTTAAAATTTGTGCCTGTGTCTACTTTCTAGCTTTTCTGCTATGTGTCATCCTCTCTTTCTTTCTTGCACTCACAGTACCAGCAGTAAAGAGGAGGTAATGAATTCCCAGAGGAATAGGAAGTTATTGGTTCTGAAATAACCTGCGGGAGCCCAGCTGATGTTCAGAAGCCTCCAAAATTCAATCAGTCAATCTCTTATTTTGCTCTGCACCCGTGTGGGGCTGAGCTCCAAAAAGGAAGAAAGCAAAGCTTATATACCGCCCCATACCACTTCAAGTAGTTTCTGGGCGGTTTACAGTTTAATTATGCAGGCTACACATTGCCCCCCCTTCTCAGCAAGCTGAGTACTCATTTTACCGACCTTGGAAGGAAGGAAGGCTGAGTCAACCATGAGCCTGCTACCTGGGAGTGAGCACAATTTTAGCCACAGTACAGGCATTTAACCACTGCGCCACGGGGCTCTTAACATCATCAGAAGCCTCTGATGTCATCATTCCTTCTCCCTTGTGCTGGCCAATCAGGAGCTGTGCATGGAAATGCACCATCCCGCTCTCTGTCTGATTGGCCAGCACCAGGGAAAAGGAATGATGATGTTGGAGGCTTCTTTATCGTTGGAGCTCAGCCCCGCACAGGCACAAAGAAATGTATGGGATTGGCTGATTGCATTTTGGAGGCTTCCAAACACCAGCTGGGCTCCCCCGGGTCATTTCAGAACTGGTAGCTTCCGAAATGAATAGCTAATCCCTACAGAGGAGCAGTCTTGAAAGGAAGAGAATGCATGCATCACCCAAAGACATGGGCACGCTGAAGATTGCAATAAAGTATCTTCGAACTCCAGCATCTCAAACTATTGCATTATTTTGACCTCCCATTTCTTCAATGAAAATCACTGTCCATCATTTTAACCATACAAATGCCAAACAGAATATGAAGGGTCCATTATGGTGTTGTTCCACCTCAAGGGTGAACACTAGCTTTTCACTACACCCTGTAGTGGCCTCCCAAAATGGACAAATATCCCCATCCAGTCCATTTTTGCACAGTAGTTCAATGACAGTGCACATACCTACCTAATCCAAAGCCTCCTCTGTTGTGCACTTCCAAACACAGTCATTTTTCCTTTTTTCCACCACATGTGGAGGTTGCCTAGTCATTTTGAACAAGTTCATATTATTGGTGTCTCGCACAGCAAGAGAATGTAAGAATTGCTACAGCTTCTGTGTTGTGTATGATTTCAGACAGTGGCCAAAATTACTACATCAGCACATGTCTCCATTATTCATCTGTAGCTGCATACAGATTAGCATCACAGTAACAAATGTGGTGTAAGGCCCCACTATGTGGTTCACTGAAGGATTGGAAGCACAGGTACTCAAACAAATCAATCAAGATACATTTATAAAGGTTCCTGCCTAGAATGAAAATTTAACTTTTGACATATTTCATTCTTCCTTTCATAACAAATAACTGAATTCATGAAGTTGGAAAGTTCTGCATTTCCCGTCATTTCCCCTCCTTGCTTTTTCCATTAGCACACTTGTAAGCCCACTTCTTCCTTGAACAGAATTTCATCACAAGTTCAGAGTTCAGAAAGGATAGATTGGATCATGGCATGAAGGGTGTACATCCAATCCACCTCCCAAAACCTATATGAACTACACTCAGATTCATATTTCCTCCCATACTCTTCCATTGTAACTTTCTGAGTGATTCTACGGCATATTTTGGGTTTGCCATTGTTACTATACCTACAGCTTTTACCCTAGATATTCCAGTCCGGTGTTTTACAACCTGCTCCTAACCTATGCTGACAGATACATATGTGTATTTTTTTATTTGTTATGCTGTTTCACATTATATATTGCTTCGTTCTGTTGTGATGTGTTTTGTAAACTGCCCAGAGTGGCTGTGCTGTCAGATGGCATGGTTATAGAAATTCAATAAATAAATAAATAAATAAATAAATAAATAAATAAATAAATAAATAAATAAATTCTTTGATAAAGGCAGCAAGCAGTTGCTGCAGCACACAGATCCCATGCAAATAGTAATTAAATGTTTCCACTGTGACACATGAGTATGAAAAAGGAACAGAACAGCAAGTAAGCATATGCATATATGCAAGGTATCCCGAAAAAGAACTAAATGTATAAAGTGAATGAACACCTCAGACAGCTGTCTTCATCAAAATTACACCCCACCTCCCCCTTCTGGTAAATAAGGAGCAATTAAAAAATTCACAGTAGAAATCAGTCCCATTAATCAAATTCAAGCCACAGACTGATGAACAGCCATTAAAGTTGTCTAAACAATTTTGTTAACCTTTAATAAAAATAAGTAGGGAATGTACACTATAAACCAGTTCACAGCTGAGCCCGATGCAGCCTTTGTTGAAACAATGTGTGGCAAAATACAGTACTTAGTTGCCTGCAATTCTACCAGAACTACTGCTGACCAAACCAATTTTAAAAAAAGGTTTAACTTGATTTGGCAATTCCATAGCCCACAACACCAATCTTCTCCTAAACTCCTGAGACACAGTGAAGAACAGAAAGCGCTACCCAAAGGAAACATACAGAATAACACTGAGTGTGTTGCTGGTGCCATTGCTATAGACTCAACAGATCTGTAAGCTGTTCATGGTAGACACTTCCCCCAGTTCACCCAAAAGTGTGGGGACACTGCAACTACACCAATGCTGAGCTCACATTAAAGCAAAAATGACCATATGAAAACACAGAATCCCTTGTGCAGGTCTAAAACAAATAATATATGAACATATATTTATGAATTGTCCACATGTACAAATAAATGATATTTCTCACTTAGCACCTACTGTACATTTAAATCTAATGATAAAATTTAGATCTAAGTAGGTACAGGAGCTAAGCAAAGGTTGCCCAGTAACATTTTTACCCCCCAGCTCTGGCTTTTGTCAGCATTTAAAACAACTACTAGTTATCTGGTATCCACCAAAGGGGGGAAAACTGACATCTAATTGAGAACTAGGGTTTTGTTGATCACCAACAGTTCTAAGTGGATTACTCTTTGCAATTTAAGGAGAAGTCTAGCCTTTTCACCAAAACAAAATCTTAAGCCAAATGAAATCTAGAAGTTGGCACAGCAGCAATCCTGGAAGACCAAAGTTTATGCGGTCTGTTCCACTTACAAAACATGCCACGTTGAAAGCACAAAGGATGAGTCAATGTGAATGCTCTTCATGTAACTGGAGCAAGACATCTGGACAAGAACAATGCCTGATCATTAGATCATCAGTTTTACAACAGTGCCCACTTTTATTACTTCCTAACATAATTCTCAACAGGTGTATTTAGAAGCAAGTTCCACTTAATGTCTCCTACCTTCCTTAATATATGTTTGGAGATTTCATAAGGAATTTCCTAAGGCAAAGATTTAGGCCACACCAGACCCAACTATGTGATGAACTGCTTACTACAGCTTGCAAACCAAGCCCAGCAGATGGGATTTTTCTCAGTGATAGTCATATGGAATCCATAATATCCCAAATTGTCCTTGGTACTATTTTTACCCTAGGGATTTGGTCATGCTTTCAGTATCCCAGACTGCTGGATTTCCTGAAAGGGTGTTCAACCATAACATGTTGAGTTACAGTAGCTACAGATGCTATAGCATTAAGAAAAAAAGTTCATTTTCGGGCAAAAAAAAAAGTCATGTACTCAAGACAGGACAAAATTACAATATTTTATAAAACATAATTCAATGAAATTTCCCTATTCCTTATTTGTTTAAGACATGAATGAACATAAGTAGGATGGAACCTATTTTAAACCGTTTCATCCTTTTCCAAAACTTAACAACCAACCTGGTTGAAGGTCAGATCCCTAAATGGCCACTAGAATAGAGCCACTGGAATAGAATTGGGCTACCAGTGCAGTGCCTTTGGCCCTAATGGTAGTGTGCATCTGTTCGGCATACCCACCATATTCATTATCAAATTTAAGAACTTGTACCAATGATAGAGCTACTGCTTCAAGATGGAGAATAGCTACATGGACTTCTTCAAGATTACCACCAGGGACATACAAGGCTGTATCTTGTCCCTACTCCTCTTCTTTGTGGCCCTTGACTATGTTTTTTGCTGGAGTACATAGCAGGACAGGCATCCACTGGACCGAACAAAGTTATCTTGGTGACTTGAATTTCACCAATGATCTCTCAGATGGACTGAAACATACCATGACTGTCCTAAATGAAAAGGGATAAGTACCAAAAAACTGAAGATCATGCATGTGAGCTCCATGGACCCATTGAAGGGAATTGTACTTGGACAGCAGCACCATTTCTAAGCACCACTTAGAAGAAGTGGAGAGGTTAACTTATTTGAGTAGTGTGATTGCCCAGAATGGAGATGCAGAAGTGGTCGTGAAGTGCCACATTGGCAAGGTGACAGCCATTTTTTAGAAGATGAACAGGTTCTGGACCTCACCATCCATATCACTGAAGATTGGGTTCCACTTGTTCACCACTACTGTGATCCCAAAAGCTATTTATGCCAATGAGATTTGAAGACTTCCCAATAGCAAATATCAACAAGATGCTTGATGTCTTCCAATAGAGATGCCTCTGCTCAATTCTAAAGATCCACATTACCAATGAAGAAGTGCTCCAAAGGAGTGGCTTATGTAAATTTCATAATATTGTCACATGTAGATGACTCCAAATGTCACTATATATTGAAGGAGGGGATGCCGAAACACTTGCACAAGACCGAACAAGCTAGAGAATCCTTGCTGCCCAATATGCTACATAGCACGACATGGATTTACGACACAGAGAGAGTGGTACTGTAAAGAGGTCCTGGCTCTGTATTATATTTACAATGGAATCAGTTCTACAATAAAGTTAGAGCAAGAGTAAGCCTACTGTAAAAGATATATAGCAAAGTTTGAAGGTTATATAATAGATGCTAATATCTGCTTTTTCACTCCATATTAATCCGAACTAAATTCTATCTCTGTTTCTATATTCACAATTATCTTAATGGAACAGAATTCATGCTCCACTTATAAGCATTAAATAAGTAACATAATCCAAGTTTCTTTCTGTTTCTAAAGGCATTTTATACTTTCCCTGAACCACAATAGGGCTTCTTCAGGCAGATTGGATATGTAAAATTTCAGCACATTTAAAACAGAATGAACTGCAAGATGAAGTAAACTAAAAACCATGCGTAGTAAGTACAGAATACACTAAAAGGTTGGTGAAATAAAAGCATCTTAAATCTTTATTACTTTTTAACCAACCACTCTTTGAGTAAGGCAGGCTGGCTGGATGTGCTTCACAGTGCACAAATCTACGCCTCAGGGAATTATCTTCTCCCTTAATCATTTCAAGGCCTCTTGCCAACAAAGGTGATCTCACTCCTTAGGGCAGAGACGAATAACTGGATTTTCCTCCCACATCCAGATTCAGGAATAAGATGCCAGTGCAACCAATCAAAACTGCAAATTCTGCCAGCAGGGCACCAATTTCCATTTCCCCTTCCAACTGTAAAGGACTAGCTCAAAGGCTGCAGAGGGCCTGCTTTTCTATATATAAATTATTTTATTTTATTTTTATTTTATTCTTTGGCTAAACCACTCCACACTGAGAAGACAGATCTACTTGCATTTCAGCCAGATCGGGTGATGTGTGGAACCAATGAGGTTCTCGCTGGCCTTATATAACTGCTGCCTTAAGGTCTGGCTCCCCAACCTGAGCAATATGTCAGCAGGAGTGGTTGTTCCGCAGACTCCTGGAACCTTGCGTTGCCTGAAGCTCCGTCACTCTTCACTTTATCTTTAGCCTTGCCTCGCCTCCCTGAAGCTCTGTTTTATTCTGTCTCACCCTTGCTGAAGGCTTACCCTATCTTGTCTGAAGCTCTGTCTTGCCTTATCTCACTTGAGGTTCTGCTGAGCCCTGATTGAATCACCACTGAGCTGCTGATGCACCTTTCTCTTCTGTCTCCCAGCCAGCCATGGTGACTGAAGATGAAAACAGAATGCATGGGGCAAGCAACACCCAAGGTCAAAAAGCTTCCTGCAGAGTTTTACCTACTGTCTATGCTGCTCTACGCTAGTCTAGATTACTGTATTCTCAGCTGGTTCACATTCTTGCTCTCCCTGCCCACTCTAGTGCCTAAAAGAAACATGGATTTAGCCAAGACTCCAGAATGATTAGGCCCGGGCCATTAGTCTGGGCTGTTCTGCGTCACTGTTCACTCTTTAAAAGGGCAGCTGTTATTGCTAACATATTCTGGCAAGTCAGGATGCATGAGAGAGGTCATTCCTCCTGCACCTCACACTACTCAAATTAAACTGCCTTAGTATGCAGTGGGGTTTGTCTGTGTCATAACAGAGGTCATATTAAGTGTCCATGTCTGGTTAGGTTGCTTTTAATGGCAATGGGTTGCCCAATGCCTTTCCTAAGCTGTATAAACCAAGGATGAGCCAAGTGTCAGCTGTCTAAGGCTGTGTAAGCAAGCACTTCCTCTGAAGGTAATAAAGTGGATGCCAGTATATCACCAATCAAGAACAAGCAGATATATCACTGGGCTCCAGAATACATTTCCCACTCTAGTTCACAACCAGATTAACCATAACCTGCCTTTGGGAAGAAAATACATCACATTTGAAAGAGAGAAGAGGGAAAACTCTGGCCAAACAAGCAAATAAGCTGTTGCTGTTGTCACCTGATTATCAGAAACAGAAAAGAGAAGGGAACAAGGCCTCATTTGCCAGCACCCCACCACCAACACACCACAATCACAGAAAACAAAAGACTGTTCAAAGTTTATCTTAGGCCTCTCAGAGTTAGTATGTATGTTGAGCAGAGGTCATGTGAAAGTGCTTACACTCTCCCTCACCGGAAGGTACTTATCACATTTGAAGCTGTTCACAAGTAACAGCTCATGTAAACGCATCATTTTTTTTAAAGAAAAAATGTTCCAACACAATCCCTTCCAGAAGGCCACTGATAACAAGACAGCTCCCGATCAGCATTACCCACCAGTAAGTTTGCATATGAAACAATATAAGGAACTGGTCACATGCCATTTCAGCTACATTGTGAAAGAGAAAATGGAAGAACAGCACTTCCAGCTACTCTTCCTTTTTCCAAACAGATCAAAGATACTGAAAAGTATGCCTCAACACACAGCTGGATATATGAAACACATGACAAACAGATGCCAGTATTAAGAAAGCAATGACTTTTAGGTCTCCTGTAAACTTTGCAGTGATGTGGTGAAAATTACATCCATTCTGCCTAGTGTAACTGTATGACAATTACCAAACTGTCACTTCAAGTTGAGTTACTTCAAGTTGCCCCGTAGGCTATTTTACACAACACATTATACCATGCTGTTTACAATCCTTTTGAAACATATAATCTCTTGGTGTTACTCTCTGGTATAAGCACACACTGCTCTAATTTAGAATGGGGCCAGAAGGTTTGAATCTTTTATTGGACATGGGGAAATTATTATTATAAACGTAGAACTGGAGAGTCCTATGGATCATTGGATCCAGCCCCTGTCAAGGAGGCATCATGGGGGGATCGAACCCCGCCCCCGCCCCCCAGTCTCTGGCTCTGCAGCCAGAGAACTAAACCACTGAGCTATCCAGATGAAACTGCATCTGTTCAAAATGAGTGGGGTTCCTCCCTTTTTAAACCCTTCCCAAAGAGTTTTTTTTGGGGGGGGAACAAGCGGGACAAGGTTTAAAGTTCCCCCAGTTCTCTGCTAATATTGCTTCAGATTGACTACCACAAACACTCACTAGAGAATAAAAAGAAAAGGAGCTTAAAACTGCAGGATGTGTACAGCAGACAGGTGCATTTTACAGGATCCAAACTATGTAATACAACACATAATTGTAAGTGCTAGGATTCTGTATGCACAATTTTGGAAACAAGCTGAAATTCCAGCAGAGGAAGAGCTGTATTTCAAGATAAGAGACTGTATGGAAATCGATAAGCTTGCTGGCTATCTGAAAGGATATCACGAAGAAATTTTTACAAGAAGATGGCAAGGAGTGGCAGTTGAGCTTGATAACCATTAAGTCTTATACACCCAATGGTATACAGCACGAGTTTTGTACTTAATACTGTCTGGTCTTTGTTTTTCAAACTGTATCCAATGTACCCATTGTCCCCTATTTTCCCCTTTCCCCTCCCCCTCCCCCTCCTTTCTTTTTTTTCCTATTCCTTCCCTTTTACCCTATTTTCAAAGAAAGCAATAAAACCTTAAACCTCCAGGATGTGGATTTTGAATACTTCCTAGTTTAACCCTGAGTGGTAGAATCAACTTTGAGAATAATTATACTGCCAGCATTAGCTTTTCTCTGGATCACAAATATGGCTAAAGGAAAAAGTAAAAACAATATTTTTAAATGGCTCCAAAACCTCTTGAAAATTCCCTCAGTGCACCATACCACACCAGTAGCTGAAAACTGGGCCTTATTTTTAGAAGAAATCAGGACATCCGAACAACTGAATTTAGTGGCTCAAAAGGAAGAAAGTGGTGACCTGTTTTCAGAAATACTCATTTTGGAAGTTTCATCTTTTGAACTTTGCCCAGACTCTCTTTTTGTTTTGAAGACACCATGTGTGCATCTAAATAAAAGCAGAATGATTTTGGAGGAGGAAGAGGATGGGGCACAGGAGAAAGGGATATGTAATTTGAATAACCAAAATACCTGGGGTCACCCATTTCATTTTCAATGTGCAATAATTTGCAGTTCAATCATTCAATTAAATATTCTTTTGGAAGAGCATTAAGTTTTATGCATGTTATACTCTGGGCTGGAGAGCCCAGTGTTTTAGGTCTCTGGCTGTGGAGCCAGAAGTCAGGAGTTCAATTCCCTTGTACGCCTCCTGTAAAAAGAGGCAACCTATGTGGCCTTGGGCAAGCTGTACATTCCCAGGATATCCCCATAAGAAAGGAATGATAAACCATTTCTGAGTATTCTCTAGTACACTGAAACACCCTGAAAAGGGTTGCTGTAAATTAGAATTAATTTGCAAGCACGTGGTCATCATTACTACTAACATTTTGAAGATAACATTAATTTTACAGAGTAACAGCAACTTTTTACCAACTTGATAGACATCCTGTTTGTATTGGAAACAGTCAGGTGTTGTACAGAGCGGAGAGCAGCGTTTGTAAGTCGAATTAAGTTGAGGTATCACTGTAAAAGGTAAATACTTTTGACTGACTGACTGACTGGTTGACTGATTGATTGATAGAAATCAAAGGGATATTCATCTACAATGCAATTAAATAACATATTATTTCAGTCCATCCAGATTTTAAATAGCTTAAACCTAAGTGACCTGGTTTTTCTGCTCTTCCATGATTGTTTAAAAATGCATCTAACTTAAAAGGATCAGGCAGTTTCTAGCTGTGTAATGTACTAATTCAACAGAACAATGATCCATTCATTTTTCTTAAAAGGTACAAACATCGCAACAGTGGAGTTCAAGCAAGTCCTTGGTGAAAGCATTTGAAGATTGTTAAGCAGAGAGAGAGAAACTGCTCATGGAGCCCTGCTGGTGAGTCATGTGCATTTTCCAGACTCTATAAGCTCCTTCAATCATGCTAATTGCACACGCTATGTTTCAGACGCATCCCGGGCAGATTACCCAATCAGAGCATTTGAATTTCCAATAAGAAAATCATGTGTGTATTCCTGCTGCCACATGTGCATTTTTAATTACCTCTGCTTCAGGCACTGCATTTGATGAGGCATGCAGCTTTGAAATTTTGTATCTTCTGTTACGTCTTTGGAGGTTCTGAGTGCTCAGTTGTGAAAGCTATTGCTGTGCTGAGCATCCATGAGGGTCTATTAAAGAAAGTTAACAGATGACACAGAAAACGGGCTTGGGTGGGCTGAGAAAAAGCTAAAAGGGAAATAAAACAGGTTTCCTGCCCCTCCCCCAGTTAGTTTTATGCATTCTTTGGGCATGTGGCAGTGTAACTTTCAGCCAGTATACTGCTTTGACACAACTATATGTACAAAGGGGAGAAGAAGTTGTACACTTGCCCTTCTCTGTGTGCACAAAAGAAAAAGGTCCCAACTGAGAGAAGCAAATGTCAATGTGAACAGAAGTTGTGAATTTATGAAAGAATCGCTAGATATTACACACATCCTTTCACAATACAGGAGGTAATTTTCTCCAGCAAAAAGATGAACCAAAACAAATTTGCTACATAACCCATAGGACCCAAGGGACAAGCCATATGAGGAACTAAATATGCTCCTGCCAAAAACAGCCACTTTGCATATACCAAAGGACAAAAGGGATCCAGATGCATAGTTGCTGTTTTTAACAGGGGCCGCATGCTTACCACTTCAGCTAATTTGAATGTAACGTAGACTCAACTTATCACCAGTGGTGCTTATTAAATATGTACAAAAAACTATCAACTTACACAGATACACTTAATCAATCACAAAACCTGCTCTGGTCTTGAAAATGAACCTTTTTTCATGCATGGCAATGGATGGACAGAATATCTACCCAAAGGATGGATTTTCTAATATATCCTGCTTTGTATTTGAACATGAAATCAATATGTAATGTAATATAAGACAGTTGGCCAAAATTTCACAAGGTCTCCTAGTTATCCATTTATTTATTTATTTTTGTTTTGTTTTTATTTTACTTTAGTTGGGTATGAAAAGGATCTTTTCCCTCTCTCAGACATGAAAAGCCAGGGTAGTTATCACTTCATCAAAATGCTTCAGAATGCCAGATCAGCATCTTTGTAGACTTGGTGGAATTACCATCACCTGTGCTTTAGTGAGGATACCGGATATACAAAAACTGGAAACTGAGAACTACAATTTTTAAAAAATGGTTTGGAGTGAAAACATTGTGCAACCCATTTTAAGGAAGTTTCCCAAAATTAAAATATTTGAAGTGTACCTACTACCCAGATATGACAAAATAGCCTTCCCTGCTAGCTACACAAAATTTCTAAAACGTTTGCTTCCTGCCATTTCTAGTTATTAGGGGATTATACATGACTTTTTAAACATCTTTCACTGGAAGACACATTCTAACCAGAGACTTATCCACAATCACCCCCATTCCAAAACATTCATGCCTCTTTGATCTGTAGCCTGATACTTAAATAATGCAAATTAGCATACAATCTAAATACCTACTGAAACACAAATGTGTTCTACACAGCTTTGATTGCTAAGCTAGTTCCCTCCAAGTGTTCCATAAAAGAAAAAATTCCATCAACTATAACTTCCTCCTCATTTCAGCCTCTCTTTGACTGCTTATTTGCCACAAGCCTTTCTTTTTCTATATAGTTTTCTGCTCCCCCCCCTTTTTTTTTTTTTTTTTGCTATGAACTAAGCAAATCCAGCTATCGGTAATCATTAGGAGTCAACTACAAACTCATGTGCATCCAGGAACATAAATCTAAACTGTTATTTAATATGAGAGGCACCAGACATCACCCGGGAGTGGATTGTGTGTACCAAGCAGAGATGTCAAGATGCCACCATTCCATTGCCTTATTATTCTGTGGGTTGATGATTCTTTGCATTCTGTTTTAACCTCTCCTCAGTTTTTAATTGCATACATCCCCTGTGTAATTTCTGAAATGTTATTAATGCAGTTTCTTCTTGCAGCTGAAGTCTGCCCCTACCATTAACTACATAATCAATATTTATAAATCCCAGAAATATTACTCTTAAGAGTGACAGAGTCGAAGCAGGGGCTCTCATTCACCAGGGAAGTGTAAATCCGAACTAAGGTAACATTTAATATTCTCTACTAATGAAGTGGAGAACACAGAAAGTATGTACAATATGACAAATCTTTTTATGGTATTAGCAAAGGGCTCCACAGACAACTTGATGAATAAATATCTACTATCTACAGGGATATCCATGTCTCTCATTTGGAGTCATTACTCGTGAGATTTTTAGATTGATCAGAACAGATGACCTTTCATTACTTTTTGTTAGGCAAGAACAAAGTTTATACCACACAAATTGTGATATACATTAATTTATTGACACAGAGGCACAGTTCACAGTTCTCAACTGGCTTCTTTGTCATACACCCTAAGGATGAGGGTGTTTACCCTTAGGTGGGCTAGAGTCTATGGAGGATGATTAAATGCTATAAAAAGCATCTTATTTTGCCATTTTGTGATTTGCTTTTGTTCTGCAGTTTTTAGCTTTGTATAATCTAACTGGACACATATATATCTTTTAATTATATGTATCAACTATTTATTTATATTAATGTTTGTTTCTCTGATGCCAATAAATGTTTTCCAATATTGATATCAATTCTGTGCTGATCTGAGCAAATATATTTATTTAGATTTATACCCTTTTCTCAAATAATGGCACCTATTCAGTGTAGGCTAGACTGTGTAGGGAAATCCTTTTCTACAGTCATTACTGTAGGTTTTGTTTAAAATTTCATCTGGCAAGAAGAGCTGCTGATCAGTTAGGACTCAATGAAGAGGAAATCACTGTAAAAGTCAACTTTTCTTATTTGTTAGATTAACAAAAAAACCCTTCAATTAAAGCTTTCTTATGGAAGCCTTTGAAATTAATAAATAGGAAAAGAGATGCTTTAATTAAAGGATGTATTTAGAACATCACGATGGTGATTTATATTTCAATGTGAAAACTCTAGGTAGTATCCCTTCTATTTTTAAATGTAGGTTTTCTAACGGAAGGTTTGCGGTAAGATGTAAGAACCCATAACTCAATTTACCTCAGGATCTGTCCAGAAACAGGAAGGAACATCAGCTCACAGTTCTTCAGTCCTTTAATTACTGCCTCTCTGAAGCATTGGGCTCACCCATGAGTCATCCCTGAGAAAGAAAAAGCACCTATTAGCAATGTCTTAAGTCATATTATGTTTTTAGAAAAGGCTGCAAAGGAAATACAATTAAAATAATATGCATTAGGCAAACATCAGAAATAAATTTGTTCCTAAAAGGTTCTGAAAACAAGGCAACACTACATTTTTGACACTTTTGGTGTTCCATTGTATTGGGACTTACATCATGTATGATTCACATTAATATCTTATATCAGGAAGCCCATCGTTTAAAAGATTTTCCAAAATGTGCATGACTGGAAAGGTTAGTATATCCTGCTATATTCTTCATACACACATGGATTTTTGTACTTAGTGCATTTTGGATTTCCAGGAATCTATATTTTAAGTCATTTCAAGTCAAGCAGGAATAAGAATCTGTGTTGGCGCTTTGACTTCCATGTGTTGTTTACATATGTATTTTAACAGACAGAGACTGAATAGCATTTTGAGTTGAGTAAAGTTTGTCAGTGTAGACTTGGGCAAACTATGGAGTCCTAAAGCATCACCAGAAAAAGCGAATGGTAAACGTGTCTGAGTATTTTATATCTAGAAAGCTTTGGACGCAATTGCTGTAAGTTAGAATCAACTTGTTACATCATAATTACTACCAAGCTACTTCAAGAGCCCATGAGCATTTCATTTACTAGTTTCGCATAGCTGTATACCTCCTAGACTAAAAATATACAAACTATCTCTTTTTCTCAACAAATATTTACAAACTATGTTAGGCTTTCCTAAAGAAACCAAAACCCCTGTTGTCCATCTGGAAGCAATGCTTTTGTACAGTGAAGCTATTGCATATATACATGCTATTTAACTGAAAAGGAGAATGGGATCAGCTTTAATATTGTCTGCTTTTAGAGATACGTTGAATTATTACTGCACAAGTGTGCAGCAATAGATATTGTGTGATGGCCCAATTCAGCATTCCATAAGGCAATTTTCAAAAAAAGATGGGAGGGATACAAAATTATATTTCTGAACTGGATCTTGTATCTGCACAAAATTTGAAACAGATGTAGCAGACAGTCTTGCTCTATGCCAAATTAGATGGTGTTTGGGCAAACGGTTTTCTAGTTGTACTGATGACAAATTGGCTTTTTATGTTGATTTAATGTTATTTGTAAAATGTTGGTTTTGGCTTTTAGCTGAAACAATATATATTTGATTATATTATTTGAGTATATTTTGTAATGACTAAAATTATACATCTGTCTTCCTATTATCTGACTGACTGACTGACTGATTTTTAGCTTGCATTTAAAGTCTCTTTTATCACTGCATGGAATCTTACAAATAAGATTTTTCACAAATATTCAAATTTATTATTTCTTCAATCCAAGAAGCAGTAGTGGCAAGCTATCCTTTATAAGTGCCCACTATAGATTTCTGTATTCTTGCTTTAATAACCAAATATTCTTCGATCCCCTCGCATGACATAAACTTCTAGATAAAGATTGGGAGAATCTTATCTGTACACTAAATTAAATCCTACAAAGAACTTGATTACATGCAAGACAAGTAAGAAATTCGCTTTTACGTTCAAATAAAAACAATCCAATCATAGAAGCAAACTGTAATAAAAGAAAGGATAACCATATTAAAATATATTTAATATGTAGCATAAATCAATAATAAAGTAGAATAAAATCAGAAACATTCCATACAGAACACAGCAGTCTGATTAATCACAAGAAATGTAAATCCAATTATGCAAAAATAATCCTATGGCTGGCTCACAGGTGACATATTTAATAGGTAAATACCAAAGATTTATTGTCCCAGAAGAATATTAAATGACACTAGAGCAGGCCTATTGAATCAATGGAGAATTAATAGTTCTCTATATGTTCCATTGATTCAAATGGGCCTACAGCCATCCCCTGCCATTTCGCAGTTCATATACTGCGGTCCCAGTATATCGTAGGACTGCAGTATATGAAGGCAAGGCCCCCTGGGGCAAGCTGTGTGGGCCTGTTTGAGGCCTCCTGCACTTACCCCAGGCCTGGCACTGCCCAGAGCGGGTCTCCAACAGGCTTCACAGGCCTATCGGAGGCCCCAGAAATGGTTTCTGAAAAACCGGAAGTGTCTTCTGGATTACCCAAAACCACTTCTGGGGCCTCCAACAGGCCCGGGAAGCCTGTCGGAGGTCCATTCAGGGCAAGTTTAGGTAAGTCTAAAGTAAGTTTAGGAGGCCCCAGACAGCCCCCAGTCCCGACCTGACCCAACATCCACATATTGTGGATTTTCCTTTATTGTGGGTCGGGAGATTATTATACTCTAATTGTGACTTACTTCAGCACAGTAAATCTTTCACCCTGAAAGAATATGAGGACTTTCCCCAAGTTCTAGAACTATGCATTCTTACTTGTTTCATCCTCACTGGCAATGATGAGAAAATGCAGAATTACGCTATTCTTCTTGCACTATAGGAGAGACATTTTGTTGTACTCTCAACAAGACAAGAATGAGAAGTACCTTTTGATCAAATTAAGTAAAATACACTAATGCTTTAATTCAAGTAACACTTCTACACAAATTACACAAAATGACAATGGGCTTTACTAGATGGACATTTAAGGGTCAGAAGCTGAGTATGTGTTTATATATCTGCTGTACTTCTCAGTGGAAACAAGTACAAATTTTGCGCATACAGTGAGACATGAAAAATCAGAACCCCCGGATGCCACTAAGTAAGTTATAAACCAGTTTTATGGACAAACAATGAGTGTGAGGGGATACAGAGATTAAAATATCTGGGGCAATGCATGTAGTGCCCTCCAGAGGCCTGGGGGAGGGGCTAACACAACCTTACATCAACTGGAAGTTACCAGCTTGGCTTTATATTCAGACAAGCCATTGATCTACATTCTCCAAGATCTACACACAGGCTCCCTAACTCTTAGGCAGAGGTTTCTTCTTACCTTGCAACCTACAAGTCCTTCTATGGAGCTGCCAAAGACTGAATCAAAGTCATTCTAGTTTCAACGCATATGCTAAATAATGTGCATTATAAGAACGCAAGACAAGACTATCAGATCAGACCTGGATTTAGTCTACGCAGTGGCAAACCAGGAGCCAAGAGAAACCTCACACACAAGGCATGACGGGAGCAACATTCTCCTGCTTGTATTGTCCAAATGTGTACTGAGCGAAAGTATATTCATAATGCCTAGAATCCACAGAGAAGCACCCCTCAATGGCCTTGCTTACAGGTAGAATTTTAAAAAATAGCATTTGGTAAGTGGACGAGTGGAAGTGTGCCTCTATTCCTAACATGAAACAGAACAGATACGTTTCGGCACACAGAAAGCAGAACTATCAATCTACTAAGGTGAATTTTAAAAAGCAAATCACAATGATTTCAGGTACTACGAAGTTGTTGTTGTTGTTGTTGTTGTTGTTGATGATGATGATGATGATGATGATGCTCAGTAATTAAGTTGACTCTTTGTGACCCCACGGACCAGAGCATGCCAGGCCCTCCTGTCTTCCACTGCACCCAGGAGTTTAGTCAAATCCATGTTGGTTGCATCGATGACACCATCCAAACATCTCATTCTCTGCCATCCCCTTTTCCTTTTCCCAACCTCAGGGACTTTTCTAAGGAATCCTCTCTCCTCATGAGGTGGCCAAAGTATTGGAGCCTCAGCTTCAAAATGTGTCCTTCCAGTGAACATTCAGGGTTGATTTCTTTCAGAATGGATAGGTTTGATCTCCTTGCAGTCCAGGGAACTCCTCTCAAGACTCTCTGCCAGCACCACAGCTCAAAAGTGTCGATTCTGTGGTGATCAGCGTTCCTTATAGTCCAGCTCTCAGTTCTATACTACTGGAAAAACCATAGCATTGACTATCCAGACCTTTGCCGGCAAAGTGATGTCTCTCTGCTCTTTAAGATGCTGCCTAGGTTTGCCATCGCTTTCCTCCCAAGAAGCAGGTGTCTTTAAATTTCATTGCTGCAGTCACCATCTGCAGTGATCAAGGAGCCCAAGAAAATAAACTCTGACATTGTCTCCCTCCATTTCTTCCCCGTCTATTTGCCAGGAGCTGATGGGACCGGTGGCCATGATCTTAGGTTTTTTTTATCTTGAACTTCAGCCCATTTTCTTCACTCTCCTCTTTCACGCTCATTAAGAAGTTCTTTAATTCCTCCTCACTTTCTACTTTCAGAGTAGTATCATCAGTGTATCTGAGGTTGTTGATATTTCTTCCGACAATCTTAATTCTGGCTTGTGATTCATTCAGTCCTGCCTAGAAATGTAAAATTTCCAGATTTTTCCTGTTTTTTCCTATTTTTTTCTGGAACAAAACAGAAATGTTTGCAAAAAAATGGGGGAAAATGCTACATTAGCACTCCCCACCCCCGTTTACAGCTTGAAAGTCATTATGTTACTTTAGGAACATAAAATATGACTATCATCAATTTGACTTGGCATAAAATTATCACAACTAGCATATTAAAATATAGTGCATCCAAACAATTATTACAAACATAATTTACTTTTTAAATAATATTTATTTCTAATTGTAAGTAACAAATGTAGTAACAATCTCCTGAACTGTTTCCAGTACTAATTTATGTGGAACAAAAAAACTCTACAAAATAATGTTGAAATTTTCAGTATTAACCATTCATATTCCTCTCCACAGTATTAAATAAAAATAAAAGAAAAACCTCATTCTCGTAAAAAGAATTGAAGAGGGGGAAGATGTATAGAAGGAAGTGGGACTAAGTATCAATGAATGGGCATGAAATTTAATCAGAAGCAGTTTTGTTGTTCTGCATTTTCTTCAAGCGCTTTGAGGCCTAGTGAAGAGGACAGAACAGAACGAAACACACTCACCCACATACAAAAACAGAAGTGAAACCTTTTTTTTGTGACAATAGCAGCACCTCCTAAAGGTATAAATGCATCTTGTTCTTGCATTGGAGAGTTCAGTTCATAACCTAGGACTTGCTTGTCTTTACTGCACATAAATCAAAATAATCTGATACTATGCATATTTTTAGAAATGATTTGGAAAATATTTGAACTCCCTGTCTTAAAATATTTTATTCATCATGTTAAAATAAAACATTCCATAATCATTTTTTATTTTTTTCAATTTTCCCAATTTTTCGGGGGGGGGGGAGACGGACCCAAAAGACTTCAGGAAAAAAATGGGGAAAATGTTTTTTTTTTTCAAATTTTCCCAGTTCTTTTCCAGGTCTTTTGCATGATGTGCTCTTCATATAAGTTAAATAAGCAAGATGACAGTATACAGCCTTGCCGTATTCCTTTCCCAATTTTAAACTAATCAGTTGTTCCTTATCCAGTTGCTGCTTGTCCCACATATAGATTTCTTAGGAGACAGATAAGGTGGTCAGGCACTCCCATTCCTTTAAGGACTTGCCATAGTTTGTTGTGGTCTACACAGTCAAAGGCTTTGGCATAGTCAATGAAGCAGAAGTAGATGTTTTTCTGGAGCTCTCTGGCTTTCTCCATAATCCAGCACATGTTGGCAATTTGGCAATTTGAAATCTAGTTCCACTGCCCCTTTGAAATCCAGCTTGCACATCTGGGAATTATCTGTTCACATACTGCAGCAGCCTCCATTATAGATTTTTGAGCATAACCTTTCTAGCATGTGAAATGAGTGCAATTGTATGAGAGCATTATTTGGCATTGCCCTTCTTTGGGATTGGGATATAGATCAATCTTTTCCAGTCCTCTGGCCACTGCTGGGTTATCCAAACTTGCTGGCATATTGTGTGCAGCACCTTTACAGCATCCTCTTTTAAGATTTTAAATAGTTCAACTGGAGTGCCATCACGCCCACTGGCCTTGTTGTTTGCAATGCTTTCTAAGGCCCACTTGACTTCACTTTCCAGAATGTAGGCACCAACAGTAGATAGCATAAATAGTAAGACACAAAAAACATTCCCACAGAGACTGCAGAATTCTATACTGCAGAATGATGGCAATGGCAAGCAACAAACAGAAAGTACATAAAAGCTGTATAGAACTATTCTGATGTAAAAACTGTATCTGTTAGAAAATAATGTTATTTGTTTGCCTATAAGATGAAACTCTGAGTAAGTGTTTGAATAAAGTACAAAGGATATTATTAATGTCAGAAGCCATTCACTGCAGCACTGTGGCCTCCATCCAAAGCTAAGAGGCTGGGAAGTGGTGAATTACTAGCTTCAGTATTAAATGTGCTAAAAAAGGAAACATGGACTAAGAAAATAAGTGGACGCATCTACAAGCAAGCAATTTAGACAGTTATCCACAGTGGAAATGAGACCCTAAATTAGACAGCAGTATTGAAGGCTCAACCCTACATTTACTCCCACTGTGGTTGAGAAATTTCCATCCTGCACACTCTACAAGAGCGGGAAACTACAGACAAGCTTGCTATTTTAACAGTCTAGCAATTCATGGTTTATGTAAATAGCTAGGTTATATGCAGTTCAGCAACTCCCATGCTGCAATCATGTTGGGACAAACCGCATAGGTGTATTTGCATATTGTTGCATCCAAAACAGTTCTGATATAAGCATTTCTGATACCCTGAGTAATTGTAGCTAGTTAAACACAGAAGATAGGGTTGATATATACTTGCGCTCATGGCAAACTATTCCTGCTTGAATTGATGGCACTGTTTAATAGCTATATAATGACGCCAAAGATGTCATCAGTGAGTTGAAGACACCTGGGGTGATCACAAATTAGACTTTTGTTTCCAACTTTGCTGCTTCATTCACATATTTTACATGGATTCTAGACGGCCTCATCACCACCACCAACCCCAAGCCCATGAGTCTTCCCAATACTTCTCTTCTTTTTCTACTAAAAATAAAAAATCTTAAGAGTCTGAAAATCTTAGAATAGGTACAGTAGCAATGCCTCCTTAATCTTGTTTTCCTTCTCATCTGATCCAATAGCAGGTAGCAGTTTCTGACTGAAATCCTGTTGACACAACTGTTTCTATGGAAGGGCAATGATATCACCAACAGGCACTGATTTTCAGTAAAAAAAATCTCATTCTCTGTATATCCTGTGGTTCTTCCAACTCTTATGTAATCCCACATTACTATAAATCACAGAGACCACAATTAAAAAGCTGCAGGAGTCACAGAAAGGTAGAAGGAAGTATTTAATTAACAAAAATTGGCGCCTCCAGATTATATTCCCAGCAGTGGGTTGTGGTTTTTTGTTGGTGGGTGGGTGGGTGGGTTATAATTTAAGACTTCCTCCTTCTGTCTTTCAGACCCCATGTACTACAAGGGATTTCATGGAAATCAGAAAAGCTATGGGACAGAACTGAATGCTCTCTATCATTCAAAGTCAACCCCTGCTGCTGACAACATCATCCTTCTGCAGGAATAAGTTATACAATAGGATTTCAGCCTTTGAATGCTTCGGCACAGACAGCTCCTATCGTTCCCAGTCAAAAGAGACTGCATACCTGTTCTGCTTTTGCTGCTTAACTTTTTTTTTCTACTAAGAAAAACATTGTAAGAAATAATGGAAAGGTTCAAAATATTCAAAGAAAATTTTACACATTCCAACATAAGTTTGAATTGAAACTTAGCATTTGTTCTAAAGTAAGCTGTTTTGTTTCTTTCAAAAATTGAGCCACTAACTAATCTTTATAAATTCTCAGTTTTGGTGAACAGCTGCATAAAATACTTACTTAGCATGTCAAACCTAGTTATCTTTCTCCCTAAATCATTCTGAAACATCCCTGTTGTTAATTGAACTGAGTGCTTTTTTGACATGTCAATTCCTATTTCCAATTACTCTAAAGTTCCAAAGACTTAGTTCTTTAGTCCAAAAGAATTAGCTTATCCATAAGTGCAATCTTCTCTTTCTTCCCTCCCCCCCATACACAAAAGAGACAGAGAGGTAGGTCAAATTCATGGACTTCAGTGAAGGCTTAGCATCTGATAAATACATACCAGCATCTGGGCTGAGTTTGGTTGACCGCATAATTGGGTTGACCGCATAATTGGGCGCAGATATAACACATGCACCATATGGAATTCCCCTTTTTTCTGGTCTACCTCTCTGTTTTAAACAGTCTGATATATAGTGTACATCCACATTTTAAACAACTTTAACACTACTATGGTTTGTCTAAGTTGACACGCTTCTCATTAGTTCGATGAATACAAAATGCACCACCACCAGAGCCTTCTATAATTTACACAGAAGACCCTAAGCTGCCATTTTCCCAATATTGTGCCTTTACATCTTTCACAGCTGGGATGGACTGGAGCCACTATTCTGGCAATGGGGTCAAAGGCCATGCTCTAAATCTCTGAATGCCAAGATGTATAACATCAACTCTAATGCCCAGAAGAAGGAACCACTGATGCAGAAGGCCCTAATTGCCAGTTTCTCTATACTACAAGGGCCTGGAAAGGAACCCTCACAAGAAAGATAGTAGTGCTGGGACATATCCTGACCCTTTAATCAGCAGGGGACTCCACAGAAGTCTGAAGCAATCAGACGTTTAATAAAAGAGAAGGACCGCGAACACTTTTCACTCCTGAAAGGCAGTGCAGTGAATATATGTATTATATTTTCAGACTATTTCCAAGCAACATTAAGGGAAGCTTTTTGAATGAAGTAGAACACTATGGTTTGCAGAATTTTACAAGAAGTTTTAGTCTCAAAGCATGAATGAAGTTTACATACATTTGTTTTGGGCGAGCACACACACACACGCACACACTCATACATACACAAGCCTTTCAACTGGTGGAAGGTGGTAGAAACAATATGGAAAAATTATGTATTTTAATCTATCAGAAAGCACAGAAACTTTTAAAGGGTAAAATCAACCGTGAGAACAAGAGATATGCACCCCCTTCCATCTCTGCTGTCTCTGCTATAAGACAATTTTATGCCTGTAACTTGAGAAAATGACTCATGAGGTTGCTCTATATTTGAGCCATCCAATGTTGGAGAGAAGAAGGCCAGAACATATGTTCTTACCATTTTCAATATAAAACCATTTTCATCTGCCTGTGCTTGCTAGCTTCCACCATTGCTCTCCACATCTGTGCTTTCTACACCACACATTTTCTTATAATTTTATTTCCAATGATGTGTTTGGCTTACTCTAACTAACCCATAAGACTCTGCCTTTTAGAGAGGCATTTGGCAACCATTAGTTTTTTGTGTATTAGCCGCCATCTTTACTGGTTATTTTATTATTAATATTATTTGAATTTTTATTATTGTTGAATTATAATTGTTGTAAACTGCCCAGTGTTCCTTCGAAAGATGGGCAGTATAAAATAAATAAATAAATAAATAAATAAATAAATAAATAAATAAATAAATAAATAAATAAACAAACAGCTTTATATCCAACAAAACTAGCAGTCTTCAAACTTGGGTCCCCAGATGTCGTTGGGCTACAATTCCAATCATTCCCAATCAGTCTAGTCATTGGTTTCTTTGCCATTGACTTTACGGGCTGCACAGATGTTAACAGACATAACCCAGCTGCATCTGGAGAACCAAAACTAGGAGCCACTAAGACACAGACTGCCGTAGTTACACGGGATGTCCAATGGGATTAATAGTGGGTGACAAAAGTAAGCATATGTAAACATAGAATGAAAACTATTTTATATTAACATGTTTTCAAACTAAGTTGTCCTTCTGCTGCATCTATCTAGAATGTGAATTAGGGATTCCAGACACTGCTGTTCCTTGGCTAGATCTCTGGACTAGAATATTTTGACCAGAGATGACCATATTTTGATACTTAAAAATCTGCATGAAGCTAGCAAGAATCTAGAGTCCTCAGCTAAATTCTCATTTTCTTCCAATTCAGAAGGGGCAGGAAGAGAATAAATAGGTGCTAGATGCAAGTAATGAACCTTTACGAGGAGCAATAAACTGTAGCCCGAATAATCAAAGAGAGAGATCTGTAGATCTATACTTCAACAAGACAATCTGACATGACATTCGGACTGTCTGTATGAGGATGCACTTCATCTGAACAATTAGGTTCATACTTTGGTATTCCTGTTAGATTCTGCTTTGCTCATAAATGTTCTGTTCTTGTGAAAACAATATTTTGCCAAATGGCTGGCATAACTGACCCCTCTCTCAACCATGGGAATGGAGGTGGGGAGTGACAGTTTTGCATGCCTTGATAATTCTGAGGTGCTAAATCATGTCATTCAACGGAGGGAGGAAAAGGAGAGGATTCATCCCCCAAAAACCTCTGAAATGCCACTGTCATTTTCTACAGCTTACTGAATATGAATATACATGAAAATAAAAATCAACATCATAATTAATAAATGATATGTGAATTAAAATTAAAATTAAAGCAAGAAGCTACTTGCCTGATCCTTCTCTCTCCACATGTGCCCATTTACAGCTTCTTTAAACATTTAGATTCTTTTAAAACCAAAATCAGTATGTGCCTTTTGCTAAAGGGTTCAAATTAGAAGCTGAAGATATTAAGAAATCTGATAATATTCATACGTGTGATTACTCACATTATAAATTCTGCAGAGATGGCAAAGATGAGACATACATATTCAGTGCAGGTAACTGATGCCACAAAAGAACTCTTATAGAAGATGGGGGGGGGAGAGAGAAGACAAGGAGACTGCCTGCAAAAGCCAGGACTTTTGAACCCAATTGTTTTGAAAAGCCAATTGTATTGAACCCCATGCTCGCGTGGACCCATTTGGAGGAGCACCCACATCTCCAGTCCCAAGCCCACCCACAATGTCTTGGCACTGAAGAGCCAAACGCAGCAGTTAGTGCTCCAAACACTTCAAAACCATTTCTGGCCATTCAAAACAATCTCCTGCTACTTCTGCCAGGCTATCCTTCTTTTCTGACCACCCTACCCCCCCACCCCAATCCTGTAAGGGTTCTTACCTGGTGATTAGGGACAACATGGCAGAAAGTGGTCTAGGTCCCCCACCCACCCACCCTTCCTCCTTCCAGTCCACATGTGCATAGAGCAAGATCAATGGTTTGACCAAAATGGAAACAGAGGGTAGTGTGGCCAGAAGCAGAAACAATGGCTATCTCTGAAATGGACCGTTGTAACCATTGAAGCTTTCTCCATGAACTGGTCACATGGAGAGCCCTCGCAGACGGCAGAGGTTCTCCAGATCGAATGTATCCTCTACCACAGGCATGTCCAAACTTAGGCCCTCCTGATGTTCTAGACCACAACTCCCAGAATTCAAAGCCTGTATTTCTAGTGGCAAAGGACTGTAGGAGTTGTGGTCCAAATATCTGGAGGGCCGAAGTTTGGACATGCCTGCTCTACCACATGTTAAGGCATTGAAACCAAAGAGGGAGAGGCAGAAGGGCAGCAGGATTATAGTGCTCCTCCTGAACATGTGCTGAGTATTCTTCCATGTGAATGCCTGCATAGGGTATTTTCTACAAAGCTCCCCAAGAATGGCAAGATATCAAACTTCTTAAATAAGGTGAATGGGCTGTTGTTTAATATGTGAGAATCTACAAAAGGAATGACGATGAGTGATCATGAACTCTAACTCTAGGAACCATCCCTTCCTTAAATGCTCCATATATTGTGATCTCTCCAAGTTCGCTGCACACTAAAGCCAAAAGGCTTCCAGCAGAAAGGGGAAATGGCCAGAAAGTGAAGGGAACTCACAGCAGTCATGTCTTTCTGTACAACAAAATGTAAAGCACACTAGGAAATGGGCAGCAAACTTAAGGACAGACAATAATGATTGAACCATAGCTTCATGGATGCTCCAAATATCCAGACTCAGGACCAGCCCAAGAAAGTTTGCTGCCTAAGCCTAAAAACAAGATAGTACTCATCTGCTTTCCAATGGCAAGCAAACCTGTGATGCTGGAAACCAGGAAGCACACTCAATGACAATTTAAGAGAGCTTGGCATTTTAAGGCACATGGGAATGATTGTGTGTCAGGTACTGTTCTGTCCTCCGAAATAGATGGACAAACAGGGCACTTAGAAGGAGCCTTGTGGTGCAGTGGTTAAATGCCTGTACTGCAGGTAAAACTGTGCTCACGACCTGGGGTTCAATCCCCGGTAGCCAGCTCATGGTTGACTCAGCCTTCCATCCCTCTGAGGTTGGTAAATTGAGTACCCAGCTTGCTGGGGGGGGGGCAATGTTTAGCCTGCATAATTAAACTGTAAACCTCCCAGAGACTACTTGAAGTATATAAGCAGAATACTTTAGAAGGAACAAATGTCTACTCTATAGAGGCTGTCTGCCAAACCCTCTTGCATATACAGTGGACCCTCATATAACAAACAGTTTGTATAATATAAAATCTGTACAACATAAAAAAATTCCAGAGATAGGGCAAATTTGCCTAACAAAATGGTCTATGGGGTGAATCCGTACAACATAAAAATGGTTGCGATTAGGGATTACTCTGTTTTCAATGCATTCCTATGGGAAATTTGTATAAAGGAAAAATTGCTTAACATTTTATACAAGGTACCACTGTACTGTATTATGTACTGTAAAGCTAGAACCAACTTGTGTGTGTGTGTGTGTGTGTGTGTGTGTGTGTGTGTGTGTGTGTGTGTGTGTGTGTGTGTGTGTGTGTGTGTGTGTGTGTGTGTGTGGTGTGGTGTGTCATTACATTCGTGACCGACTCTCTGTGACCCCATGTCCATGGAGTTTTCTTGGTAGGAATACTGGAGTGGCTTGCCAGTTCCTGCTCCAGGCACCTACAGCACCTGGTATTCCCTGGTGGTCTCCCATCCAAGTACTAACCAGGGTTGACCCTGCTTAGCTTCTGATATCAGGCGAGATTGCATGTGCTTAGGGTATCTAGGCAAAAGATACCACATACTTACAGAGAGGTTAACAGGGCTTTCAAGGAAGATGAGATACTAAGGAGTGTTTTTATTACCGGTAGTGCAAGATCTTCCCTCTGTGAGGTTCCATGGCAGAGCAGGAAATTGAATCCTGGCCTCCATCCTTCTGTCCAGTAGAACATTATACTGGGTATTCACAACTCTTCTCCAAGCACAGGAAAATCACTCAGGTATTTTAGTATTTCAAGCACTGCCTCTTGACAATTAGTGGACCAATTTCAATGTTTTCCTTTAGCGGCAAAGCTGCAAATCTTATTGGAAAACAGAGAAAGGAGAAAGCACAGCAGGAGACCATTCCCCCAGGCTGATGATTTGAATGTAATTTAGTTTACAGTTAACTCACAGCATGACTCCTGTAATGTCCTTTATCATCTATGAAGCTGTTGCTCATTATCATTACCCATAATAAGACAAGAAAAGATGTTTTGATGCAAAAGCAGGAAAAGAAGTATTTGTATACCCAAACTTTTATTTTCAGTCGTCTGTATTTTAAAAGATTATTCCTTTTACATCTAAGCAAAAAATTATGTAGAGGAAATAGACCTATGAGCCTTGTGAGCATGTTGATGGAAGCAATCAAACCTTCCCCCAACAGTGTTTGTTTGATTTACTTCCCTGAGTTTTGTTTCACACCTGTGCATAAGCAAGAAGAGAACGGGAATATTTACAATATGTATTATACACTGTTCACATTTTTTCCAATCACTAGGGGAGGAAACTTTTAATTGAACACCACCTATTACAGCTTATGCATTCCATATCTGCAACTCCACATTCGTACCAATCAGTGCTTATCCACACCTCAAAGGAGCAAAGCCCTTCTTTTTGCAATGCAAAGTATAAAGATTGTGTTGTAGCATTAACTTGCTCAGGGAAAATCACAAGAGATCACAAGAATACCTAGATGCTATTAAAACCTGGCTTATCGTGGACGAGAGCTTTCAAGCACTCCAACTGGGAGCAAGGGCAACTATCAAACTGCTTTCTTCAGTCTGTACTTTGGGTTTTAATGGAATACAAACACAGTAGCAGCCAATGCTTATATGTATATTTATATCCAAACAAGTTAGATTATTATGCTTAGATATTGGCTAGAATTTGGGAACCCAATGACCCAGAATTCTGTGTGAACTGGGCATCAAGAAATTAGGAGGGAGCTGTTTCCTAGGCATGTCATTATGTCCTGTTAGAGCAACCCCGACTCTTGAAATGTCAATTGGATCCTCTTCTAAGCCAATCTTAGTTTCAACATAGACTCCCACCAGCACAGCTCTTTCCGCCAACACCTGGCTGGTTTGGCTGAGTCATCACTGTTTCAGTATTGCTTCCAAAGAAGCTGGACACTCTTCCAACATTATTCTCCTCCCTCCTTGATTTCCATTCTACAGTAAGTAGCTTTTATCTTCTCCTCTACTGTCCCTGCCCTCAAGCTGCTTGTTGATGGGTAACCAGCAGCGTTCACACCAACTGCTGCTGGAAACACCACTGGAAACACAGCTGAGATTTTTTTTAACAGGGTTAGTAATTGCGGTGTTTCCTATTACTTCAGACGTCCAAACTTCGGCCCTCCAGATGTTTTGGACCACAACTCCCACAATCCTTTGTCATTGGGAATCTAAACTTAGAATTCTGGGAGTTGTGGTCCAAAACATCTGGGGGGCTGAAGTTTGGACATGCCTGTAGTTACCCCCTCACACTAGGCTAAACCATTTGCTGTATAAATTGCACCCTAAACATGACAGAATTCAGCAACTGTTTTTCTGGTGTTTTTTTCTGAATTCAAAATCCCAAAATCAAACCTCTCTCAGGTAATGAAGCTGGTTACACTGAATAAAAGTTCATGCCAAATAAAGCCTGTTAGTGTGTAAATTACCACAAGACACTTGGTAGCATTTTAAATCCAAGTTCCAGCATTCAGAAAAATCTAAAAGAAAGATTGTTGATAAGATATGTGAAGAGTCTCAGTCATCCAGGTGAGTTTATCTGGAAGTTGAATCATGGCAACTGGACTTCTTTTTCTTGAGAGACTGAAACATGTCGCTGCTCATCCAAACAGCTTCATCAGTCTGAAACAGAAAAATCAAAAATACTTCATGCCTCCACCACCAAGGCTGTAGCTAATGACCCATACTTTATGGGTTTCAGCACTTTAGGCCATTGTTCATCTTAAGGCTATTGAGACTGTTGTCTACCTATTCAGCCTATTGTTCATCTTATGAGCCTATTTCAGACGAGGATGGCAAGAGGTCAAAGTGAACTATAAAATGGAGGACTCGCAACTAGCTTTCTTCAGACTGACGAAGCTGTTTGGATGAGCAGCTAAACGTTTCAATCTCTCAACTTCTAGATTTGTTGTTGATAAGGGCAATTCCATTAATGTTAGAAATTAAATCACTAGAAAAACAAGGGATAGAAAGTACCTGTTCTAATTTTTGATATTTTCCAGCAACCTATGGTATTCTGGATTTAAATAAATTTTATTCAGCAAAATGCAGTGTAACGAAGAACGTCAGCCATGAAGAAGGCTTTAAAAATTTCAAATGATTTTAAACAACCTCAGTGAGTGATTGTTGTTGTTGTGTCATTCCAGTCATGACCGACTCTTTGTGACCCCATGTCCATGGAGATTTCTTGGCAGGAATACTGGAGAGGTAAGAAAAGTAATAATCAGGGGGGAAATGATATTGCAGTCTAGCTGTAGCTGTTTTGTCTGTGTTCCACATCAACTGATCTGGTGGGTCCTCTGTAACCATGGAGTACCAACACCACTCATCAGTTCAACTGGTATCTCTAAGTTTTCTGGTGATGGTTGAATGCACCAAGGCACCACACTGTTTCCGCTCCTGTTTATGTTTAAGTCATGGGTACCATCACAGCAGAATGCTTCCTGGACCACACTCAGCTACACCGACTGTGTTATACTGGCTGTTACCACTAGGAACAAACTTCAGTGACAAGTTCAGACATGGAATGACCACCTCAACCACTTTGGACTCTGCCTAAACACCAAGAAAATGGATTAGCTAGAGACTGTTACCACCCATGGAACATTTCAAATAAATAGAGAAAACCTAATGAAGGTGGATATCTTTCAGTATCTAGGTCCACATCTCCAAGGTGATGGTGGCACCAATGGCAACATGCGAGCAAGGGTGAATGCAACCTGGTTGCAATAGCCAGAACTCACCATTGTACTTTGTGATGGACAAATGCCAATCCGTCTCAAATCCAAGATGTACAAGAAAATTCTCCACCCTGTTGCACTATATGGCACAGAGTGCTGGACAGGCAACAATGGGCATAGAGAGACACTTCCATTCAGTGGAAATTCATATACTATGTTGGATATAGGGAGATCAAAACAGAGATGACAGGACATTGTCAATAAGGACATGTGAATCACCAACCTGGGTCCTGAAAACACAATCAATCAGGCAAAGTGGCATTTCAGGATCCAAAAAGCAGACCCTGCACCTTAGGAAAAATACTAGGAATAAGAATCTAGCTGTAGCTGCTTCTAGCCACTCAAAAAAGGGAGTTTCAGAACAAAATATTTGGAATAGTCCAAGCTGAGCAAAATTCATAAACTTTAAATATACCACAGAAGTGAAACTGAATACATGATACAATTTCAAACCCACAATAAAACCCACAAACAACAGTAGCAAGAGTTTCCAGTGCCTCTCTTCTGCATAAAAACATTTCAGCAGTCTGAAGCATAGCAATCCCTTACTTGTTACATGACCTGAGGATAAAGCTGCCCTAGTCTATCTACTGAAGTAGGCTTTTTCACATTCCTCCACAGATTTCTTGCTCTGTGCTAGTATCTCAAAGGCCAGGGTGGGTAAAAACTCAGTCTACACACACAAATGAGTTAGAAGTGGACTGTCTGTTTTCTAGCATGTCTGTCCTCACAAGTCCTCGTTGAGGTCACTGAGTAGGTGGAGACAGAAAAGCTGTGCCAAGAGTTCTGGTGGAGTCAGCAAACATAGCTATCAGGCAGATACTCACTAAAAATTCCATGGCAAGGGGGGGGGAAACAAGAAGTGCAAACGTGGTTTGCCCTCGATGGACATCCAGTTGTTAGGTGTGTTTTCTTTAAATAACAGTGGGAAAACACACAGACCAAAGGCACCAGCAGGAATTAGAAAAACCCTGAAGGCCTGCCTCCCAAGGCTGCATTGATGTGGCATCTTCACTTGGTTTCAATCTTGGCTTCAGGCTTCCTTCTCCCCACCACAAAAGCAATTAGATAAAGAAAAGCCCCTAAATGGTTAGCACTTCACTGTGGTACAGTATTCCATTCTCTGTGCAGATTTAACTATGGATGTGAGGTGGATGTGAGGATGACATGTGAATTCTTTCGTCCTGTTTTTTTTTTCTAAATTCTTTCTTTTTATTTGTAATTTTTGTAGTGATAATGTAATGGGATCATTCTTATCCCTTTTGTTAACCGCCCGGAGTTCTTTCGGGAAGACAGGTGGTATAAAAACAAACAAACAACCAAACAAACAAATAAATACATACATACATACATACATACATACATACATACATACATACATACATACATACATACATACATACATACCCAGATGCTATTTGGACCTATTTACTTATTTGAATTACAGCTCCCAAAAAGTCATAGTCAAGTGGGTAGTCGGACTGGGAGATTCTGGGACTTCCAGTCCAAAAAAGTATTCTCTCACCCTCGCCCTGCAACTCTCTCCCCCTCAAATCACCCATTCATTTAAGTCCAGAGAGAAGCACCTATCAAGTGCACCCTAAACATGGCTGGGTATGAGCGGAGCTACTGGCTCCAGAGGGCAACCAGAGCCAACTTATTCACAAATTGCAGGCTGCCTTCTGGAGGGTGGCTTGCACACCCTCCAAGGCCTCAGAAGCTTGTGCTGATTTCGTAAGATTCATAGAGAACAGTGACCTGCCCAGCCAACTTTCCCTCGCTTGAGGCATAAAATAGACAACCTCAGGTAACCCTGGTTTTAAATAAACATTGTCTTTCTCTTCCCCTCCCCCTTCCCTTCAGTGCAAACAAAATGTTGATCTAAAAATAAGTGATGTGCTAATTTACAGCAAGAAAAGATTTCTTTACAAAAAAACTACCCATTTGAATACAGCTGGTCTCAGCATTCTGACGTACACCTAGATAAGTAAAACAAATAAATAAAATGGCCCAAAGGCCCAGATTGATGGGACTGAAGCTTTGTCAGGGTTTTACTAAGACACTGCACTTTGAACTGTTACATTTCAAACAGACACTCCAGGCTTCAGAGACATTATCTATTTGATAGATGATGGATCAGGAGAAAATGTAACCCATTTAAGTCATACAAATGGAATCTAAAGGATAGATATAGAAATCAACATCCCCCACTTTCATTTTCTACAAGTTGGTTTGTAATCCTTTCACCTGATGTAAACACACAGGCTGCCTTGCTTGAAATGGAGACCACCCAGCAGTCACCAGGATCTTTCACTCGCGGGCTCAAAACCTTTAATAGCATTTCACCTGCACCTTATCCAAAACCTCACCTTATCAAATGCACACATTCCATGTACACATAGAACATCCACTGAAACAAAGCAAGAAGGTACACACAAGATGTAAGCATAATAACCTGGTGTGGAAAATCAACATTAAATCCAAAATGTAATCAATGTGGCTTATGCTGCCTTGTAGTCTTGAGAGGAGGTCAAATTTTGACAAATAAACTATAAATAGAAGAGTGTATGCACATAAAGAACTATACAGTGGTACCTCAACTTACGAGTTTAATCCGTTCCAAATGCATGCTCCTAAGTTGAGCAACATGTAAGTAGAGCAGCCATATCTAAAAAAAAAAAAAAAGAAAAAGAAAAATCAGAGAAAAATTTAAATATATATATATATTAAATATATTAAATAGAGCAGACGCATCTAAAATTTGTAAGGCAGCAGTTAAAACGGTTTTCCGCTCTTAAGTAGAGCCCCTCATAAGTAGAGGTACCATTGTATTGGAACAGACTGAAGGCCTATATAAGCATTTTACTTATACAGTGGCCAATCTACAGCACATGGAAATCCTATAAGCAAAATTCAACCACAATCATATCACCTCTCACTCTCACCTCACAACTGATACATAGATTAAATATTGCCTCTGATATTAGAGATGGCATATAGCCTTCCTGACTAGTAGTCACTGATTTTCTATCCCTCAGCAAATTTATCTATTGTATTCTTTAAACAGTGAAAATTGGTAACCGTTACTTTTATCTCATAGCGCTGAGATTAATATATTTACAATGTATATGCAGTGCTTCTTCAGCTTCAGTGAATGTTCCCCAACATTCCATATTCTTTTATAGATTTGTTTCATGCCTTCCCCCTTTTATCAAACCATACAAACAAGCATTGTGACCTTTCCTCCGAAGGGACCCCCCAACAAATCTCTTGACTGTTTTGGTTGCCCTTTCCTGAAAACCTTTTCCCTTCTATAACCACCACTTTTCAGGTACAGTGAATGAGTACAATTCTACATGCAGCATTATACAAATGGTAGCTTTATGGATTTGTATCCAGGCAACATGATATTGGCATTTTGAAAGAGGATTTTTTTTCTATATACTGTATAACCAATATGAAATTTGTCTGTCTACATCAGCAATGCATGTGGTCTACTGGTACTTTTTGACTGAGTAGTTCAGTATTCTCCTCTTCCCTCCTCCACGTCTAACCTCTTCATGGGATTCCTCTGCTGAATTAATATTAAAATGTTTATTTTATTGTATAAATACTGATAAATATGACATGATAATATGTTTGCTTGTTTGAAATGTATATTTTGTAATGATCTGATGATTATGCAATAAATAATTTATCTATCTCTGCTGAAGAAGGGAAGCACAGCAACAAGAGAAATAAGGATGCATATTAAGTCAAAGCCAAACCCTCAAAGTCACTAGAACTAGGGGGCACTCCATGAAACTTTTGGGTGCTAGATTTCAAACAAAAAAGAGAAAGTATTTTTTCACCCAGAGGATCACTGGTCTTTGGAACTCCCTGCCAGAAGAAGTGGTGACAGCTGTCAGCCTTGACAGCTTTAAGAAAGGATTGGACAAGTTCATGGAGAACAAGGGTATCAGTGGCTATCATTATGGGTGCCTAAGAACAACCTCTGGTTTGGAGATGTAGAATCATAGAATCATAGAATCATAGAGTTGGAAGAGACCTCATGGGCCATCTAGTCCAACCCCCTGCCATGCAGGAACCCCTTCACAATATTTCCGACAGATGGCCATCCAGCCTCTGCAACACACACATATATAGAACTATACCAATGCCATATATAATTATACAGGGTAGTAAAAACCGAGAGAGATGTATGTAGGTAGGATATCTCTCAATGCCATTTGAAGAGAATCATAAGCAGGTGAAGACATCTGCTTGGAAATACCCTGAAGCAAATGGTGAGCCACTGTATGAGACAGAATGCTGGACTGGATGGGCTGTGGGCTGTTCCAGCAAGGCTGTTCTTATTTTCCTATGTTCTCCATCCTTGGAAGCTAAACTGCAACAAACTAGTGTCCAACAGTCCAGTTGCACTGGATGAGGGCTGCTTTGGTGAGCAAACCCACATGGTATTTTTCTCATTTTTAAAATAATTCTGCAGGTGGCAATCTCAATATTCTACCATTAGCACTGTACTGAATGCTGCAACAAAAGCAACATCAAATACTTGCAAAGGGAGGGGTATAGAAAATATTAAAGCAGTCCCTTTAAAATACTTTTGTTTCATTGTCAGGTACCTCTCAGCCCTCTGAGTTTCATTAGCTGTCCTTCTCATAACTGAAGAAAACATACTCTTCATTCATACCCTCCAATATGGGGAGTTATATGGGATTATTTCCTTCTCCAATGCGTTACACAGCCAAGATATTAGCAAGGGCATGCTTGAAATAATTTCTCAATTTTATATTACGTTACATTTTGGCTGAAATCCTGGTGTGTGTGTTTGTGTGTGTGTGTGTGTGTGTGTGTGTGTGTGTGTGTGTGTGTGTGTGTGTGTGTGTGTGTGTGTGTGTGTGTGTGTGTGTGTGTTGCATTGTTACAGTCATGACTGACTCTTCGTGACCTCATGTCCATGGAGTTTTCTTGGAAGGAACACTGTCCAGTACTGTGTAACAAAATTCAAAAGGTGCAAGTCTGTTTCTACCTGGCCAAAAAAAAGTCCCTGCTATAATTTGCAGGAGCATACACCTATAATTCTTGGTGCACAGGGCTGTAAGGGACATTATGGATCATTGAGTCCTGCTCGTCAAGGAGGCAAATCACACACCAAGGACTCTTTGTTTTCCAGCCAGGAACAGACCAAATATTAACAATTAGTGTTATCCAAAGCAACAGGATTTCAGCCCATGTGTATTTTGCTATTCTCTTTATGGTTCAAGTCGCACTGGAATTTTAATCAAACTTCACTGGGTTTCATTCCATCCAAATCCTAAAGCAGTATGAATGTTAAAACGAACAGGAGCTTTATCATTTAATCATTTATGCTGGCCCCAATCCACAGTACGAACTGCTGGGGGTCGTGTCTAGAGATATGAACAGCCTAAAGCACAAAGTTCTTAAGCAGAATGACCATGGGACATGAATTTTGTACAAACAACATATTAAATCTCACTACATTCCATTGGCAAAATGAATTAGCAAATCATCACAGGCCTTACTTCAAGCATATCAAATGACTCTTAATGAAACATGCTAGCAATCTGCACTATTAACATCTTCTTCGTATTCCTTGAGCTGCCTGAAAGACAAATTGGACATTTGCTTGCAGAGTCTAATCATCAACGGAGTCTGAAAAGCTGCATACCTGATACTGATTTTATATTTTTGTCACAGGGGTCTTTTCTCACGTAACACCAAAGCAACTTTAAAACCTGGGAAGTGCAATCCTGTGCAGATCTACTCAGAAATACTGCTCCCTAGTTCAGTTGGGCTTACTCAGGCATGCAATTATAGGACTACAGCCTTAATCCTACTTCAATGCGAAAACCCAAGACAAAACCCAAGAAGGAAAAAGTGTTCAAGGACATAGGAGGTTGTTTTTATTGCTGTTGCTGTTGTTGTCAGTTGGTCAATTGCCAGAACATTTTGATTAAAACAGCCTGGCGTCCTTATTTTAACAGCTTTTTTTGTAAAAAAGGGTTAGCCAAAATCCCTTCACAGCACTTCCAATGAACAGGATGTTATACTTGTTATCAATTTTCCATGAACCTGAACTGCAACCCTGTGCACACATGCTTGGGGAAAGGTACCCCTGAATTCAGAAAGGCTTGGGGGGGAACCTGGAAGGATTCTTTATAGCTTCATCTTACATAAGAACATAAGAACATAAGAAGAGCCATGCTGGATCAGGCCAACGGCCCATCTAGTCCAGCTTCCTGTATCTCACAGTGGCCCCAACAAATGTGTCCAAGAGCACACAAGACTAGATATTTGTCTCCTGATACCACTCCCTGCATCTGGCCCTTGAAGTACCCCAGTTTTAAGGCTGGAGATTACACATTTCCATCATGGTTTGTAACCTGTGATGGACTTTTCCTCCAGGAATCTGTCCAATCCACGTTTGAAGGCATCCAGGCCAGATGTCATCACCACATCCTGTGGCAGGGAGTTCCACAGACTAACAACGCGCTGGGTGAAAAAATATTTTCTTTTGTCTGTTCTTACTCTCCCAGCCCTCAATTTAAGTGTATGTCCCCTAGTTCTGGTATTTTGTAAGAGGGAGAAGAGCTTCCCTCTATCCACTTTACTCATGCCCTGCATGAGTAAATTTAGAATGATTTAATTCAGTCAGTCTGAATTAATTTGGTTCACTTTCAGGATCACCATCCAAATCTACTTTTGTAGCCATTCTCTGTCTCTGCTTACATGTATGTGCCACTGAAAAACATTATACTACAGGTGTCCCATCATTCCTTGTTCCTGCATCCTCTGTCAGGCCCAAAACTCGGATCTGTGTCACCCAGGCTACATGCCCCACCTGCACCCCACCTGTCCTTTGTCATACCCCTGAACCCCTTGTTCTATGTCCACTCCGTTTACTTACCTTCCCCATCCAGACTGGGGGCTCCTTCTCTGGGTTGCACAGTGGATTGTGGGGGAAAGAGGTACTATAGAAGGAAGAGAAAGTAGAAAACAGCATCTTTGGATGCTGAGTGTAGATCAGAGTCTTGGGATCAGAGTGTAGAGGAAATGATAATCAGATTTGTATGTAATAGCAACAAGAATGGATAGCTATCAGAAGACAACCAGGATTCAAGATCTTAATATGCTTGACAACTGGGTCAAAATGTCCTTCAGAGTGTTGAAGGGACAGAGAACTCATTGTTGAAGTGACTGCATTCTCAGTCAGCTGCATGGGACCAATGCTGTCTTTGAAGCCATTGGCCCTAAGAGCTTCTGCACCATGAGAGCTTTTCAACTTGAGGCTGGCACTGAGCAAAGGTGAGACCCTCTTCTGTATTCTTTTCACTGGTAAATTTCCCTTGGCAGTCACTGAATTTACAACCACCCCAATATATTGAATGGCATTTGTGTCTCTACAATGACCCAGGCATCTGTGTAAGACAAAAAGACCACCTGCCTAATCCTTAGGTAGGCCACCACAGGACCATTCACTTGTTGGACCCCCAGGGAGCTGTAGCCAATCTGAATGGCAGGACCTCAGATTTATATACACAGATCTGCAGGGACACTATGGCTGTTAAGGTCAGCATTCAAAACCTCCTGGGATAGATACAAGTGTTGACACCTCTGATGTTGAGAATCAGGTGTAGGCTGATTTCTTGGAGGCAGTAAAGTACCAGTTATAAAGCCCAAGATCTTGAAGGGTGGAATGGGTTGATGTTTGAGCACTCTCTTAAAGCAGCTTGTAAATTTCCTGTTCCAGGGCCTCTAGTGGTGGTATGATCCATAGCTATCTGGCTGGAGAAAAAGTAGTGAATTCTATGGTGCAGGCCCTGGGGATGATGAGTGAGTCCCAACCTTCAGTGGGGATATGTACTAGCAAGGCTAAGGTTCCTGTACTCCTGAAACATACCCAGCAGGTCCTTCTTTAGTATGGTCATAGAGAAGCATTTGGAATATTAATGTACACACAACTTATGCCCCATGTTGACAAACAGTGGATAATGTTAACTATGTTTCCTCAAAAGAAACCATTTAAAAGTATTAGAAGCTGTAACAATTCGAAAACACAACGAATGTACAATTTTTTTCTGGCCTTCACAAGGAAAGTGTAGGATCGCATTAGGAATGAAGGGGAATTTACCCATTTCTTCCCCCTCGCAGTCTTCAAGACTGAAGCAAAATCCTTGCTTTTAACATTTAATATTGTAAGTTGCTTGTCTACCCAAGAGAATGCTTGTCTCAATTTGAACCCTTCCAGATATTTAGCCTGTAGGAGAAGCCTGAGAACACGTTTGCCGTGCATGTGAGAAAGGACACTTCCCTGCATCATCCCAAAATGTGGATTGTATATCTAGAATTACTACAGTCCCCATCTCCACTTTCTTTATAGTTAGAAAAGGCATTACTGCATCTCTTTTATGTTAGGCTTTGGCTATTTTTACTGCTTCCAGTTCTATAATTTTGCTGTTCTGACAAAATTCTATTACAGTGGTACCTTGCATAAAGGAATTAATACGTTCCAAATGAAATTATGTTAAGCAAATGTTCCTTTGTACAAATTTCCCATAGGAATGGAATGAAAATGGATTAATCCCTAATCACAACTGTTTTTCTGTTGTATGGATTTGCCCCATAAACAATTGTGTTAAGTAATTTTCCCCTATCTCTGGAATTTTTTTCCTTTTTAAGCAGATTTTCTGTTAAACAAACCGCTTGTTATACGAAAATCTGCTGTATTCTCATTTTTATGCATTGCATTTTAATTAAAAGATTTTAGATGCTTTATAGATAAAATATGCAACTCCCAGTATATAAGAAATATAAAGCCACATACCTCCATCCCACCCCCTAAAAAAGTACTGTATAGGGATAATTAAATGGCAGAACTGTATTGTAAAATTATCCAGTGACATTCTATTATCACCTCTGTTTCAATATACTGTGCACTGCTGTGATGGCTGTTCAAATAAAGGGTGATAGAAGCAGACAAACAGATATTAATGATAAATGAAGTGAAAATTAAAATTAGATTTATTAAAATTGCATGCGTGCACATGTGCAGCACACACACACACACACACACACACACACACACACACACACACACACACACACACACACACACACACACACACACACACACACACACACACACACACACACACACACAACTTGCATTATGTTACAATTCTGAAACCTGATGAGGCTCTTAATGTATTCCATTTCTTTCATCTCTTTCTCTAAAGTTGACTGTGAATGGAAAGCCAAGAACTGAATTCTTGCAGAGCTGATGCTTGCCCAGTTTTTCAATACTGACCATATTCTCTTAGCCAGGACTATTTTCCACATTTTTCTATACATTTATTCCTCCCACCTTGCCTCCCCACTGACAGGGTGATGTATGAAAAACCAACATGGAGCCAGCAGCAGACGTAGCAACAGCATGAGGTCTAGGTGTTGGAGAGAGCGGGGAAGAGCCCCATATAATTTTTCTTCTTCAACCCATTATCACATTCCACGGGTATATTATAGTTGGAAAAAATATCTCATTGACCAGTGCATTTTGTACCACAATACAAATGCTCCATCTGGAAAAGGGAATAAGCCTCTAAGGAAAAAAATACATTGACCTGCGCCAAGACAGCTCTAAGGCAATCACTACCGAAACCATTTAAGATGAGAAACTGATTGCATGAAAACTCTACAAAAATAAAACCAATTTATAATTCAAAATACAAACCAACCAAGGAACCTTCATGTGTATGTGGTGGTGGATGCTGCAATATGGCAAATTTCCTAGTGATTGAACAAACCTCTTCTGAAATGCTGATACTGAAAACTGTTTCTTCTACATTCCATAGATAGCACTGCTGAAGCAACTAACAGGTTTCCTCAATGATTCATCTATAAGTTTAACAGTACGCTATTAAGGCACTTGAATGAGGTGCATTAGCAAGAAATCCCAGAAAAATTACTCCCTAGGTCTTTAAGGCAGCCTGCACTTAGAAGGAAATGATGGATGGGGTGGGTGGGCTGGGCAAAGTACATGCTTCACAAGATTTAGCTAAACTGCAATTCCCAGTATTTCTCACCTTTGTTGGCTACCAGCTGATAGGACATACAGATCAAGAATATCTGAAGGCCCACACTTGGCCCAGCATTGTGGTAGACTGTTGCTGAGCAGGGTTGCAATGAGAAACACAGCAATACTTGAGTAGGTCAACTGACCTGTACAGCCCATGTCCCTCTTTGACTTATATAACTGCTGACCTTGCCCTGATTTTAGGCATTCTTCTGAGACACAGATTTGACCTGATGCATGCTACATCTAGAAGTCTACTAGATGGTTAGCCTACTTAGTGATGACTGGCCTGCATATAAAAATTATTATTTCAGTCTTAAGTTCTGTGTAATTTGCTTTAATATTCTTCTCTGGGTCTTTAAAACAAACAAATGCATGAACTTATGACTTTCTGTAAACTCATTTTATGTACGCTGCACTAATGATCAAAGAGCAAACTAGATTTTTTTAAATGAACAAATGCATGGCCTCAAAACAAAGACCATTATAATTAACAAGTACATAACAGCACAATAATGTATTTAATACTACTTCCCTTAACAATCTTGTATGAACATCAGTATGATTATTTCTGTATTGTAGATTGGAAGAGAATGGTTTGCCTAAGGCAAACTAGTGAAGTCATGACACATGTAAGATCCCAAGTGGAGGCCTGAATTCAGCTTAGGGTGCTTTTACATGACCCCTAAAATCCGAGGCAAAGGGCTCCCAGATGCGGAGCTTAAAATTATTTTCCCACCAGCTCTGGACTTTAAAAAAAATTAAGTACGACCACGCCCACCTAAGCGGGTCCCAGCGCATTTTCCAAGTACCTGGTTTCCGAAGGTGAAAAATTTCTGATGCGGATTGCAAAGCAGTGAGTGCCGGGCTCTCCTTGCCTTCTGTTTTGTTTTGTTTTGTTTTGTTTTTGGCCCTCTGCCCCTTTAAGGGACTGGAATGCTTCCTGGGGCAGGACGGCAGAGCGGAGGTGAGCCTGCATTCTTTTTTCCCTTTTTTTCTCCCTCCCCTCATGCAGACAGGAGCAAGGGAGTGCGGAGGGGTGGGAACACAGCAAAAGGAGCAAACCCCCCAAGATCTCTGGTGCAAATTTAAGTTGCCAGCGGATCTTAGGGGTCGTGTAAAAGCACACTTAAGTTAACTAGCTACACTGGTCTAAGAGTTCAAAATGTGCATACACATCTTTTATTTAGCATGCATTTCTGCCCAAAATTTGAATTACGCAACAGGCGATGACTAAGCAGCTTTTCAACTCCAGATGACATTCACAATAAATCCACGAAAAAGGCTTTTCCAGTATAAACTGGACACTGGCAAGGAATACAATGCAGACCTCCACATTTTCCTGCAGATTTATATAATTATACCCACTGTGCTTTCCTGAAATAGACATTGTGGAACGATATGCCCACAATTTAGAAGCATAATCAAAAAGTGGCCTCCCAGTCGGAAGTGTGGAATACTTTAAATAGTAAGGCAGACTGCTCAAAACATATTGTGGACAGTTATTTTGGTCCCTGTGAATCTCAGTGAAAAGAGTGGAGAAGAATAAAATGAAGTGCAACAGGGTCAAACACAGTGAGTCCCAGGGGCTGGAGGGAGGACTGGTCACTCACTACAGTAAACTAACAAGAGAAGACATGCAAAGCCATGGGAGAACAGTAGTAAGTGGAGAGAAAGTAAAACTTTCTAGAGACATGTGATTCCAAGTTGAAAACCACATGAAGTAGGAGCATTTGTGTGATTTAGGATCAAGTGTAAGAAGTAATATGTTGACAACCTCGAATGGGTCCAGAGAAGCGTGACCAGGATGGTTAAAGGTCTGGAAGAATTGAGGAGTGCTTAGGGTGCTGGGAATGTTGAGCCTAAAAAAAAAAAAAAAAGGTCGAGAGGGAGTATGATAGCCATGTTTCAATATTTGAAAGATTGTCATATTGAAGAGGGGACAGTCCCCCCCATGGCTTCAGAGATAAGGATTCAGAGCAGTAGCTTCAAACTACAGGAAAAGAAATTCAATTTGAACATTAGGAAGAGCTTCATGACATTTAGAGCTGTTCAGCAGTGGAATAAGCTATGATGGAAGGTGGTGGAATCTCCTTCTTTGGAGGTTTTTAAGCAGAGGCTGGATGGCCATATGTCAGGAGTCCTGTGATGGGGGTTCCTGCATGGCAGGGAGTTGGACTGGATGGCCCTTGAGGTCTCTTCCAACTCTGTTATTCTATGATTCTAAGTCCAGTAATACCTTGTTTACAAGCATACTTTGTTCTGTAAATATGCTTGTAAACTGAAACACTCTTATATCAGCAAATTTCCCCATTAAAAAAATGGAAACTCAGATGATTCATTCTGGGGGCCCATAGACCACATACTGTGCATACAAAACACCAAAACTCACAAAAGAAGTTGGCCAGATGTCCAAGTTCACACCATGGTTTAAGTACCTAGCTGCAGAATCTGCTCTGCTCTGCTTTGTGTTTTTAATGTGACAAATTACAATAATAAAGTGCAATTTGTAGCCATGTACACACTTGATTAGCTGCCCCATGACTAGAAATTCTTTAAAAAATAAGAAAGAATGTGAAAACAAAAAAAAAAAATAAAACCCTATCCTGTACTCTCATTTGAAAATGTTCCTGGCTGGTACAAGGGAGACCTCTGTTCCTCTCTCCTCCCTCTGCTTTGGAGGCTACCTAAAACAGAACATTCCAGACAACCATCCACAATCCAGAGGGGGGAGAGAAAGTGACCATTGACTCACTTCTGATAATATGAAATGTTCCAGTGCTTGTATTGCAAGACATTGCTTGTTAATCAAGGCAAAACTGATCAGAACTGTTTGCTTGCCTTGCAGAACTCTCTTAAACCAAGATATTACTCTACCAAGAATTGTGGTCTCATATTTTACATTATTAAGTAGACCCCCTTCCCTGATAAATAAGTTCTGAGAAGGAAGAAATTTTCTGAGTGACATATCCACAGCTGCAATCCAGTATACATGCCTTTTATAACACTCTTGTTTGTGACTTGGTGTTCATATGTTCTGGACTACAGTTACATCAGCCCTAACTAGTACACTAGTAGTAACCTGGGATTACTGGACCTGTACTCCAAAGAATCTAGAGCAGGAGCTCCAGGGGTCCCCTGACATTTTTTGATTAAAACTCCCAGAAGCTTTCATCTCTAGCTATGCTGAACCCAACTAGGGACCCAAGCAAGGGAACCACAGATCTAGAGAATGCTATGGTGCAAAGTGTTAATAATTATTACACTAAAATCTTAACATTTTAAACCTTGTTTCTCAAATGTGCTACTTTTGAATAGGTCATATATTTCAGAGAGGGCTTGGTTTTATGATCATTGATAGTATGTGGTTGTACTCAATGAATATAATAGAGTACTGTATGATAATTCTATGCCATCAATTCAATTCCATGTTATGTCAAATCTTCCCACATCTTCTTATGTATAAAGCACTTGGAAGTAGTTTACTTGCCCCTTCCACTATCTAGAAATATATCAATACCAAATATACAAAGAGCCCTCACAAAAACATATGGCCTATTCTAGAGAAGAACAGTTGTGACACAGCAACACAACAATTTTTCGCTTGATTTTCATGTCTTCAAGGCTGGAACCAATTCTTTGTGTGTATTTAATTGTTATCTAATATAATATTATTATCTATACATATCCATGCTTATGAGGTGTCCTGATATACAGCATGTTAGATAAAACTTCAGATGGCTACCTTGACATAGAACTTTAGGGAAGAAATTGGGAATAGAGAGGGGTTTTTTTAATAAAGAAGAGCAATATTTCCAGCCTCCCACAGGAGGAGGATATAAAGTAATTATCCTATTTTAACACTTCCTCTTATTCTGTTCAAGCCTTTCTTCTGCAGCTCAGACTGTGTTTCCTGTGCTTCTCGCTACTAGCTGTCCTTTAGACATTCTGTTCTGTTTCACTGAGGACTTGAGCACATTGCTTTGTGTGTACTTACAGGACACGTATTCATTCGACAAAGACATATGTAGTATTGTCATGGATCTACGAACACCAGGTGGTTGGTGTCTGGACTGAGTTTTCTTCTACCAGTAAAAAGGTTAAAACATTTGTTTACAGACCACATGTTACACCAGATTAACCATCATGTTAGGGTAGGTCTGTTTCTAACATATACAATCACATATATGCAAAAGATAACAATTTCCATTTACTCTAATACTACTGTAGGACCCAGAGTTCCCTGTACAAGATAATGTTAACACCATAATCATTTTGTGTGTACAGAGAAGTGTGCATGCAGCCTGTCATTAATCACCTGTGCAGTTGGAGTTGCTATAAGTAAGTACATCTAAGTTCAATAACTAATGCACCACACTGCTTTCAAAAGAAAAAGTACATTTACATTTTCACCGAACAACTTGAGAATTGATAGCTGTTGTGAGTTTTTTGGGCTGTTTGGCCGTGTTCTGGAAGTTTTTCTTCCCAACGTTTTGCCAGACTCTGTGGCTGGCATCTTCAGAGGGCAAGGAGCTCAGTGAACTAGGAGTTCTCTCTGTGCTCTGGGGTATAAAGTGAGACTGTGGGGTTTTAAAGTTGTGGGAAAGGGGAAAACCAGTCCTATGCAGGAGAATATGTGTTAGTCATTGTATTGTGATGGAGGGATTAAGAAGTTTCACTGCAGTCAGGGGTGGCAGCGATCCTTTTAGAATACGTTAACTTGAGAGATTTTTTGTCTTCATAAAAAGAGCTTTTAAAACAAATATTGACTGCAGTTTTTTGTTTTTTATTTTATTTTAAAAATTACTTGTAAATGTGTGTGGGGGTTACATGATTCTAAAATGTAAATTAAGGCTCTAATGCCTTAATATGATGCAACACACTGAAAGAAACATTTGTAAGTCATTTCCACAAAGACTGTCTTACAATGTGAAAACATCCCTGAAATAAAATGAGAAACAGGAGAAAGACAAAGCATAAAAATACATTGTTGTTATATTAGAAGAGTAGTTTAAACAATCAATTGAAGATTAGGAGGGATATGACAGTATCACTTACAGCCAGGTTTGGCAAGCAAGCAGAGTGATTTAAGCAAGGTTGGTTCAGGAAATAAAATGCCATGATCTGGAGCAAAGAAGCAGCTATTGGCAACAACCTCCTTTTTTGTGAGCACACATTTAAAAATAAGCACAGAGATCACAGATGTGAAACATTACCAAAGCTCACTCCACCCTTTCCTTCCTTTCCCGTCCCATCCCGTCCCCCTCACATTAACTGCAAAAGCCCAGGTCAGTTCAATCTTGCAGCCATGCTGACCCTGCATGGCTGATTACTCCAAGTGCTGCTGCATGCAATTTGACCCCTCCTTGTGAAATGACAGCCTTCCTATCTGAAAGGTTTTCACAGGATAAAGGGGAGGAGCAATAAGAGTAATATCTTCCTCTACAAAAAGAACAGCAGCAATGATATTGCTTGGAGCTGTTCATCGTACACAGGTAACCATGTGCAGGATCTTGCATCACAAATCCTTCTGCATGTTTAGATCTCTTCTAGTTTTAGAACAACATTTAAACACTCCCTTCCACAGGTGTAGCAATAGCTTGGAACACAGGAAACTTCCTGTAAGGTCCATGTGCATTCACTTAATAAATTTGGCTGTATTAAATACTGTATGTACAGCAAAAAGATGAGGAAATGGAGAAGCTCACTGCCAGCCCCATCAACCTTCCCTGAGTTGCTGGGTCATATTTACCACAAGTCCACCAGCCCTAGTCTCTTTTGTGCAGCTTCCTGAAGTCAAAGTGACTGGAAGATCAGAGTTTAATGTCCTCTTCTACTTTGGGCACCAAGTGGGTCCGAAACTTGCAGCGCGGAGAAGGGCCAGCTTGTGTGTTTATAATGAGGGTAAGGCATGTGGTGTATCAGTGGCCCTCCAGCTGGGCACGAAGACGTCCCTGTTTGTTGCTGGTCCTCTTAGAAACAGCATAGGTGGACCTTCAGGAATTGTTGCCTCCAGCACCACAGCTGGGTTGGAATCATCTCTCCTTCAGTGACATGGTGAGACAAAGAAGGGCTCTGCCGTGGGTGTCTCTTTCTCCAGTAAGTATACTGGGTGAATGTACTGACGATGGAGTCCATCTTCCTTAGAAACCCTGAACTCACCAGTTCTCCTGCCCAGGGGCCTTCCTTCACCAAGTAATCCCACTGCCTGGAGAATGTAAGTGAATCCCTTGCCACCTGGACAGTGTCTCTCCTCTTGGCCATCTACCCAAGCTCCTTCTTCCACTATCTGCTGCCTTTTCTCCCCTGTAGAGAGTGTTCTGTTGGGAGATACTGAGCTGTGATCCTTGGAGTTTAAGTGGGGAGAGTCTGTTTTCTCCCATCCTGTGGTGTTGGCAAAGGGTTTCTTACATTCTCTCGGTTTTGGTGGGAGGATCCTTCATTTGACTTGCACTGAACTCCTTTGCCTCGCGGGGGGGGGGGGCAGCCTCTGTCTGCATCAACACATCTTGCAGCCTAGGTTGGCTTTGTAAAATGTCCCTTAAAAGAGCTGGTATAGGAACTCCTTGTTGCCCTGAGGTGGGGATAGACTGCCCATCAGAAACATCTCCACCAACCTTCTCACACTAACTAGTTCTGGCTGCATGATTTCAATATATGTCATGGTAAGGGAGATTTTTCAGTTGAACCTTTGTTAGTATTTTCTCCTCAGAATTTCCAAAGTCTGGGATGGGCCTAAGAAGATGAAAACATCTCACCAGACCACATACACAGCATATACATGGTGAAGAAGACAATAAAAGTTCATATTTGGCCTTGATGGTACTGTTCCTTCTACATGGAGCCTTCTAAATGGTTCAAACACATTCTGCCCTCCACTGAAAACATGGGTAACTTTTAAAAGCACCCCTCTCCTAATCAAGTGCATCTACCATGTGTCTTTCACTCAAAATCAAATCTGAGGTATCACATCATACAGTCAGATATAATACATGGAAAAATACATAAAAAAAATATAAAACATTTGAAAAAATAAGATTTGCTGGCATAAAATAATAAGGCATGATAGAGAACCTCTGACAATCAAAAGCTTAAGACCAATTGTTCTGGCTACTTGAGAACACAGTAAACAACAATAAAGCCAACGAGTATTCAATAGCAAATACCATTGTCAACTGCTTAAACTTAAAACTGCATTGTTCAAATCTCCCTGGTCATTTATTTAAAGAGTCATTATTTCAAAGATATAACATGAAGAATAACCAATCTCATTCAAGGTATGTTCTCCTAAGCATGTCAACGGGAGATGTGATCAGGGGTTAACAACCAGGCCCTATGCAGCCAGTTGTTGAAGTTGGATATACGAGAGTGTTTACTTACCTCAGGAAGCTATATGCCAACTGTACAAATAGAGAGCTAAAATTAGCAGCATTTCTCCTCTATATCACATGCCCCCCTGCCATCATCCTTCTCTGGTGGTATAGCTACCCCCGCCATCCATTTTTACAGCTCAGCTCTCATCCATGATTCTGATTCTCAGAACAAGTTCAAGATTTGGGAGGGGAAAGAGACCACTGGGACAGTGATCAGCTCACAAGTTACACCTTTGGAGAAGACAACCAAGGAAGCATCACACCACATCTGGCAACTGTGTTCAAGGCACAGACTGAGAAGCTGAGGTATACAATGCCATTTTGCAGCCAATGATTAATCTGAGGGAGCCCCTAATCACTCCCTCCTGCTGGGTAACTAATCTACTAGGGTTTGACCTGGCAAGCAACTGTTACCCATAATTTCATCCCATTAAACCTAAACTTCTGCAATATGTGAGAGTTATTTTGAAAAGCATCCAGCGACTTCATTCCATGCAAAATGCGGCTCCTGGGTTGAGCAAGATGTCTTGGAGCACGTCTCAACATGATCCTGAATGAATAGCTTTCAACTATTCTTTCCTCATATTGCAACATAAGAAACTTATATCACTGTAGTGTCCCAGCAAAACTTTGTAAAGAGCCAACACGGGGACAATGAACATGGCCCCTGCACTATTTAATACAGTGGTACCTTGTATAAAGGAATTAATTTGTTCCAAATGAAATTATGTTAAGGAAATTTTCCTTTATACTGTACAAATTTCCCATATGAATGCATTGAAAATGGAGTAATCCCTAATCGCGACCATTTCTCTGTTGTACGGATTTGCCCCATAAGTGATTCTGTTAAGCAAATTTCCCTATCTCCGGAATTTTTTATGTTGTACAGATTTTATATTATACAAACCATTTATTATACACGGGTCCACTGTACTTATATTTGTAGACCCAGCTATTCCACCCCTCTGCATCTGAATGTTGGACTTGAAGGAAACAAAAAAGTATAAACATGTGACATTATAGATCTTGACTCATTTTAGTGCAAATATCAGACTTAGACTTAATTTCCCATGGCTTGGAGCTTAAAACAACAAACACAGCCTTGCCTCTGCTCTTTAAACAGCAGGGAGGTTGGTTTGTTGTTATTGACAACCTGGCACTAGTGTTTTAACCATTCAACTGGCATGTAGAAAATTATACAGTATATCAGTGGCCTTGATAGCCCCACTTTTATATATTTTTCACTGTTTAGAGCCCAGGCAAATCAATAAAAGGCCTAGTAGTGACACTCTGTCCAGTAGGGGCTCTCAGAAGTCTTTCTCATTATCTTCTAAAATGTAAAAAAAAAAGGGGGTGATTTATTTATTTATTTATTTTTAACTCTTGTATACCGCCCTATTCCCACAATGGGGACTCAGGGCGGTTAACAACATAAAAGTAAAAAGACATATAAAATCAGATACAGGTAATAGGCAACAGATTTGCTAAAAACAATTGGATCCAAGATTAAATAGGCGGGAAGAAAAAAAAAAAGGACAGGGTCCCTAAGACTAGGCTCGAAAGAGCATGGTCTTAGGTTCTTCTTAAACGCCGCCAGCGAGGGAGCCTGCCGTAGTTCACCTGGGAGTTTGTTAGTGCTCACTTTTCGGGCTTCCCTTGTCCGCAGGGAAAGGGCCACCGAAGCACGGGTGGGCCGGGCCCGGTCTAATTCTCGGGAAGACGCTCCGCCAAATAAGGCTAGGGTTTTGTAAACCAAAACCAACACCTTGAAATAAAATAAGGAGGCGGTCATAGTGCACCAACCACCAGCCTGATTCTGGACCCGCTGCAGTCGCGAACAAGGTTCAAGGGGAGCCCCTTCTTCAAATCCAACCTTTGTACCACTGCCCTATCTCGAGGCGGGGCGAATCTGGCGAAAAGGTGTAAAAAACGGCTGACACCTGAGAATCCAGGGTCAGATCCGGGTCCAGGACGACGCCCAGATTCCGCACTCTTTGCGCCAGCTGGAGGGCGGACCCGCCCCAGACTGGGAAGAGGGCCACAGTACCCCTCCCGACGAGGCCCCGAAGAACATAACCTCGGTCTTGCCTGGGTTGAGCTTGAGTCTGTGGGTCCTGGTCCAATCCAGAACCGCAGCCAGGCAACGATCAAGGGTGATAATACAAAATACAAATGCAAGACTAGGCTATAGGTGATACCGTTATAGGCTACTAATAAAATAACAAAAAAATTGCAAAACTTTGAGGGCAATACCCTCTTCTTCAAAGCTTGTATCAACAGTCCAAACATGGAAAAAGATGTGGTTTTGCCAGGAGGTCATTCTTAGATGTAGAGTTCTGGGCAAGATGATATACAACCAGGCAGTCTTCTTAGATGAGGTAGGAAGCAACCTAGTCATCATCTAAAAAGTTATTCTTGGGACTACAGATCCCAGATTCCCACAGCCAGAGTTCTGGGAATAACAGAATAGGTGTGACACAATGAAATAGGCACAGAACACACTCAGTGCAGCAGCAAAAAAAAAAAAAAAATCCTGGAAGAATACTTCCCTCTACCCTCCCCACCCCACCTCTAATAAGTAAACAACTGGGCACCATGGGGGATTTAATTACCAACCTTGGAGCGATCCAACACATGAAATGCTCTGGTGTATCAAGAATAAGATCTATCACTTAATAACTTATGGCCCAGACACTAGGGTAAGGATCTCTAAGTATGAACACTTACACCCACATCTACATAACTGCAGCCCCTTACATTACCAGACAGGCATTTTTTTGGATCTTGTGTTCTCCAAACAGTATTCCCTGTCACGTATAAAACTTGCAATCCTCAATCCATGGGAGGATGGCTGTTGGAACCATTCCTCTATTAAGTATAAGATAGACAGAGCTATAGCTCTGTTCAAAGAAACCTCACTCACACTCTCAGCAGTCACAGACAAGTAACATCTGTGCTAACAACTTGCAAGGCCAGCACTGGGCAACTACCCAACACTTTGCCACATATTATTGAATAAATACTATGCAAGCCTCTGCAGATCCAGCTTTAGAAAGATATTAATTTTCTCCCCGCTGTCCTGAAATGTTTCCCCTTCAGCTAAAATCCATGCTTTCTGAACCTTTCGTGAGTCACTGGACTCCAGGGTCAGGGTCAATTTATTTCTTCCTTCATACAACTGAAGACTTTCAGTAATGGCAGGACTACGTTGAATGCATCATAACTGCAACTCAGATGGGAACAAATCAGATAAATAAAAATAAAGAAACATTAGGCCGGGGTTGTTTTGTTTTTTGTTTTTTGTTTTTCAAGAGCAGTTTTGTAACTGCTAATAGGCAGCTCATGTGGGTAAAATGCTTGTATTGTCTAGTACACAGAGTGGAATGAGGAAAAGTTCATTGGCAAGGGTCCGAAGTGTCTGAGGACTTCTGGTTTCACACAACAGTTAAGTATTCTATGAATACTGGGTCACTTTCCTTCAGTAACTCCCTTTACAGTCTTATTACATGCATCAGAAAATCTTCTGCAGTGATCAAAGCTGGGAATGGAAAAGCAAGCTGCAGAATGTAAAACCAATGCATAAGGTATGGGACCTTTTACACACAAACACACTTACACATTCGCGCACATTAGTAGTATTGTGGAGGCATATCTTAAACCCCTATGAGAATCAATTTATAGCATTTCCACTTGTTTTTAAAGGAATTCCCCCCACTCCAAAGTTCAGAAACCTACTCAAATTTCAGATGCCTCATAAAAATTCAATTTAGATTGACGTTTTGTATACACAGCCTTATCCTAAAAGCATTTTTTGCACTTACAGAATTCAAATGGTTTGCACTTTTACAGCTCATTACACACATACCAGTGAGTTAAAACCTCACAATTCCCTGGTTCGAGAAGGAACCAGTACTATGGCCAAACAAAACATACTCTCAGAAAACACCCAAACTGTTAGTCTGCAAACATATGCTGAGGGGAAAACTTACTGGAAGAACACTACAGATCTTGTCCTGACTAAAAAATAAAAAATAATAAAAATAAAAACTCAAGAAATTGAGAAGGACCAAAAGCAGGAATCAAATCTTTAGAGGATGCTGAATGCTCATACAATTACTACCAGAACGCTTAAGGAATTCATTAAAAGCAACAAAGTGGCTTATATCAGTTTACTCTTTTGGGGGGAGGGGGTAAAGAAGGTCATTGTTGTTATTGCTTTAGATTCAACAAGAATGGCTGAATGATCCCTTTTTTGGCATAAAGAGTAAGGATTACTCATTCTTCCACAGGCATTATCCTTTGAGGGATCTGGGCACTTGAAAGAAAAGCTATTGTAATTTTTAGAAAAGGGGAACCCCCCCCACACACACAAATAGCTTGTGCAGTTTCCTCAAGCTCTGGGACACCACTCCAGCCTCAGAAACCTTATCAGGGACACTCCCAGTCACCATTCCAACCATCAGGATGACAAAACTGGATACTTATTTCATTTCCTTCTAAAAAGGGGGGGGGATGTAAACAACATCTCTGCAAGGTTCTGGAAGGCTTTGGACACTAGGAATAAAGCTTTGCCACTAACGTGCACTTAGCAACAGAAAGTGAAACTTTTTTAGGGGAGGATAACACTATTTTACTTCAAAAATGAAATAAATCAATGAGAACAATGCATTATTTTACTCAATAGAGATGGGTGCTTTGTATTCAGATTCAGGGAGTCCAAATACAAAGCCCACCAGCATAGGTGTCCCGGTCTTCAGATTCCAATGCCCCAGAACCAACCTGGTCTATTCACTGGGTTCCTCACAGTGCAAGGCGTCATCATGCCAATCACAGAAGCAGCCTGTCCAGTTCTTCCCAGCCTCTCCCTGCAGTTAACCACTCAGCAGCCGAGGAGGGAGATTCTTCCTCCCGCCTCCCCGTCAGAGTGGTCTCCTGATTGGGCTACTCCTGTGATTGGTGTGATGGCACCGCCAACTGCCTGGTGTGTTCTACCACTACTTAATGTGACAATAAGTTTGGCATGCCACAATTAGCAGCACTGTAAATTTTATCCACCTGATGTCTCAGTCTTGGATAGGGAGGGCAAAAACCGGAGGGCATTCTATATAACAAAGATATACAGATGAGGAAATGGCAAAAGCCATTGACAGGACTGTTCCTAAATATCTCTTCCCACAAAGTAGAACCTGACTGGCTGGCTGATTTACTGGAAAGCTGGTGGTGATGCAAAGAGTAGGACATAGACTTGAGCAACAATGGTGGAGTACATTTGACCAAACAGCAGAGCTCTTTTGAGAAGTCAAGGGTGACAATGAATCCCAAAGGAGCCAGACAACCTCTCACAGTGGTTTCATGTAAATGCTAAATAGCACAAGGGACAAAAGAGAACGTCAAGACACTCCACAAGCCAGTGAGCAGGGTGTTAAACAGAAGTCCCTTCGTGCCACTATCTGAGGGCATTTTTACACGACCCCCTAAAATGTTTTCCCACCAGCTCCGGACTTTAAAAAAAATTAAGTACGACCACTCCCACCTAAGCGCGTCCCAGCGCACTTTTCAAGTACCTGGTCTGTGGAGCTGAAAAATTTCTGATGCGAATGTAAAGCAGTGAGTGCCGGGCTCTACTCGCCTTGTGTTTGGTTTTTTGTCCCCGCCGCCCCTTTAAGAGACAGGAATCATGACGACAACGGGGCTCGGGGCGGCTTCCACAGGCAGATGGAGGTGAGCCTGCATTTTTTCTCCCTTTTTTCTCCCTCCCCTCATGCAGACAGGAGCAAGGGAGTGCGGACGGGTGGGAACGCAGGAAGAGCGACAAACCCCCAAGATCTCTGGTCCGAATTTAAGTGGCCAGCGGATTTTAGGGGTCATGTAAAAGCACCCTGAATTCTCCCTCCAGGAAGGGCCAGAGCCACCATAAAATAGTGTCTCCAAGTCTCATCTGAACCCAGATGGATAACAAGGTTGATGGTATCAAAAGCCACTGAAAGATCCAGCAGAACCAACAGGGACACATGCCTACTGTTCAGTTTGTGACAAAGGTGATCCATCACTGCAATGAAAGTAGTCTCCGTTCCATAATCCAGTCTGAAATGAACTAGATAATCTGTTTTATCTTGGAAATCCTGTTGCTAAGAATGCACAAGCCTGCAACAGGAATAGAATTTTAGATGTTAATTGGTAGTTATTCCATTTCAAGGGATCCAATGAGGGCTTTTTCAGCAACTGTCTTACTATTGCCTCCTTTAATCATTCAGGGATCCTACCCTGTGCAAGGAGGCATTCACCACTGTTCCTACCACTAGACCTGCTCTGGACACACAACTTTTAAAAGCCAGATAAGATATCAGAGATACATGTTTCTAGGATTATTTAGCTTACTAAAATGTTTGATGTGTTTCAACAACTTACTAATGTCTTATGACATTCTTCAAAGAGCTACAGAGAAGAACACATAAGTATACTTGTATGAACATAAAAAAAAATTCAATAGCATAAATCCACAATACATTTTAAATACATTAACTCAAATACTTATACAGTATAAAGTATCATCTGTAACTATCAGCCCTGTGGCCACCCTTATTTGTTTGTTACAGTATATGGATTTGTAAATCATCTTAGATGGCCACCACATGTATCATTAAAGAAAAGATACTGTATATGTAGCAACTGGCTCTCTCTTGGCAGAGCTAAATTCCCTCACCTGCATGTTGCGTAACTAAAATGTGATGTAAGTCACTTCAAGGTTTTTGGGCAGCCTATAAATATTATGTGTTTTCAAATCCATGTTTCCTGAAAGGATGAAAAATGGGGAAATGTGAAAATACCTGGCAAATCCGTAAAGCAGCCATGTCCCTTTTGTTTACCAGCATGAAACTCAGGACACTTCCAGCTTGTCTTTTGTATACAGCATCTCCTGAGTGCTGAGAATCAGGCCCTCAAAACAAACTACATTATATGTTGGAAGCTTCAAACTTTCAGATATTTTCTTGATCTTCGTCAGAATGCCCACTATGGAGCAGGTAATGTTGCCTTCTCTCTTGGCCTCCAGGACAGTGTGTTTAAGAAGACCAAAGTGTAAAGAAAAACTTCATAAAGATAGCAGGCAGGTGCTCAATTTTTTTATTTCTTTCCAAAATTTCTTTTTGGTGTGTGTGCAAGTTAATGCTAGGCAGAAACAGAAACACCAGTCAATACCACAGGAATGTGCTCATACAGTGAAGAGCTGAACTGCAGCCCTCTATGGTCAAATGTTGGATCTGAAAGTATTACCAAGTACAAGCCTGGCTAGAAATGAAAACGTATATGCCTTTTTCATAGCAGAAACAGAAAGGGGAAAAATAAAACTATACCACTTTATTTCATTTCAGGACATGCAAATACTTTCCCCCAGTTTTTCCAAGTACGATATTCACCTTTCATTCCATTTTCTCCCCAGAAAATAGGTAAGGTCCCTAAAGAGGAAAGACTTGCTTATTTGCCAATACTGGATGGACCTACAGAAAAAAATGGAATTAGGAGTGGGCCAGATTGATATTAATGATTGATATTGATGAACAAGTCTGAATTCTCTTTTCACTCAATGAAAGTCATTCTCATATAGCCATCTTTCCAGATGTCTACCACTTTCATTCCAGTTAAATTCATGAAACAGAGACAGGGAGTATGTAACAGAATATCCAACAACCCATAGGCATTTTGTAGAAAACTATCTATTATTCTATATATGGCCTACCAATTGCAGATTCCCTTATACTGTACTATTATTCTACATTCTGCATAGCATGCAAAAATGCTATTTAAAAAAGTAAAACTACTTGCATCAGCCCAAAAGTTTCTATTGTGTTACTAAAAGCAGTCACTCTGGACCCAGACATTTTATGTCCAGTATAACTCTGCAACAACAGTGCAAAGGCAGAGTCATAAACTCTTTGAAGAAGCACTTGCAACAGAAATACTGTCACAATTGTTAACTATAGTTAGAAGTGTAAATTACTCTGTGTAAAGAAAGTACCTCTACAACCTTTTTATTTACCTGAAGAGGCACTTCCAATAGCTTGCTCTCTATAATGCATTTCAAATTCAGTTTGGAAAAAGGAAAAGGAAAAGCTAAAGGAGGAGGGAGCAAAAACAGAAACACACGTGTGTATACAGTAATTATCTGCTTATCGCAGGGGTTAGAGACCCAACCCTACCCACGATAAAGGAAAATCCACAATATGTGGCTGCTGGGTCAGCCTGTCTTGGGCCTCCTGCATTTACCTCAGGCCTGACACTGCCCTGAAGAGGCCTCTGATGGGCTTCATGGGCCTGTCGGAAGCCCCAGAAGTGGTTTCGAGAAATCCTGAAGGCACTTCTGGTTTTCCAGAAGTCACTTCCAGTTCACCAGAAACCATTTCTGGGCCCCCCAACAGGCCCAGGAACCTTGTCGGAGGCTCCAGAAGTGGTTTTTCATGATCCAGAAGGCACTTCTGGTTTATCGGAAGTCGTTTCCATTTCACCGGAAACCACTTCTGGGGCCCTCCAACAGGCCCAGGAAGCCCATTGGAGGCCCACTTAGGACACTGCCAGGCCTCAGGTAAGTACGGGATGCCTCAAACAGGCCCAAACAGCTTGCCCCAGGGGCCCTTCCCTTCATATACTGCGGTTCCTGTGATATACCGGGACCGCAGTATATGAACTGCAAAAATGGCAGGGGACGACTGTACACTTTTTTTTTAATGCAAATGCAAGAACAACCCTCTCTTTATTATCTGTATACTGGAGGTATGGGACCCAATGCATTGTGCTTCCTTCCTTTAGGGACTGTGGAAAATCCATATCACAGGTTTTATTAAAAAATCACTCCTCTGGAACCTCTCTGATAATTCCAGACAGGCAGTGAAAAAGCATACAGCTGAAGGCAGTATCATTCCCATTCACCTGAGAGTTAGAGATGCCTACAGGTTAATGGGACAGATAGTTTCAAAGATGGCATTTTACAGTAGCAGGTAGCATTTTTCCTGCCTTTTAGCTCCCGCTGTTTTGAACAGCACCACCAAGTGTGACCATTTAAAACACACCATGTATTTTGAAAGGAAGGAAAGTCTGCTCTGAATTTTTTTACAAAAAAGAAAGTAATAAAAATAGCCTCGCATCTTCAACTGTAAACCCACATCGTGTGTCACATCTGAAATGTAGTCATCAGCCAAAAGAAAGGCAAACGTTTTAAAAGATCTATAGGAAGAAAAAGCTCTCTTGCCAACACATTGCATGCATATGTATGTGGAGACAGTCCCCTGCTGAACAACCCCCCCCCCCCAAAAAAAGTCAAAACACAAGCAACTTCTGTTTTTCTGGAAACAAAGGAAACAGAAAATAAGATGGATGTGAACTAAAAAGAGGGAGGGATTAAAATTGACTATACACAGTCTTTTTGATAACAACCAACTGCAGGCAGATACCCTTCTACATGCATTGCCATTAGCTACACACAGCCGCATACCTTCTTGTTCTGCTAATGCTATATTCGAAGTGTACCACAGCACTATAGATATGAAGTCAGTCCAAAATGGAAACCTTCTCTCTCATCCCCCCTCACCTGATTTATTATCCTCCAAACAACCGTGTGCCACAATGTGGAATTCCCACTTGATGGAAGTAATCCAAATGCAGCTAATTTTTTTCATAGAATTTTGAACTCTAGGCATTTTGGGAAGTATGTTTCACAATGTTGCCAGTGGCGGAACCATGTGGAGGTGTTTTTGAATAGTGTTGCGACATTCCAGTTCTTCAAACATGGACAGCTTAATCTGGGTATTATGTGACCTCACTTGCACAGTTGCATAACATGCCAATTTGTACTCTGAGCAAATTAAGCTCGCTTAATTGTTCCATTGTTTTGTTACAATATGTTTCGGTTTTGCCATCATTTATACAGTGACCAAATGACAGAGCCATCCTAGTAGAATAATAATAATAATACCTTTATTGTCAATGTACAACATGTGTACAATGAAATTAGCTGAGTCTCCCATGCCCACCCCCACCACCATCCCGCCCCCATCTCACTGGCAATCACTCAGTCTTATTGCACCCTGTGTACTTGACACAGAATGTGCCAGCCCACAGGTCAGTTCTTCTATACTTGTCCTGGGATTATTTCCCATTCAGCAGTCTGACAGCCCATGGATAAAAACTGTTCTTCAGTCTGTTGGTACGGCAGGCTATACTACGATATCTTCTGCCTGATGGTAACAAGGTAAAAAAGTGCTGACCGGGGTGTGAGTCATCCTTAAGAATTTTTCCAACCCTCCTGAGGCAACGATCCCTAGCGATGTCGTCCAGTGCACTCAGGGGACAGCCCATGATATACTGAACTGTGCTTACCACCCTCTGTAGTGTCTTCCTGTCAGCAGCTGTCAATCCAGCATACCAAACGGTAATGCAATATGTGAGAATGGTTAGATAACTGGAGATCAGAGCTCACATTACTGCTTAGTCACAAAGCTCTACATGGGGTTCTTAGGAAAACCAAATCCCTGCCAGCCAACTCAGTTTTACAGTATTCTGCTGGCAATTAAATGGAGAGAGGTGAACCACATAAAGCAGCCACTCGGGTTGGTGGTAACTATAAAGAAATAATAACAGTTTGCCATTAATGGAATATTCTAGAAACATTCTTATGAGATGGGTTTCAAGTTCCATTACCCGTTCTCAATGAGGATGCACACAGAATACAATGAGACACACACAGACTCCCACAAGTGACACAATGTCTTCTGATTTGGAAAAAGAATATAGGAGGAAAGGATGGCAAACTACAAAAATCAAGGGCGACAAGGTATAATTTCTTTCAGAGAAAGAGATTTAATTACTAGTTCATTACAACTAAAAAAACCCTCACCAAAACCCAAACCATAGCCTAGCTTTATTTTATATGCTGTGTTCAGCTTTTCAGTACTGCATATGTATCAACACAAGTATTAATCCAGTATGGAGCTTCCCGTATTTTGCTCCTGCTCATCTACATAAGTCAGCACTGTGGTGGCAAATCTGGACGTGCAGGGGTCTCATTCTGCAGTCTCCATTGCCACTCCCCCCAGGAGTTGAAAAACATTTGTATCCATATCAAAAATGTGGAACAGGTCTTTTGGAGGCTAATGGCTCTTAGTATGCCATTCAAAACCCAACCACGCTCAAAGACTCTGCATTACAATACAGATGATTTGCACCAAAGTACTGTTCCTCGAAAAATTCATTTTTCCTTCCCGCTATTGAGAGCTTTAAAAGGTAAAGGTTGTGCCTGCACATGTGTGCTAGGCGTGTCCAACTCTACAGGTGGTGCTCATCTTCATTTCCAAGCCAAAGAGCCAGCGTTGTGCAAGTCCATGGCCATGTGGCCAGCATGGCTGAACGCATTTCTGCACACAGAACACTGTTTACATTCTGGCTTTTTATGGTGGTACCTATTTATCTACCCGCAATTACATGCTTTAGATCTGCTAGGTTGGCAGGAACTGGGGTTAACAGTGGGAGCTCACTCCACTAAGTGGCACCCAGGATTCAAACCCGAGCTGCCAAATCCTTGCTTAGCAATGGAAACTCACTGGGGACACAGAACTGGTTAAGAACTAGTTAAGCCACTCTTTAAATATCTCACTTATCTTGAAAGCCTATTAAAAGTCACTCCGTGTCATCACAAGACAACAGTAATAAATCACAGAGGAGACTGGAAAAAATATTGACATATGATATGGAGAATCCCTCCACCAGAACCACCATTTTGGTAAGGTGCTTCTGGAAACTGTAATCCAAGAATGTAACTTTGCCAGTTTCTGCTCCCCCTTGAATGTAAACACACATCAGTTTTCTTTGCATGCTGAAGATCTGTTCAAATTAGTAGGACTTATATCTGATTAAGAAGTTCAAGGAGCCACACCATAACCCTAAGACAAATACGTGACGCACCAGTCCTTTGAATGAAGCACAGCATCATTCACTTATGAACCTTTGAACCTCTTGCCAAAAAAAGTTAAGATTCACAACAAGCGTGGTCAAAACACTGACCAACAAAAACAAAACCTTCCAATAATTTATCCTCCTCTTCTCCTCCTGTTTCTCTGAACCTTTCCATTCCTCCGGATAGGATGTTAAACTGCTAGAAATTTGCAGAAAATAAAATGGAAGGCCAAGAAGGTGCAATGTATCAGAGTTGAGAGAAGTTCCTGTTTGGACTACTGCTCTAACTGTTTGTTTCATTGTTTTCTAATGCTCTGTGCAGACAGCTCTGCAACACCACCCAGGGTTTGCAATTTTGACTCATACGTTAGGAGATGATGTCTTAATTTATGTGTTGGTAAACCCATCAAAATGGCAGGGGCTTCAGACATTGGCCAATTGCAATGAACATCTCATGCAATTGTTTCCCTGCCATCTAAGATATGACAGGCATTGACCGGGGGGGGGGGGTAAACTTTTCAGTAGTGGCACTCAGGCTCCCTCGTCCTCCAAGAAAACCTCTCCTGATGCTCAATTTCCAGAGCAATTCAACAACCTTTTTGTTTTTGTCAGGCTTTGGGAGTTTTGTCATCTGTTTTACCTGGATGCTGCTTTCACTGAGTTTGAATGGTTATTATTATTATTATTATTATTATTATTATTATTATTATTATTATTATTATTATTATTATTATTATTATTATAAGGGAGACAAGATATCAGAGAGACATGTTTCAAGAGGCTCTAAAATTCATCATCATCATCATCATCATCATCATCATCATCATCATCATCTGGGAGTATTTTTAACATTGTAAGCCACTAGGGATGGGCACAAAATGAATAACGAAATGATGTTTTACCATTTTGTTAATGAAATATAATCAGGAAGCAGCATTTTGTTACAGACAAAAATGAAACTGTGGGGTTTTTTTTAAGTTTAAAACCAACCATTTCGTTTTGCTGTAAAATGGCTCACTTATCTGCTGGGCTCGCAATGAGCTGCTGCCACCGCCGCCACCGCTGGAACCCAGGAGGGAACTGAGGAAGAGATGGGTTCCAGCACTGCTCCGGAGCTCTCACTGCCTCCTCTAAGCTTTGGCTTCCAGGCCTCCTCTCAGCTGGGAGGCAGGCAGGGGGGGGTGACTTTCCTGGGTCCTAGAAGCACCAGATTTGGTGCCAGGGAGCCATTTTCAGAGGGATCAAGCTGATGACAGCTTGGCTGGGCCCCTTTAAAAATGGCCCAGCCACCACTGCGGGGCCCACACAGTGGCAACTGGGCCATTTTCAGAGCCATCAATCTGAGTTGTAATCACTTGGATAACACTGGAAATGGCCCAGTCACCACCACAGGAGCCCCACGGTGGTCACTAGGCCATTTTTAAAGGACTCAAGCCAATGACAGGTCAATGGTTGGCTCTGAAATTTGTCTGGTTGCCACCATGGGAGGCCCAGGCCATTTTTAAAAGGGGTCCAGCTGAGCTCTCATCAGCTTGATGGCGCTGAAAATGGCTCCCAAGCATCAAATCTGGTGTCTCTGGGACCCAGGGGAGTCTCTGCTGCCCGCCTCCCAGCTGAGAGGCACTGCCTGAGCCCTCCCCTGCACTGAATCCAAGACATGAGGAGGAGGAGGAGGAGAGGAGGAGGAGGAGGAGGAGGAGGAGGAGCACTGGAGCAGCGGTGAGGACCCAGCAAGCCGCGGTGCACTCCCCCGTTGGTGGGCACTGTGTCTGCCTTCACCCTTGCCAGGCTGAGGCTCGGAAGTTGGGGTTAAGAGTAGGCAGCGGGGAGCGTCAGAGCAGCGGCGGGGACCCGGAAAGCCACGGCAAGAACAGCAAAAGGTAATGGAAGGGCTAAGGGATGCACTGAGGGAGGTAGTGGGTGAGGTCCCCTATTCTCCCACCTACCTACTTAGTGGCTGAGAGGCTGTTTTGTTTTGTTTCATTTCATATTAATTAAAAAAAAAACGTTAAGAAACAAAATGAAATGAAACAGAGATGAGCACAAAACAAAACACTATTTTTCCATTTCATGCCCTATAAGCCACCCCAATAATACATGTACTATAACAATTAAATAAAGGAAGACAAAATATGATTCTATTCATCCTGAAGCTCAGCATTTCTTGTGTCGTTCCTACAGTTTCTAGAAGTGAGGAAGCCCTTCTGGTTCAAGGACTAAGGTTTCCATAAATTAGATTAATGAGGAGTTTTCATAAAAGAGAGTACATTTTAAAAAAAACTCTGCTGTTCAGAGGTTAACAGCTTTCAAAGAAGCCAGGTCAAGCAGTCACAAGGAGACATAATTCTTCAATAGTTCTGATGCTCACCTTTAAAACTTCACCCTTTCCAAGGCCCCTCCCTCTCTCCCTCCCGGTTTCTTTACCCTTCTGGAAACACAAAGATATTTTCAAAGATGTGTACATGAAGTCGAGAACTGGGCCAATTCCCCTGGAAGCCAAACAACTTTTAAGGCTATGCATAAACGTTCTTTTAAAAATGTTTCCTCTCATGTTAGGTTTTGATTTTTGCAGACTGTTTTAAAAGACACAATATAGGAAGCATTCCTTAGATATCCTTTCTGGACAATCTTGCTAATATTTATGCAAATACATTTCTGAAATGGATTTCTCCTCTTTTGACTAAAACAGCCATTCTGAAATATATGGGGCATAAATATTAGATGACAAGGAAGTGATCCTATCTGCTCTCTGGAAAAATAAACAGCAGGGCCATTTTTAAACCATACAGGCATGTTATGCCACCATTTGGCACAATCTCACTGGTAAAACGGTGTCATGGGTAATCTATAATAAACCTCAAGAAGAGGAATAAGCAGGCTAATGTTCAAGCAGCCTGAAATAGTTTCTACAAGTGAACGGTGCACACCACTACCAACAGTGTTCATTCCTGGAAGAATCAAACAGAGGAGAAATTCCAAACAGGATGAAAGGCAAACATAATTATGAGGTGGAGAGCAAGTACTCATAAAAGCAGACATGTTTTCCAAGTTGAAGCCTGTACTATGGAAAGTTAGACTCAAAAAGGTGAAGGAAAAAGAGAAAGCCAATCTAATTAAATGTTACAGAAAATAATAAATCACATGTACAGAAAGAGTTCAAAAAGGTCACGTTTCAATTCCAACCATCTGATTCCAGGACAGCCAAAACCTGCTATGAATTTTTGATCCATGTATGCAAAGAGTATGCTGACATGAAGCTTCTGGAAAGGATCGGCAGAGGAGCCTCCACGTCCCTTCCATATCGGAACTTGCTCATTAACTTTGGTTTAACGTGTGATCTTGTAGGTGACCAAATCTTCAAACTGGTGCAACATTTCTGCAGCGCTCTCATTTGAACTTCAAGGAACACAATGGGTCTTCCACTTCCTCTTTAACAACAGCTTGGAAGGGCTTCAAACAAAGAGTGAAAGAGAAACCCCATTAAACTAACACATGCCTCATAGCTGTGTGACACTACAGTGCTAGGTGTTTTTTAATTCAGCATCAGAAGACAAATATATAGAATGTGTGGCCCTTCGGGCACCATTGAAAGAAAGAAAGAAAGAAAGAAAGAAAGAAAGAAAGAAAGAAAGAAAGAAAGAAAGAAAGAAAGAAAGAAAGAAAGAAAGAAAGAAAGAAAGAAAGAAAGAAAGAAAGAAAGAAAGAAAGACCTTGCTCATACTTTGTTAGTCCTATGTATGCCAAGATTCTCCGTCATCCAGGGGAGTTTATCTGGAAGGTGAGTCATGGCAATTGGACTTCTTTTTCTTGAGAGATGGAAACTTTTTTTGCTACACATCCAAGCAGTTCTGCTTCCCCTTCTACTGCACACCCCTTCCACATCCCATGATGTTTTCATAGCCCTTATAATGTTTAGTAGAAGTGCCACTAATGAACACAACCTTTGTGTGCAGGCATCCTACTACAACAAAATATATGGCACATAGATAATCTTCATCCTCATAGAGTTACATGGATTTTTTTTACGTACCACTGAAGACAGCAATATGACCACTGCCAACCCATGTTAGACTTTTTAAAAAGCAGCATGGTTCAACATAGTGCCATGTTTTTATTTTTATTTTCCTAAACACATACTGTGAGAAAGATAGAAGTTTAAGATATAGGCCAAGGTCTCAAACCATGACTTCCTCATGGAGTAGAGAATGCATCAAGATAAGAAATTTGGAAATTATTCTAAACACATACAGGTTTATTATATCAAGGGTTGATGTTTGATATATTTGATAATGTTCATGTTACAGAGAGGTGGGGACAATGACGTGGATTTTTGAAAATTTATAGAAAGAATTGAAAGAATATGGGAGGGAAGGGGTTTGATGACATTCATCATTCTTTAGATGCAGAAGCTTCCCCCAGCCCTAGAAGCAGTTACAACCATGGTTCCAAGATCTGGAAAAACAACTATATTTTGTCTGAAGATTCCCTATTGTAGACAGCCAAGCTAACACATAGATAAGGGCAGGTTGGAGCTAGAACAAGCCCCACTGCATTGAGGGTATAAATAGGAACATGGCCCAAGTTGTTCAAGATTTTATATTTTGCCCCCTAACGTCAAGTGCTTTGCTTGATGTCAAACTTTGCTATTCTTTGTTCTTTCATCATACATCACTTGGAGTTCCCTGGGGAAAAGGTTTTCAATAAATTTATTTAATGAATAAATAATAAAAGTAATGCAGTACAGTTTCTGATTTGCTATGCATGTACAATACGGTGAGTGCTTGCACTGCCTCTATACAAAGAATGTTATGTGTAATCCAGTCACAGAGGCTGGGCTAGGCAGTGATTGTAATCACACCCTGACAATTCAGACAATGAGCTGCTTCAGGCACATTTCATTCTAGTCCAGAAAACACCACCTCTCACTTTCTTGCAAAGGCTTATTCATGTACAATGAAATTAGATGAAGCATCGAGGTTTGCATTTCAGTTGGACACTGAGGGACCAGCAAACGTTAAGTATATTTACAAAGCAGAAACTAGTCCTTCTAAAGAAGGGCCTCCATCTATCTTTGGCATATCTGGATTTTCAAAAAAATGCAAGATTGCATGAGCTCTGTAAACTTAAAACTACAATAAAACATAGACATCGCAGAAAGGCAAACTGGGGATGTTAAAGGATAAACTTCTCTGAGATGGGATATATTATTCTCCAACAAAACATTCATTTCACAGGGTTAAGCGACTTGCCTCTAATCATGTACAAGTAAACAATTCTAAAGTTAATTCCCTACACAATACACACAGTCCTGTTTCAGAACAACACAAAATCCTTTTAGGTCCCATATAATGCCCTAAGCACATCCGATCTCGCCTGATGTTGGAAGCTAAGCAGGGTTGGCCCTGGTTAGTACTTGGATGGGGGACCACCAGGGAATACCAGGTGCTGTAGGTGCCTGGAGTAGGAACTGGCAGACCACTCCAGTATTCCTGCCAAGAAAACTCCATGGACATGGAGTCACAAAGAGTCGGTCATGACTGTAATGACACCACACAAAAATTATCTTTCTGCTTTTCTCTCTCCCTTCCTCTCCCTTATACACAAACGGACTCCCATACCCAATTCATCCAATGCACAAACGTCCTAACACACCTGAATGCCAAAAGGTCTGTAACCACTCAAAATTATTCCAGCAGCCAATATTTTTAATGTATAATAAAATGTGAAGTCACATTTTAGGCTCACAGCTGCATTCTGAAACTTCAATTATGGTTGCAAGCACTGTACCGCAATGGGTTCCCTTCATTATAGTTGATTTTAATCTGATACATAGCAGCATAGCACTTTGTCTTTTAAACATTATTTTCTGTAGGTTAGCAGGTCTTGATTAGTCTCATCCTCCCTCTAAATATGCATTCTACTAATGATTACAAGTTATTATAATCAAGACTACAGGCACATCAAATCAATGGCCCTTAACACTTTGAATTACCTCAAAAGTGCAGGACAAGATAGTTCTGTTCTTTAATACAGTGCCTAAAGAATGTGGTGATTATTCATTTTTAAAGTATTAATCATGTCTGAAGATACTTCTTCCAAGTGACTACTTAGCTTTCAGATCCCTTGTAAATTTCAACGTAATTAAGGGCAAGTGTATAATACGTTTTGATGTGGCTAGTACTTTATTGTGTTGCGTTCCCAAGTGACAATCAGGGCCACTAAAAAGCAAGTTATTTCTAGAGTAAAGTTTCTGATAATTAGAACTCTTCAGGAAGCATTCAAAAATGCAGGGGGGGGACAATTTTAACTCTGATGCATTTTCCAGTTAAACTAGAATTTAGAGATGGGCACGGAACGAACAATTTTTCATTTCCGTTACCATTTGTCGTTTCCATTACGTAACGAAATGACAAATGAAAAATGTGATGAAAATGAAACAAAATGAACAGAACCACAAAAATTGTGTTCGTTACATTTCGTTTCCGTTACTGGCGACATACAATGAAATGAGCTGTTTTAAATGTTAAAAAAACGCCCTGGACATCCATAAAAATGCAATGATAATTATTTATACTGTCTGATAATACCTACCGGGGGGTCCTTAAAAGGTGCATTTATGTCTTTTCTCAGATCCTTTAAGGGGAGTTAGGTGACATTGACCCAAAATGGCTCCCAGATGCCTAATATTGATTTCTTGGGTATTAAAATGCCCTGGACATCCATAAAAATGCAGTGATAATGCAATTATTTGAAATTATTACCTACCAGGGGGTTGGGATCCTTAAAACATTTGTTTTTGTCTTCTCCCATTGCAATGTATTTTTCTTTTCCCTTTAAGGATGACAAAATGGATGTCATCACACTCCAGCCACAACATGGAGGCAAGCCATGTGATGGGATCATGTAAATTCTTGGACAACTTCAACCAATAGCATGCCCAGGTGACAGACTGGGCAGGTCTGGCAGCCACAGAGGGCATAAAAAGCTCTTTCAGCCCCCGTCCTCCTTGCAGTCTCCAGTGGGAGTTAGGGAAATGCTTTAAAAATCACACAAAAGCGGGTAGAAATGACAAATGAATAAATGAAAAACGGAAACGAATTTTTTTCAAAAATTCACAACAAACGACAAACAAAACAAAACAGACCTCTCAATGACAAACGACAAACGAAACACCATTTTTTTATTCGTGCCCATCTCTACTAGAATTCTAAACTTGCAGGCACATTGAAATCAAAATGACAAGCTCTATTTAAACATACTTACTGGGCTTGGAACTAGTATTATCTAGCAGCACATGATGCATTTTGTCTCAACCCTACAATACTTTATTGTTGTTGTTGGGAATGCCATTGATCTTGCTTTGACAACTACAGCCCCACAGTGCTTGGAGCACTCTCTGGGCAGTTTACAACATAATTAAGCAAGGAACATTTTGCTCCCTGATGATCTTGGTATTCATTTTACCAACCTTTGAAGGCTGGAAGGTTCTGTGAGCCTTGAAGGCAACTACCTGAACCCATCATGATCAAACTCGGGTTGTGAACAGAGGCTTGACTGCAATGTCAGCAGTTGAACCCCTACATCATGGACCTCGCTGAAATTTTGGGTATTTTGCAGAAACATCAAAGCATACAGTATATTCCCTTAAAGTTAATTGCACTGCAAAATTTGTCCAATATAATTTTTATTGTACTGCTCATGGCATATTGTAACATATCTCTTTTGCTTATTCTGCACATATACCTACTGTACACTTAATGAAGTTTACCTGCATGCATTCAGTAGTCCATGCTAGAATAAAAGACCTGACTCTTGGGATGAAGAGACTGGGGAAAGTTTCATCTTCTTAATAACTGGCTTAGTTTCAAAGCCTCTTTAATTTGAGCAATTGAACCCACATGTAATTAGCAGAACATTACAATCATAACCACACAGAGCATACTAGATACAAAGCGAATGATAAAGAGAAAAGTGCAACAATATTCAGGTTAAATCAATGCAATTTAGAACAAGCTGAAAAGGTTTACTTACAATGAGAAACAAAGTAATTTGATCACTTGAGTGAAAGGGAAAATATGCTCTTAGATATTTTTTGCATGGCAAACTTTGTGTCATTCCAAAGACACCACTGTTAATTGTATGTTGTCAATATGCTTTCCAACAATACTTTCAAGATCTGCCTATCCAGGCTAGGTATTAAATTATCTCCTAAGATATCCACCACCCTTCAGAATCCTTCATGAGATCACATTTTAAGATGGCCAAGCAAACATGCAGAAAGGCTACTTGGGAGCAAAACACCGAATTGCTGAGAATTCTGGCTTCTCCATAGTAAGCAAGCATGCCCAATCACTCTTACGTGGTTACTACTATAGGTGGGAGCAACTAATGTAACCAGGAAACTTGCCAGCAATGCAAAGCTTAGCACCAGGTTCTATGTTAGTCCCAGCTTGCTGCTCCTCTAAACACACCAGGATCTATGCTTCAACCTAAAACCCACAGTTGTTCAAGAACAACTTTAACAATCTAACAGCTTTAATAATTTAACACAGCCCAGGCTTCTGGAATGTCCAATTTTTCTTCTTCTTCTTCTTCTTCTTCTTCTTCTTCTTCTTCTTCTTCTTCTTCTTCTTCTTCTTCTTCTTCTTCTTCTTCTTCTTCTTCTTCTTCTTCCTCCTCCCCTCCTCCTCCTCCTCCTCCTCCTTGACCCAAACAGTATAAATTGGATTCACATTCATCAATAAACAACTAGTGTTAACAACTGTTCTGCTGAGTCAGTGGAACATCTCTGGAAACCAGCATTTCTTTTGAAAAAGAAATGCTATTCGGTTTTCAATCCCTAAGGCCTGAGTTAGTTGCTTGATATGTAAGGTAGGGAGAGGTGGGGGGAGAGAGGGAAAAAAGGAAAGAACTAGGGCCAGCAAATACCGATATTTCAAGAAATCTAAGCTCTTAATGACCAGGATAAAAAAAGGAGTACCACCGTGAAAATGAGACAGCTCAAAACAGGACTAATCTCATGCCTGTCTGAACCTAGAAACAGAGGAGAGATTCAGTGGTGCCACCAACACAGCTTCAGCTGAATTCAATCTTGCCTGCACAAGGGTGGTCCAGTCCCTGAGATAGAATTCCACATCCTATAGACAGATGAAATTCCTCACTTGCTGATAGCTCTATCACATCCCTTCTCTTAACACGCCTTGCAGTGGATACCATGGAGCATTAGTTAATCAAGAGATGTCAGCAAATGAGAAATGGCCCCTTACATAATGTAATAGGAGCTAAATCTATACAAGGAAGCTAAACATTCCAACGTTTCTGTTCTAATCACAATCCCCCTTAGTGTTTGCTTCTCTTCAGTCTGTCAACGTACTTATTTGAGATATTTACAGATACTTATTTCGCTTAGTCTGCCTTGCTGGCAACTTATCTTTGTGCTGCAGTTCTCTACAAATATATGCCAAGTAAATAATGCACAGGCACAGGCAAACATCACATTTTTACATTATTTGAAAGGGTAGATGCTAGTTTTCCATGCAGAACTTGGCTATCTCTCAGCTCAAATCACACTCCATAGCAGATAAATATATTTACTTATCAGTAAAAGTGCACATTGCATGCTCTTGGATATTCCCATCAGTCTTTTCAAGACAGTGAACTATAATAGCACATTTCCATTTTCATTGGAAATGCAACACAGGGCTTCTAAAATCCTAGTACCGCTTTTTTTCCATTTTCTTTCAGCATGCAAATTTTCCATATGTGCAAAGATTTTCCTTCACTAATGGCAGAGAGATCAAATTTAAAACAATTATTTCCTTTTGTCTCCAGTAGTCAATCCATCAATTGTTTATTATGGTCATATGACCCGTTCAGATAAAAGAAAAAAACTACACCAGTAAAACAGTACAATGAGAAGAGAGAGATTGCAACTACCAAAGTGGTACCTAGGTCAACCTTCTACCAATAATACAGCCCTTCTGTGGGTTGCAGCAAAGAAAAATGTGGCAACCTGAGTTGTTATATAAGAATTCTGGTCCAAGAGGAGATAAATCAAGTCTTTCTGGATTTGTTTATAGAAGGTGCAATGTAAAAGGATATGTGATAGGAAGTCAGGTACCCCAGCTCCACAAGTACAAAGTTGTTCTTGGTGGGGGATTCCCTGAAACCTGCCCAGAAGTAAGGTTAAGGGTAGAACATTAAATCTTGCAAGATTTAATGCTCTACAGCAGGGGTCCTCAACCTAAGGCCCTGGGGCCAGATGCGGCCCCCAAAGGTCCTGAATCCGGCCCCGGGACAAATTGTAACCCCCCCACCTTCCCTGCTTTGCGAGCAAGCCAGCCTCTGTAGCTGATTCTATTGCTGAAGCAGTTCAAAGCAGTGGGCTATGTCGCTTCTCCCACTCCACCCAACTACCACCCAGATGATCAGTGTGCTGGCTAGTGGGGCATTCAAAGTGGGAGGGCTATGGCCTGAGGGGCCTGAGTTTGCCTGGGCTGCCTCCTCCTTCCCAGAGCAATGAAGGAAGGAAGGAAGGAAGGAGAGCCGCTCCAGCCGCTGCCACTGTAGGAGGAGGAGGAGGAGGTGCAGCAGAGGGATCCCAGCACTGTCCCCTCAGGGTGGTGATCTAGAGCAGGAGACATTGCTGGGGCCCTGGAGACACAATGATCATGGGCCAATCATGGGGGGCTCCGTCCACTTGCCCCTCCCCCTTTTTTCCATGTCAGCCTTTTTTTTTTTTTGGACTGTAATCCAGCCCCCAGTGGTGTCTGGGGCATGGTGGACCGGCCCGCTGTTTGAAAACTTTGAGGACCCCTGCTCTACAGGCTGGGAGAGTTCCAAGCGTAGTCAAGGGAAGCCCATAATCACCACCCCCAAATCTATTTCTTAGGTCTAAGAATGCTCCCCTGGCATCAAGCCAAATTCTGGTTTCAACAGCAGCACCATATTGATTTATGTATTTATTTTTGTTTTCCATCTTGAGATGCGAAGTTGTTGGGAGAAGTGAACCACCCAGGCTTGCCCACAGCTTGGCTTCCGAACTTCCGATTCCAATATATATTTTTTCATAGGGGCACCCCCTTTGGAGCTTCATAACTCAGCTCCCTGACCCCCAAACATTTCCAAATTTCAGGAGGTTACCTAGAATCACTGGAGGAAGGAATCCCTTGAACTTTCAAAAATACTGATCACAGCCATGTTTCGGTACCAAACTGGCAGGGGAACTTTCCTCAAGCAATTTTAGGTAACCCCCTGAAATTTGGAAATGTTTGGTCCAGATAGTTAATTGAGAGAGTATTTGGTGCACGCGCCAGCAATTTTGGAATTAATAGGAGTAAAGCTAGTGGTTAAATCAACTCCAAAACTGCTGACTAGACATGGACACGGAGCGGCGAAATTCTCATTTCCGTTTTCGGTTCTCGTTCTCGTTATCAGCTCGAACCCGACCCGAAAAAGAAAAATTGGGTCTCATTTTTCGTTGTCGTTCATGGCATCGCGGTGATCACGCGATGCCAAGCAGCACAGAAAAAAAGTTAAAAAAACACCCGATTTCCGCCAAAAAGCAGGCGAAAATATGGCTGCCTCAGTGAGGGCACCTACCAGAGAGGGGTGGTTTCTGGGGGGGTCCCTGGCCTTCCCCCCCTCTCCTGTCCTGGGCTGCTGGTACCAGGCTGGGGGGGGCATCCTCATCATCTCCATTTGCCATGCAGTGCAGGGGGATCCAAAATGGCGACCACAATATTTATTTTTAAATCATGGTCCAAAAACCCACCAAAGCACCACAGAAACATTTGAAAATTAGGTATTTTAAATGCCTGATTTTTTATAGTAGCAGCAGTGGGTTTTTCTTGCAATGAAACGTCTCCATTGATTTTATTTTATTTTATTTTATTTTTATTTTTATTTTTTTACACCTGCGCAATGATGGGCTGGCCATGGGATGGGACCATGCAGTTTTTTTGACCCATTCGACCAATCGCATGGCCAGGTTTTGACTGAGACTTCTGGATGTGCCAGAGGGCATAAAAAGCCCACTAACCCTAACCCTAACCCATACACCAGTACACTGTCCTTCTTAGTGGGTCAGAGGCACCCAGAGGTGCAGCCCACTAACCCACTCTAACCTTAACCGTAACCCTAAGCCTAGCCCTTACCCTAACCCCAACCCTAACCCAGATCCATACGCAAGTACGCTTCCCTTCTTAGTGGGTCACAGGAGGCACCCAGAGAGGTGCCTCCCAGCCAGAGCCCACTACCCCTACCCCTAACCTGTACACCAGTATGCCAGTATGCTTTCCTTCTTAGTGAGTCAGAGGCACCCAGAGAGGTGCCTCTGCCACTTACCCCCCAACCCTAACATAATGTATGGTACATGGCGGCTACGTGAAACACTTCCCTTCCCTTCCCTTCTTAGTGGGTCAGACGTTAGAGGCACCCAGAGAGGTGCCTCCCAGAGCCCACTTACCCCAACCCCAACCCCAACCCCAATACAAATGACAAACAACAAACGGAAACGACAAATTTTTGAAAATTTCCATGACAAACGGAAATGACCCGAAACGGAGCCGTCCCGACAAACAGAAACTTGAAACGTCATTTTTCCTGGTTGTGCCCATCTCTACTGCTGACTCATCTGCAGATTGGCTTCCAAAGTTCTGATTCCAATTAGAATGGTTTTTTCCCTAGGGGCATCTCCTTTGGAGCTTCATAATTCTGCTCCCTGACCCCCAAACCTTTCCAATTTTCAGGGGCTCTCAGGAAGAGCTTGAGCTTTCCTGCCATTGATTCCTCTATGGTCAATTGTTTCATTCTAGAAGAAAAAAATGGTGTTTTGTGATTAAACGAAATGCATCCTACCATTTTGTTACCTAACAAAACGATGAAACAGCATTTCATTTTTTTCATTTCATTCCTATCTCTATTCTGAAGCAGAGAAGCACCACTACACAAAATGATCAGGATGATAACATAAAAAAGCTACATACACACAATCAAGCTAAATAAACCACCCTAGTTTAATGGTAGCCGAGGCCATGGTCCCTAAGCTGATAAGCTTTCCCCACCAGTAGCTGCTGTTTCTAAAAGCAGAAGTATGAATGAATTTAATATATGATTCGTAGATCACTGTTTAGCTCATATGGAAATATTTGCATCCAAACATATGGATTAGTTGTGGTTCTTTCCCCACCCCACCCCCCATGTTTCGTGCATAACTGTCCAAATGACATATGACGATGACTCTTGCTTTAAAGAAAAGATTTTGCAAAATTATCAGGAGCTAGGGGTGGGTGGGAACAATGAGCAATCATCTTAAGATTCCGTTATAAACGTTGATCTAAAAATAAATGATTCAGATGAAATATCTATCCATGTTGCTCTGCTCTTAAATGTGCAGTTGTTTATATAGTCATGGTTCAAAACACCATATGGTTCTCCACTAGCAAGGATGACAAACTCTTTTATGTTTTCCGAGTGGGAAGCAACAAGAGGGCCGGCTCTGGGAACCTGAATCTCAGTTGGTTCGGTCTGACCCAGCTGTCTTCGTTTTGAGACCTACGTGAGTTTGTTAGCTGACTATGTGATCTCAGAAGAGTCAGGCAACCGAATGAAATGGCATATTTAGAAAGGAGCAAAACAAGGTTAAAGAAAAAATGCTCTATTTTTGCCAACCCACAACTATCAACGGCCACAGGCCAAGCAAGGCTGGATTTCCTTACATTTGAGGCGTTGGGGTAGCTTGGCCAGAATGAACAGAGAAATGGATTTATCTTAACTTTAAATGTACAGTACTTGTTTGTGTGGGAGAGGAAGCACACAGAGAGAGGAAATTTACCCTATCCAAGCCAAAAGAGTACAAGGCAAACATTAGATGCTCTTGCATTTAAAAAGAAAAACCAGCTGGAATTAGGCATGAGAAAGGATTCCCTTCCTTCCTTCCCTTTCACTTCATTTGCCCTTTACCAAATAATTTACCAGAACTAGTCAACTGTCTTTATATCCGGCATGGAAATAACATGAGGCAATGCAAGAGAAACCAAAGCTTACTAATTCAATTGAGGGCTTTGAAAGCTTAGCAATAAGAAGCCTAGATTTGAATTCCCATGTATTCAATTCTGTTGGTACAGTATAGAATTGGCTTCTTTTTCTGGGAAGCTCCTCCTTGTTTATACCTGTGGGGCAGACAGATACATCAGGATGCTCTCCATCCTGGGAACAGCAACAACTTTGAATGTGGCCTGTCCAGAGGATGAAAACGTTTGCTTGGATCCACTTCCAAATCACTTGCTGAAGTTTCTTCAAATTCATGATTTGGGTTTGGGGTGGGGAACTTGAGGCTTAGGAGATTCAAATAGGGGAGGAAAATAAACCAAATTTTCACATATCTTAGGGAGATCTGGAAAAAGGTATGTCAATGTGAAAATAGCTTTTACATGTGAGTGGAAAGTTAATTCTTTCCCATTTGCATCAGATGCTGTTCTATGGTGCCCTCCTGCTTCTAAGAATAACTCTGTGGTGAGAGTTATTGGGGATAATTCTGCACATGTGATACACACTCTTTGTACGCGACCCACAGTATGGCTTTATTTAAAAAGCCCTATGGGGGGAGATCTATTGAGAAACCAGGTTCTCTGAGATGTACAATAACCGGGCTTACCTTTTGTTATAAGACATATTCTCAACTAGTACTAGAAGATTTCACTAAACAGTTCAAATAAGATGTTCCTAATCTACAAACACCCCTAGCAGGCATCTGATGCTATAACAGAGCTTTGCCACACATCCCACTTTTCCCCTACATGTCACCAGAATACCTTCCCTGGAGAACTTTCTCACTCTGTAGAGGAATTTTTGTGCATAGGCTGTAAGATGGAAGGGGAGCTATTTCGATTGATGGAAAAGTTACATCAGTGAAATGATGGTGCCAGGGACTGCCCATGGATACAAATAACGTTCAACATGCCTTGTTGTTCCTTTTAGACAAATATGGAACCTGTCATGTCAAGTAATAGGTGCACTTTGAACACTCGCCGCAGCTACATGAAAACACCCCTAAAATATGAAGATTAAAACATTACAGGTGATTACGTTTCAGGCATTGTGCTTTGCTTTTATGTCTGACTTTGCTTCTGCATTACTTATTTACTTCCTGGCTTGCTTACTCACTCACTCACTCACTCACTCACTCACTCACTCACTCACTCACTCACTCCACCCAACTAATACCAAAGCCAAACTTCTGGGCAAATCAAAATTACATGATATAATTGTAGAAACATGACTAGAAATACAGATAAGGCATCACATACATCATGATCCCTTAAAATAGATTAACTTTTAAAAAAGACAAAAAATAAGTTTAGGAAGAGTGTTTCCTAAAACAGTACCTTCCTAGATGTTTTGTGATACAACATTATTCCTGATTACACCCTGTCCTGGCTATGGTTGATGGGTTTTATAATCCCAAATTTCTAGAGAACACCTGACTGAAGAAAGTTCCTTCAGAAGATGCTTTATGAAGTACTTGCATTAATTGAACAGAGAAGTCATTTGTGATGTTTATATCTCTCCTTCTGAACATGAAAATGCTTCTATGTTGCTCTTTTGGTTGAAAAAGGATACATGAATTAGAGCTGCTGAAATCAGGTTACATTTGCAAATTAATTTGATTTTAAACAGAGTTAAACTCTCATTTACTTGACAAAAGAGACAGGAAGACAAGTATGAAGATAATTTAACATTATAATAATGACAACCTGTGACAAAACTTTCCTGAATTTATTTTTTGTATTTCACAGCCCCCTTTGGGACATCCAACTTCTGGATCAATGATTCAAACAGGGTTGTTTTATTTAAAAACATAAAAACAAAATAAAATATACCATGGGGGAGGGGAAGACCCAAAACAATTTCCTCTTCAAACTATTCTTCTGGGAGGAAGCTTTTCAACAACATCCCACATTCAATTTTCTTCTCCTGACATGTAATAATGTGGTTTTTCTGCATAGTCTGCTGAATGAATCTGAGTCTAAAGTTCTGAGTTGTTTCAGTTTTCTCCATTTTAATGAGTAAGCAGAGAAGAGGGGAAATAAGGACAGATGAAAAAAGAATGGAAACACTGTGGGTCAACATCATCTTGGCCTTGGGTCCAGGCTGGATTATATGCCCGACACCTCCATTACAGTCCAAGTGGAAAAAGATGCTACAGAGTGCAAAATTTATCCAGCTGCATGAACTTTGCTGCCCAGATGTTTTCTACCACAAAGCAGGATCAACACAACACTGAATTACTGTCCTCTGTTACCAGCTGGGTCTGAGTTTTGCAAATTTACTTATGGCATGTTTATCCCTTTGTAATACGGTCTGTCTCTTTCAACACCTGCTTTTCTCAGCGACTGATCCACTCATAGGAAGAGTTCAGCAAAAGCTGATGATAACCCTCTTAAAGAAATCATTTTTGCCCATGTATTACCTGCTGGTTTATCACGAATACACTATGTTTCCGTAAAAGAAAATGCAATGTTACCCTCCCTGCTCCTATGTTTAAAACATTAAGGCACAGATGCATACTCTTGGGAGGTACAATAATTTATAGAAGATTTTTTTACACCAAACTATTTTAAAAATTGAATTATGTTTTGAAACACATACATCACAAATTCTGTGAGTTGTGAACAGAGGTGAAATAACTTCCAGATGCTTCTTTAAAAGGGGTGCAATTGTTTCAAACCAATGTAGCACTGCACTATCAACTTATTTTAGCCTAATGTTTTCATCTTTACAAGAATAGAATAGAATAGAATAGAATAGAGTTTTTATTATCATTATGCATATGCAAGATATGCACAACGAAATCAGAGTGCTGTTCCACTACACACTCTAAACAAGGAACCATACAAAACACAAAAACACAAAAAACACCATACAAGATATTAAAAACTCTTAAAATTGCTTACAAGCCACTCTTTGCACCCTGAAATTTCTCTTATTAAAATATTCCTAAATATAATAATTGCATGCTGTCGGTTCCAGGTTTTTTATGTAGAAAGCACTCAGAAGTGGTTTACCATTTCCTTTTTGAGGGAGGGGGCACCCTGGGACTACAGCTTGCATTTGGATATACAGGCTGGTTCTGCTCAAAGGAGGCATAGTGGACGAATTCAGCTCCCAACCTCTGGATCTGCAACCAGCCTGCTAAACTACTGAACTTTCCAGCCCACTAAAACCATTGTAACAAGCTTAAATTTATTAAGTTGTACAATTCAATTTACACTGAGTATATTTCTGAATCATATTTCATTAAATCTATCATACTGGTTAATCATAGTGGTCATCATCACTGCAGTGTCAAAAACTAAAGTGTCAAATTGACTCTAGTTACTTCATGCTTCTCAAGTGAGTTGATGTGCAACAAGAGATACAAGAAGCAACATATTAACAAGGGGCAATTTGCCACTGCAGTTTACACCATTAGACTTACACCAGTGTCACTAGCCCATAGAATCCTGGCAAATATATCTAAAGGACACTTCTTCCATATCAATGCCAGTTGTTGTTGTTTAGTCGTGTCCAACTCTTGTGACCCCATGGACCAGAGCTCGCCAGGCCTTCCTATCTTCCACTGCCTCCTGAAGTTTGGTCAAATCCATATTGGTTGCATTGATGACATCGTCCAACCACCTCATTCTCAGCCGTTCCCTTTTCCTTTTGCCTTCAATCTTTCCCAACATCAGGGACTTTTCTAAGGAATCCTTTCTCCTCATGAGGAGGCCAAAGTACTGGACCCTCAGTTTCAAAATCTGTCCTTCCAGTGAACATTCAGGGTTGATTTCTGTCAGGATGGATAGGTTTGATCTCCTTGCAATCCACGCGACTCTCAAGACTCTCCTCCAGCACCACAGCTCAAAAACGGCGATTCTGCAGCAATCAGCCTTTCTTATAGTCCACCTCTCACTTCCATGCATCGCTACTGGAAAAACCATAGCTTTGACTATCCGGACCTTTGCCAGCAAAGTGATGTCCTTTGATAACACAATAGTAGATACAGTAATCCCCAATTATTGCGGGAGTTTGGTGCCTGATCCATGTGTGACAAAGGAAAATCCGCAAAATGCAGACGCCTCAGTAAACTGACCTTGGACCGCTCCTGCCGGCTGCCCAAAGAGAGGTTTTTAACCCCCTCCTGACACCTCAGCAAACCTTGCTGCCAGGAGCTCAAGGTCTGTTTGCTGAGGTGTCAGGAGGGGATTAAAAACCTCTATTCAATATGGGATTAAAAACCTCTCTTTGGAAGCCTGCTTCTCTCAAGGAAAAAAAACTGCAATATACTGAGACCATAATATATGAACCATGTTGTGGTGGGGGACTACTGTATCAGAAAGTTGCCTTGGCCCAGTGCTGTTTAGGGACACAAGTGCATCACATCAGCTGAGAAAACCCTACTATAACTGAGGACATAAAATAATAAAAATATTCTAATGCCAGCATGTCACTGAATTGTGTCCTCCAGAACACAGGGGCCTAGAGACACCTACTACTGAGCCAACCATCTTGCCTCCTATACCAGTCAACTCTTGGTTCTTTGGGGCCACCATTCCTATGGTGGATAGTGACACAACAGAGAGAGGTGTCAACGTGCAAATGCACAAGAGATCATCCATAGCAATGAAGGAGCAGAAGTCATGGGGAGGAGACTGTTTGGGACTCAGGGAACTCAGAGTGGGGCAGGACAGGGCTAGGAGGCAGGGCTCTTAAAAGAGCCTGGGAGGAAGGAGCTGCAGCTGTATAAAGGACTGCAAGGAGCAGCAGCAGTGAGAAGAGCAGGGGACAGGAAAAGACGATAATGTTGGCAGAAGACTGGAGAAGCAGAGACTGAGGAAGAGAATGAAGGAGAGACCTGGGTGGAGGCTCTGAAGTGGCCCCAATTGGAGTCATCCAAGCCTCGTACTTCAGCTGACCAAGGGATGCCACTGCACAACAGAGGTGCAACCATCCTCGCATTGACCCTGTGTCAAAGACCCATACTCCAGCATAACTACAGAGGTGGATACAGCAGGGCATCTGGGCTACAAACATTCTTGTACCCCCCTTTACAAGTTAAAAGTTCAAATGGCACCCATCTCCCCAAAGCAGGCACAACACATTTCCACACAAAGCAAATACTACCTGCTTTTAGTAATGTTTTATCAACTCAGCAAGCCACAACTCTTTTTAACACATAGCAGGTGAAGCACTGGACCTGATGAGCCTGCTATAATCTTTTGTTGATTTATTTTATTTTCCGTGAGCATCCAACTGCAAAAAAACTGGCAAGAATGTTTCCATGTAAACTGTAAAGCATAGCACTACTTAAACATCCCTTCCAGACTTGTTTGCCCAACTTGGAAGTCTCAAACGGGGATCCCCCATCTTGTACTGCAACCTCCCATCAGTCCTAGCTGTCATAGCCAATATTAAGGACTCCACTGCAAACTAGAGTCCATCAACATCTGGAAGGTGACACTTTCACTGTCCTAGAAAAAGAAATAATTTGCAATAAAAAGTCATCTAATACACACACCTGTTTATATTCCAAGGGTGTGGAAAGGGGAAGAGACAGGAAGAGAAAAACAGTACCGGTTCTTCTGGGGAGGGTTCCCATATTTATGGTTATATTTTATAGCAGAGATGACTTATTCATGTTAAAATATGAGCTATATGGCTTTCCCAGAGCCCAAGATTACATCAGAGGCTTTCAACACTGCAGGGTCTCAGACTTACCTGAGAAGATATTGTCTCTAATATCTTCACACAGCCATCAAAACACTTCTACAGCACTGCAAGAAGACGAGAGAAAACTGAGCATCCGTTTTCTGGAAGATAAGAAAACTGGAGGGCAGGGCAGATCAAGGTGACAACCCCTTTCCCTCTACCCACTTTTCCTAATTTGAAAATAAGCATCACTATAAGCTGCCTAGATGCCCTCAGCACATCCAATCTCACCTGATTTTGGAAGCTAAGCAGGGTCGGCCCTGGTTAATACTTGGATGGGAGACCACCAAGGAATACAGGTGCTGTAGGTGCCTGGAGTAGGAACTAGCAAACACCTCCAGTACTCCTGCCAAGAAAACTCCATGGACATGGGGTCACAAAGAATCGGTCATGACTGTAAGGACATAACACACACAAAAACACAAACATACCTATATAAGTAACTATGCTAGATATTTAGTACTACAACCCTCTTCCCCACTTGGGTGTTCACAGAGTATAAGCAAACTATGCAGGGAAGACTGGATCACTTCATTTCACAACTGTAAGACCCATTTCAGTGACCACCACATACATTTAAATGTAAATCAAACCAGTATTGCAGCACCTATTTGGGTCTGCTTTCTGGTTCATTCACTTGAGAATGGAGGAAGGAAGTAACAAAAGAGCTTGGGAATGAGAGGATATAAAGAGAGAGCAGTTAACATTTTATCTCCAAAATAACTATCTTTCTTTGGTGCATTTGTTAAAAATACTAAAGATTATCTTTCTTTGGCTCATGTGTTAAAAATATTCAATATTATCTTGGATTGTAAAAACAAAACATTTTCCCCAGTGGTCTTGTCCAAGTTCCAAGCAATCTATAATACATGTAGGAATGTTTTTCCTACCATTGCTGTGATGGAGCTATTTCATATGGATACCTTCAGCTGCCTCTTTCATTCTAAACAGAGAGCACAGCAGCACTTCTTTTAGAAACTGCTGTGCTTAAAGAATTCAACTGTCTATGTATACAGAGGGGTGGGTGGAATGCACGCATACATATTTTGGAACCATTTGTGCATAATTCATTGGCCTATTGAAAGCCTGGGAAATGCTTTCCATCCCAAAGGCTTCATTCATTTTTGACATAACCCTCTAGGGCCATAGGCTAGAGGTGGTCATGCCCAAAGAAACCTTTTCACCACCAAACATATTTTTTTGAGTTTTTACAACCTCAAATGCTGCCTGTAGTTTGTTTGGCCAGGAGGGACTTGAATGGGCCGGGGTGACTCTCAAAGCTATCCAGCCCTAAACAATGGTTCATTCCTGCCTCTCTGCTCTATGTTCTGTTTTGCCTCTCTGTTGCCTGTTGAAGTTAGTTTGGTGGCTCATTAGTTTTTGCAATTTTTTGTCCCCATCTGTGAATAAGTTTTTGTTCCCATCTGACATTTTTATTCATTCTACTACGTATGTCTCAGTGTGAGTTATTGAGACTGTAAAGGCCAGTTAATGAGAAACTATCTGAGAAACATGAACCTACGCTCTCCTGTGAGTCTTTGTACTTCTGCTGACATATAACAGCAGAATGAGGTGTGCAATATAATATGTAATGGGATATACATTTCCCGTCACATATTATATTTCACACCTCATTCTGCTGCTATATGTCTGAAGAAGTGGACATGTAGTCCACGAGACATTACCTGTTTTGTGTTTTTTTTGCTTTATTTTGTTTTTCTTTCATTTTGCCTGGAATTCTTGAAAAGACTAACACGGCTACCCTCTTCAAAACTTGTCCTTTTGCTGCTTATCAAATGGAGACGTTAAACCCCACATTCAAAGCTCTGCATCTCTTCCCTTTCCCCATGCCCATTACAGACTCATATAGTCTTCAGGCGTCCACATTGATGCACATGCTTCAGTCCCTCCTTGCCCACTATCACCCACCCTCCGTTTCCTTATGTCTGCACAGAGAGGCATAAACAACCTGACAGTGAAAGGTGAAACAAAGTCTCCTGCCATGGAAAGAATGCTTTACAAGAGGGTGCAAGGGAGCATAACTGAAAGAAAATGTGGTTGGGTCAAAAATGTCACAGGCAGAGTGGTAGGGCTGTGGTCCAGATGTAGACCTCAGGCTAGAGTTTCCAATTTTTATAATATTGTTTCTGAACAGAAAATTCATTTCTTCATCCAGAACACCAAGACTGATAGTTAACTGTTTGACAAATGAACTCTAGAAAAGAAAATCAGCATAAACCAGCTTATATCTGAGAAACTTCAAGAGGAATGATATAATTCTGATTGCAGGTGCAATGCTAACTGATAAAATATTGCAAGAGACACAAGTCTTGTTTGGAAAGCACCAGCTAAATCTCAAATTCAGTCTGTCAGCTGGAGACCGTCTGGAGGTCTTTCTTTCTCCTCTGCCAAAGCCTGCACTATTTACATTCTTGGAGAACTGCCTATCAAGGATCCATGTATCAACATTTGCCACGGTTGTCTTGATATCTGTATGACTGACTAACGGCTGGATCATCATTTCAACCAGAAAGCCCATCTTGTCAATGCTGTAAATACACTCTGCTTGCAAGAGCTACTTCATGATTTTGCCCAGCTCTGGAGAAAGAGGCATTTCATTGCAAGTAGAAGCAATTCCAGATGCTTTGTGGTATAGTGGTTAAACTGTTGCACTGCAGCCAGACTGTGCTCATGATCCTGGCTTCAATCCCAGGTAGCTGACTCAAGGTTCACTCAGCCTTCCATCCTTCTGGGGATAGTAAATTAAGTATCCAGGCTGGAAGGGCTCTGTGCAGCCTGCATAATTAACTTATAAATCAACCCAAGACTCCTTAAGCACTATGCGGTAGTATATAAGCATCACACTTTGGTTTTGCTTTGTTTCCCTGTATACATGCCACTGGAGAAGGAGCCCCATGGTGCAGTGGTTAAATGCCTGTACTGCAGCTAAAACTGTGCTCACAACCTGGGGTTCAATCCCAGGTAACAGGCTCATGGTTGACTCGGCCTTCCATCCTTCCAAGGTCGGTAAAATGAGTACCCAGCTTTGCTGGGGGGGCAATGTGTAGCCTGCATTACTGTGATTAAAAACTGTAAACCACCCAGAGACTATTTGAAGTGGTATGGGGCGGTATATAAGCAGAACACTTTGCTTTGCTTTGCTTTTGGAAAAGGAACATGCAGGTGGCAATGTACCTCTTACAGCTTCCTCCTGTTCCTCCTCCTCCTCCTCCTCCTTTTTACCAGCTTCTAAGAATTCTTTCACAGTCAAGACAGAATAGGAGGATGCCAAAATAATCACTGTGGCACAGGCAATTTCTCTGTCCCTTGTTATGCTGCAACTCTAAGACTGCTTGTAAAAAGCTGGCAAAGGAGTAGACAAGGTAAGAAAACCTCCAGCTCTTCTGAGAGATCTTGAAAGGATAGTGCTTGCCTTTTCATTTGCTGGCAGGGTGCACGCAGGAAACCAACGTGGATGTGCCACCTGGTGCAGTCTGCAAGGGAGTGTATGCACTTTCTTCTCCAGGGCTGGGCAACTTTTGCCCTCCCTAGACAAAAGGTGGCATCTTGTTTCCTCCCTGAAGCAGCAGGAGAGCTCCGCCTGCCTCTGAGCAAAGCCAGGCCAGGCTAAAGTTCAAGGAGGAAAAGGGGAAAAACATTGCCCTTGTTTTTCACTGAACGAACAAACAGATGGATGACCAAGAGACTGAGTGGTGCCAGCAGCTTCCCCTCATCTTCCTCTCCCTTCCCCATCCTCCCTTCTGCCCCAGGAAACCATGGCATTTAGAGGCTGAGAGAGTCTGTCGGAGCAAACGAGCCCCCATGCTCACCACAAGCTGCTGCAGGACTGCCCTCTTGCAGGTTGGGGAGGGGAGAGAGAAAGAGAGAGAGAAGGAAAGGAGAGATTACAACTACATTATCCCGAGATATCTCATGTCTCATTTTGTCTGCTTTCCCCTCATTTTAACTTAGATATTCAAGGGCTAAATCCTCCCTTCCGTACTTCTTCTCCCTCCCATCTGTGCCAGTGGCACACACTTCTTCCTCCCCGTCCGATCCATACTTGGGTTTTAAATCCCTCCTTCCTCCTTCCTGGAGGGTCTGTAGAAGGTTTGTGGGCAAAATTAAGGAGATTGCCACTGCTGTTGCCACCCCAGTCCAACAATCACAAACACTTCATTTCCGATTTATTTTATAAATTTGGCTGACTACAGCAGCATTGCATAGCGTGGGAAGGATTCATTCTTTCAACTGCCTATGTCAGGTCCTTTCTTTATCAATTGGGAAGGGTAAGCACCACTTCTTTTCTCACCCCATCCTGATTATATCCAGAGCTTGCCACCCATTGTTTTTTGCTGCCTTAAACCTTTCCTCAGTTTTCCTATTTCCCAAGTCTGTAATGGAACTCTGCTTAATCAGCGGCTTGGCTGATAGACCTGCAGCAGCAACCTGTACAAATGTATTCCCTGTTTTATGGAGTAGGGCTTTGTTACACCTCACACCCTATGAAGGCATGGTAGCAAAATACAGCTGTATCCCGACTTAAAAGCAGCTCAACTTAAGAGCAATTTGATTTAAGAGCAGAAAACTGTTGCCATTTTAACTCCCACCTTATAAATTTTAAATATGGTCTGCTCGCCTTACAAATATTTTTCCATTCTTTTTATTTTTAACTTAATTTTTCAATTTTTAGATAGGTGCCCCGACTTAAATAGTAGTTTGACTTAAGAGAATGCATTCGGAACGGATTAAATTCGTAAGTCGAGGTACCACTGTACCTCATTCTGTGTCCAATCCTAAAGCCACTGACGAACAGCCAAATTCTTGACTTCTATTGTATTTGTTATCTAGAACTCTCTCACAGCACAGCCCCTTTCTTTCATGTCCTTCTCTTCTGACTACTTTCCTGTTCCTCTTCCCTGGCTCTCTACAATATGGTTGTAAGCTAAGCCTTTCTAGGTGCTTTTGCACTGCAACTCCCATACTCCCCGATCACTGGCTAGTTGTAAGCCAAAAACATCTGACTAGCTCTAATGAGACATCCTTGCTCTAGTCTGCAGTAACTTTATCAACATGGATGAGAAAAGAATGCAACTACATCTTGGTTACACTTCAAAACCCAGTGACTTTGAAGTTGCTGCTGTTAGGTGCTATCAAGTCACCTCTGACCAATGACCACTGTATGAATGTGTGACCTTCAGAATGTCCTATTATTAACAGGCCTGCTCAGCTTTTGCAAATGGAAGGCTGTGGCTTCCTTTTATGGGGTCAATCTAACTCCTGCTTGGTTTTCATCTTCTCCAGCTGCCTTCAACTTTTCCCAGCATTATTGTCTTTTCCACTAAGTATTGTCTTCTCATGATGAGCCGAATATACAAGAGCCTCAGCAGAAGATATAGACAAAACATGAAGCTGCAAAATGCTAGGCTGCTCTTCTTCAGTGACCATTGCTCTTTATTGCACTCTCTTCCCTTCTGACTACATATTATCTGTGCAAAACTAAAATACAAACACACAATCTTTATTCCTCAGCCTCTGTGTAGGTACTACCTATACCTATCTTTTTCATCATATAACCTACCCATCATCAAGGAGCTCATGTCATCATTGCAACATTCCTCGGAAGTAGGCTAGATCTGGGGATCTCCCCTTGTGCTTCACCCATATACTATTTTTCTCCCACCCTTTGGAATCTGAAAGCCCAGGTTCATGGGTAAATCCAAGCTGTGGGTAGTGCAAATTAAAAAGGAAAAGGAAAAGAGAGCATGTCTGTGGCAAGATAGGCAAACTCCTCCCTTAATAAATAAGCACAGCCAGACACTCAAGTTGTTCCTGACATACAGCTAGAATAGTTATGGCTCTGTCATGCAGTGTCTTGCAGTGTCATCCAGCAGTTCTTTCACTAGACTGGGGAAGATGGAGGAAAAGAAGGCACGGACACCATCGGCTCCCCTGAGAACTATTCAACTTCACCAGTCATTCTTTGCATGACCCCAATTGTCAACTCCTACTCCACTCAACTTAAGAAACTCATAACATTAGGAACCTGTGCCCTTAGTGTTTTTCTATGGCTTTTCCCTCCCCAATCCCCTTTTTCTTTTATGTAGGGGTTGTTGTTGTTTTGCTTTTTTTCCCCTCACACTCTAAAGTTGACAGCAGAATATGTAAATAGCTGATGCAAACCCATGAAGGCAGGATGCACCAGGTGATTGCTCTGAGAGCCTTTTCAGCTGTAAAGAGAGGTAAAAAAAACAAGCAAACATTATAAATACATGTTCTCAGAAACCAAATGGCTTGGGGATACAATTCAGGAGGCTGCCATATTATTAATTACTTAAACTAAATGTGGCATTAAACTAAAGAAAATAACAGATTAATCCCCAAGTCATTTTTTTCCCCAAGCAGGAAAAAAGCCTACAGAAGAGCCTCCTCACCCTACCAGCCGAATGACACTCTAGTGGTGGCAATCTGCTGATAAGGGAACACAAAAAGCCATTAGACAGAACTAAAAATGTCTGCCACATAGAAACAAAGCACCTTCAAATCACTGGGAGAAAAGTAACAGTGATTTTTTTTGGCTTGATTTTTTTTTGCTAAGAATTTTTTTGTTTTATTTTGTAGCAAGATCTTTTTAAAAAAAAAAAAAAAAATCAAGCAAGCGAAGCATTAAGCAAAAACTGAGAGCTGCTTTTTCTTTAATCTGGCCTACAGCATTTGTTTCACAGAAGGAAGGCAATTCCCACACATGCCACACATTTTCATACTCTTCTGCCAAAGTGTCAACATGAAAGAACATCCCTTAAACAAATGTTGCTTCACAGGTGTGAAACCAGCAGCTGACACTGTCAATTCCTGTTTTGTTTTGTTTTGTTTTGAAAGGTTGGTCAGGTCAGGTCAGGTCAGCCTCCTGTTCACAGGAGAACAGCTAAATTTGATTTTGTGCTTTAAGATCTGACCAGAAAGCTTCCCAAACCACCAGTCAAAAAGTTATGGGGAAATACTGACAGGACTCTGAAAGGAACCAACAAAAAGCAAAACTGTCTCTGCTTCTTGACAGAGTTTAGCAGTTTATTCTACCAGCAGAAGCTAAGATTTTAGGGAGACAAAATCTACATGAAGCAGCCAGAGTTTCTTAAACGGAGCTATACAGTAGGATCCCTGTATCCACTGATTCATTAACCACTGATTCAGTTATCCACGATTGGCATAGGAAAAAATTAAATGAATAATTCAGCTGCTGCAAAGCAAACTACTGTAACAAAGAGACGCTGTGAAGCAAGCTACTGTCATAAAACAGCATCCATAAACTAAGGGCATTTATACACGACCCCTAAGCTCCGCTGCAAATGGCTCCCAGCTCCGGAGCTTAAAAATGTTTCCCCACCAGCTCCGGAGCTAACAGAAAATTAAGTGCGACCCCGCCCACCTAAGCGCGACCCAGCGCACCTTTCAAGTACCTGCTCTGGGAGAGTGAAAAATTTTGATGCGGAGAGTGCCGGGCTCTCCTTGCTTCTTTTTGTTGTTGGTTTTTTGCCTCCCGCCCCTTTAAGAGGAACCAGGAAGTGACGGGGGTCGGAGCAACTTCCACCGGCACTCCGGAGGTAAGAGTGCATTCTTTTCTCCCTTTTTTTCTCCCTCCCCTCACGCAGACAGAACATGGAAGTGCGGAGGGGGTGGGGACACAGGGAGAGCGACAAACCCTCAAGATCTCTTGTCCAAATTTAAGGGACCAGCGGATCTTAGGGGTCGTGTAAAAAGGCCCTAAGCTACTGTCACAAACAGCAACTGTAAAGCAAGCTACTGTCACAAAACAGCAGTTTCGAGAGGTTTTTGCCATTCTCTCTTATCTGCATTTTTTGTTATCCACTGGAAGACCTGGAACTGATCCCCAGCGGATACTGGGGTCCTACGGTATTACAAATATACAGGCATAACAGAGTTTCAGCATCACATCACAGAGTAACATAGACAGTATATCAGCATAACATTGTACAGACAGAGAGTATGACAGCATTGGTACCTTCTTACCAAAGGTTCAAAAGCTACTGGTTTCTGGTGCATTTTTATACTCATGACAACCAATCACGACTCTGGTGCATCTAAATTGTATCAACCTTCTCCATTATATCTTATTCTTCACACCTGGCAGTAATTAGAAAAACCTGTACACCTGTGTCATAGTGACTCTAACAAATCAATTAAATATATATATGAAAGCCTGTAGACAAACCTATACTACCTAATACAACATATTCTTCTGTCTAATATCTAACACTTCTAACTTCCATGGACTTGGCCTGCTTCAGTGAACAAAAGAAGGCTGTCATTCATGGCCACCTTATTTTGTCGCTAATTTTATATTCCACCTTTCCTCCAATGAGGTTTAGGTGGAGTGGCCTTCCTTCTACTCTTCTCCCCTTTCCCCTCTCAACAAACTGCAAGTAAAGATGCAAAATTTCTAGAACATTTTGGTGGTGTGTGTGGGGAAAAAAAAACTTCTGTATTTTCCAATTTTTCTCCCATGGCTTCAAAATTTCTGAAAAGTTTACATTTCTACTGGAGAGGGAGGTCAAGGTGAAAGAGTGTCTGATTCAAGGTCACTCAATGAGTTTCTCAACTTGGTAGTGACTTGAACTCGAATCCACCAAATCCAATACTCCAACCATGAGGCACTACTGATCAGAACACAATCTAAGCTCTGAGATCAAAGGAGGAGGAGGTGGCCTGGGTTTGGGCGCCTTCATTTTCAGAAATCAGACTGCTAGATTAGGTGTTAGGAATATTGCTTTCGATTGGGGGATAGAAAGTGAGCAATGTATACCGATGCAATTACCTTTCATGACAACAGTTCCCAAAATCTCCTGATCTGCTGTAGACTGAAAAAAATGCTTTTTAAAAAATCATAGATTAAAAAAAAGTTTACCAAGCTGAAGTTGTTCCCTATACAGTATGGACAAAACTATCCAAAAAACATAATGGGAATGTGTATAGCATCTAAAGAAATTATGATAATAAGTAATCAGCATCTTCAGTTCCTAGAACAAGAGTTGCATAATTGTACTATCATTGGGCTGGGAGAAACAGGGCACTTTAAGGCCATATACAAGGAATCTGCATCACACTCCTTTAAGCACACGCCACACACCTAATTACAAAATACTAAATTTTGAAGGCAAAAATGAAATCTCTTTGCAATAAAAGCCCTGCTTGTGGCCTAATGCCCAGATCTCATGCAACACATTAGCATCTATATACTTATTGCAGTAAAGATGAATTATCTGGAAAGGCCCAAAGAGCCATTGCTGATGACAAGAAGCAAAAAGGAGGTCATGGGAAGCTGGCATGCTTAGGGCATCTCTAGTCACAATTAGAAGAGCCCCAGTTTCATATGAAACAGATAACAAGAGTACATGTTTCCAAGAATACTCTGTTGATTTTATTTTCCCATGCAATTAACTGAGCTTTATGACAATTAGCCAACTTTGTGAGCATTTCTTTGCTGTACTGGTGAAATAAAATACTGTATATACTAAGGGGAACTTGCATTTCTTTTCCTTTTTCACAAGAAATTTGAGGTGTCAATCTTACATCCCACAAAAGTTTAATTGTCTTTACCTAGGGAAGCCTTAAAATTCTACCTAGGTAAACTGTCTAAGACTTGGGGATTAAAAATGATTGAAAATAAAGAACAAGTTGAAAAGTGATTCTTTGTCAGCCTTTTAGAATTCTGTGAAAGTGCCAAGAACTGTGTAAAAATAAATATTTATGGGATTATCTATATAAAATGATATAAGAGGTTTGGGAGTTACCTCTTATAGATCAGTTACCAGTAACTTGGTAAAAAGACAAAAGCCGAGAGGAAGAACAAATGAATGGCTTTTAATCAATGTATTTATTTTTGAAAATATAAACTCCACCTTCTCAAATTTATTCAAGGTGGCTCTAAACCACTGCAAACATGCAATACAGAAAACAAACAATACAACAATATAAACCTCATAACAGAAAGAACTGGGCACATTTAGCCTTAAGGAAAGAAGACTGAGGGCAGATATGATAGCATATTTCAAATACTTGAGAGGCAGTCCTCCAAAGGAGGGTTAGGACCTGTTCTTGATCATCCTGGAACACAGGACATGTAATAATGGGCTTAAGGCAGATTTAGGCCAAACATCTTGGAAAAACTTCTTAACTGTTAGCTGTATGATAGTGGGAGCAATTACTTCAGGAGGTAGTGAGCTCTCCAACTCCATGGGCATTCAAGAGAAGGCAACCATGTGTCAAATCTGCTTTGATTCGGATTTCTGCACTGAACAGGGGTTGGACTTAATGGTCTTACAGGCTTCTCCCAACCCAATTATTCTATGAGTTTATGATTGCATCTACATCCAGAAGAATACTTTGATTAATTCATTATTTTCCTTGCTCAAAAGCCACAGTAGATTAGCAAGCCTTCCATCCTTGTCGGTACAAAGGACTATGGGAGTTGTGGCCCAAAACATCTGGAGGGCCAAAGTTTGGACACCACTGCTATAGACGTATGTGAAAACTATGTAAAACATATCTGCACATGCTGCTGGCCATAAGGGTTAAACAGCACAAGAACAGTGACCTCAAGACCTTACCCACTTTCCTAACAGAAAATGAGAAAGTTCTAAAACTACATGGTGACTCATTTGGGGGAGGGGGGAATAAGTACCAACTGCTCAAAAGTGGTTTACCATTCCCTTCTTCTAGGGGTACCCTGAGACTGTACAGTTTGCCACTCAAGCTAGCTCTACTCCTAGAGGGCACGGTGGGGAATCGAACTCCTGGCTTCTGGCTCCACTGCAAGATACCTAGCTCACTGAGCTAGCCACCCACTATAGGTATAGCCTGTAATTTTAAACCGCCATTCCATACATCAGGTGCAAGAAAAAGAAATCTGCTCAACCTATGACTTGGGAAAGGTCCCAGAAAGAGTCAACTCAAGTTACATCCACTCAAGTTGCCCACATTTGTAACCCAGCTAATAGTTTAAATTATGGAAATGGTGTGTGTGTGTGTGTGTGTGTGTGTGTGTGTGTGTGTGTGTGTGTGTGTGTGTGTGTGTGTGTGTGTGTAAACTTGTAAATTCGGTTCATATAGCACAAAGGTAGAAACGCAGACAGCAACTCATTCAAGCACTGAAAAAAAATCTTCTACAAAGCAAGAATACAAAATCTGTTGGCATATACTGTATCTCAGTTTGCTGCTTACCAAAAACACTGTTGGTCTCTCTCTCTCTCTCTCTCTCTCTCTCTCTCTCTCTCTCTCTCTCTCTGTGTGTGTGTGTGTGTGTGTGTGTGTGTGTGTGTGTGTGTGTGTGTGTGTGTGTGTGTGTGTGTGTGTGTGTGTGACCCAACTTAAATATAACACAGCTTCAGAAAATTCCTCCCACACCACTTCCTGACTGCATCATCGTGCAAGGAAGCTTAAAAGCCTTTGAAGATTCTACTAGGAAACTAACTTGCATCTCTATAATACTTGGAAACCTCCCGCTTTTCAGACCACCCACTGAGATTCTAGCATGATCTTTTCTAACGGCCACCCGACATGAATGTTTTCTTTCAAAGGAGTAAAAAGGAGCACGTTCAAGCGTAATCACTTGGTGATGTTTTCGAGAGGAAATAACATTGCTTTAAACTAAACAATCTGTCATATTCTAAGTCAATATGTTTTGAAGGAAAATGGGGAGTGCTGGTTGACCAGCAGGAGTTGCAAATATATTCCGGCTCTGTACTCTTTGCACATTTGTTTCTGGAATAGAATTTAGCATCTGGGAAAATCAGAGCTTTCCATTTAAAAGGTAGGATTCATGTTGCAAACCACAGCTGTGGGCTGTGTCCGGCAGGAAAAAAAATCTCAAAAGGAGGGGCTGATGGATTTTATCCTGGTGGAGATCCTGTGTAGTTTATGGTTTCATGACAGGGAGAAACTTTACAAGGGGAAAAAAATCCCCCCCTTTCTCCCGAACTCTGCAACAGCATGCTAGAAACAATTACAGTTATTGAAGATTTGCCAGGAAAAGGGGTCAAGTGGTGGTAGCCAAACCTCTAAGCATCAATGGGATAGGAATCCATCCCCTGACAGTTCCTTGGCCTTTCCTAGACACTACTAGTCACACAGCTGCAGGGGCCTCTGCGTTATCCAGGCGAACCTCTTGCTCATTTCTGAAAGTCCAGAACTTCCAACCCTCTACGCAAAGACCTCCTGAGCCAACCAGCAATTCCAACACATGGAGCAAGCAGCCTTGTTTCCTATGCTTGGGTTCTTCCTCCCCTTCAATGTCTCTGCTGCCCCAATTTACTTCTCCATCTGGAGCAGGTAATGGAAAGTATGTACAGAGTTTGTGCCAGTTCATACTCACAGCATCATAAGTGCCATGTGTTCCCATCTCCAGGGTCCCCAGGCTCTGGACTTCCCACTCACCAGACACCAAGAGCTCCTCTCCTCTTCCACCTCTTTGGCTGTTTGGAGCTCAGGCCTCCCTGCCCCGCCTCCTTGCCTGGTCGCCCACTCAGACAAGAAGGCAGGGCAGACAAACCCATGTTAGTGCTGGAAGCTAGTCAAATAGACCAAGAGGAAGAAGAAAGGAGAACGTTCTAACTGGTGAGTAGGTCCTTGGGCAAGAAGGTAGTGGAAGGGAACACATAGCACCTGTGGTACTATGTGCATGAACCAGCAGAGACCTCCAAACCGAGGTCTGTACCCACCTCTAGTCCTTATTGTCCGTTAGGGCAAAAAGTAGTTGTAGCACAGATTTTCCTTTTCTTTTGAGAGGAAACCCATGGTGAAGAATTTGGTTTCCTATTTCTAGTGGTGGCAAGTACCCCTGAAACTGAATGGCACTGGGAAGGGTTGCTATTTACAGTATTTTCCTAACCCTTTTCAGTCACTTCTAAATTTGGTACCTCAGTGACTCTAGTCTTGTAGCAGGTTTGCCTATGGGGAAGAAAGGCCCATCACCCTTCAAAGTTATTGCTCCAATCTTGAATGGGTTACTCTCAATATACTGTATAACTATAGATGTCACTCTAAGTCAGTTTTGACTTGACAGCACAGAACACATGCACAGCATTCATGCCAACATTTTTACATTACTCTCATCTTTCTTTATCTTTCCATCAAGCCTGATGTCTCTATTTTATCTTTTCATTATTATAAATTATCAGTTTCAAACAAGACTGCCAGAAAGCATCCAAAAAGGTTTATTCAACACAGAGAATTAAAAAAAAGTCTAAAAGGCTGCCTATTAGAAACCAAAGGAATTAAGAAGTATACATAAGTGAGTCTGGAATTGTAAATACCTGTTACCATCGAACACAATGGAGACTTGTATAAGATTGCACTCTGAATAACATCTATATTGCAAGCTGAAGGTCCCACATTTAATGTTTGATTTTTCCAGGTATGGCTAGGAAAGTCCTCTCTCTAAGGCTCCAAAAATTGCTGCCAGCCACTGTACTATATAGAGTTTTGGAGCGAGATGAATTGACACTCTAATGGTTCAAGACACTTTCTTGCATCAACATAGTTTTAATGTTGCTGGGAGCGCTTTTTCTGTTTCGAGTAACACATGTGCTAACACTGGATACTGTATCTTGAAGAAAGGCCCATTAATATATTAAAAGTGTGATTCAAGGCAGATTCTGGAAGCTATAAAAATAGTTTGGGGTCTAATTCTGCTATCACCCACAGGCCAAAGTTCAGTGAGTTCCTCATTCTTCTTAATCTAAACTCCATGAGAATGTAATGTATTTAGCAGGCCCACTGAATCACAGAGCCAGATCATAATTGGAGACGAAGCCAGCTTATGACTTCCTCTCACATTCAGTCCCTGTGTTCATGAGAAACAATTTGAACAGGTCTGTCCTAATGCATCCCCAATTTCAGTGCATGCAGTTCTTCCCCATGAAGTCACTGCCAATGAAAGGCACTTATGAGCTGTTAAGAAAAGAATGCCTCAGAGTAGTAATGAAAAAAAAAAAGAACAGTCTTTTCTTTGGACTCTGTCTGGATTAAGCAAGCCATAAGAACTGGAACTTGGCTTTATTTCAGTACCTTTTGAAGAAGAAGAAGAAGAAGAAGAAGAAGAAGAAGAAGAAGAAGAAGAAGAAGAAGAAGAAGAAGAAGAAGAAGAAGAAGAAGAAGAAGAAGAAGAAGAAGAAGAAGAAGAAAGTTGAAGTTGAAGTACACACAATTATGGGAAAATTCCGGCCATTCTACAACCACATTTTTATATACAGCATAGGTTTGTGCAAATTCGTCTTCTCCAGATAAAGCCCCATGTTGTAAAATGCAACTGCCAAATCACAAAAAATTGAGTTGAATAGTCTGGCTAGTTCAACTCTTCCCAATAGAGTTTGATATCATTGACCAAGGTGGTGGTGCTGGGGTCTGCAGCAGGTGTGATTGAAGTGTCCATAAAAACTTAAAAGGGTAGAGACCAGCAACATTCAGATTAAAAGGAATGGTGGATGTAGAATCTGACAGGATGTAGATTGCATTAACATAGGGATGGAGACAAAAATACCACCGATCAAATCTCCTATTGACAAGCAAGGACCAGTACCTCTAGTGAGCCTCAAATACAGGCAAGCAAAGGCTTTTGTGGGCATTACTCCAGCTAATAAAGCATAAAAACATAAGAAACATAAGAAGAGCCATGCTGGATCAGGCCAAAGGCCCATCTAGTCCAGCTTCCTGTATCTCACAGTGGCCCCACCAGATGCGTCTGGGAGCGCACGAGACTAGATATCTGTCTCCTGATATCACTCCCCTGCATCTGGCCCTTGAAGTACCCCGGTTTTAAGCCTGGAGATTACACATCTCCATCATGGTTTGTAACCTGTGATGGACTTTTCCTCCAGGAATCTGTCCAATCCCCTTTTGAAGGCATCCAGGCCAGATGCCATCACCACATCGTGTGGCAGGGAGTTCCACAGACTAACAACGCGCTGGGTGAAAAAAATGTTTTCTTTTGTCTGTTCTTACTCTCCCAGCCCTCAATTTGAGTGGATGTCCCCTAGTTCTGGTATTTTGTGAGAGGGAGAAGAGCTTCTCTCTATCCACTTTACTCATGCCCTGCATAACTTTGTACGTCTCAATCATATCCCCCCTCAGGCGCCTTTTTTCCAGACTAAAGAGCCCCAAATGTTTTAGCCTTTCCTCATAAGGGAGGTGCCCCAGCCGAGGAATCATTTTAGTCGCTCTCTTCTGCACCTTTTCCAGTTCCACTATGTCTTTCTTGAGATGCAGTGACCAGAATTGTACACAATACTCCAGGTGGGGCCTTACTATTGTTTTGTATAATGGCATTATAATGTTGGCTGTTTTATTTTCAATCCCCTTTTTGATAATCCCTAGCATGGAATTGGACTTCTTCACCGCTGCCATACATTGGGTAGACACCTTCATGGAGCTGTCCACCAACACACCAAGGGCCTTTTCACACGACCCCTAAGATCCGCTGGCCACTTAAATTCGGACCAGGGATCTTGGGGGTTCGTTGCTCTTCCTGCGTCCCCACCCCTCCGCACTTCCTTGCTCCTGTTTGCGTGAGGGGAGGGAGGAAGAAAGAGAGGAAAAAATGCAGGCTCACCTCCGAAGCCGCCCGGAGCCCCGTTGTCTGTCCCGATTCCTTCTCTTCTGTTTGTTTGTTTGTTTTGCCTCCCGCCTCCAAACTCCGGAGCTGGTGGGGAAACAATTGTAAGCTCCGGAGCTGGCAGCCATTTGCTGCGGAGTTTAGGGGTCGTGTACAAATACCCCAAGATCTCTTTCCTGATCCGTCCGGATAACTCAGAGCCCATGAGTTGATAGATAAAGTTTTGATTTTTGCCCCAATATGCATTACTTTACATTTGGCTACATTAAATTGCATTTGCCATTTTGCAGCCCATTCCTCCAGTTTGGAGAGATCCTTCTGGAGTTCTTCACAATCTTCTCTGGTTTTTACCACATGGAAAAGTTTTGTGTCATCCGCAAACTTCGCCACCTCACTGTTTATCCCTGTCTCCAGGTCATTTATGAACAGATTGAAAAGCACCGGTCCCAGGACAGATCCCTGGGGCACACCGCTTTTCACTTCTCTCCATTGTGAAAATTTCCCGTTGACACCTACTCTTTGTTTCCTGGATCACAACCAGTTCTCAATCCATAAGAGGACCTGCCCTCTTATCCCCTGACTGTGCAATTTTCTCAGCAGCCTTTGGTGAGGGACTGTGTCAAAAGCCTTCTGAAAATCCAGATAGACTATATCCACCGGTTCACCCAAATCCACATGCCTGTTGACCTTTTCAAAAAATTCTAAAAGATTTGTCAGACAAGACTTGCCCTTACAGAAGCCATGCTGATTTTTTCTCAGCAAGCTTTGTTCTTCTATGTGTTTTAAGATTTTCTATTGGATGAGGCTTTCCACCATCTTCCCTGGGACAGATGTAAGGCTAACTGGCCTGTAGTTTCCTGGGTCCCCCCTCCTTCCTTTTTTAAAAATTGGTGTGACATCTGCTGGCTGTTTTAAGAGACAAGTTGCATATTACCGTTAAGAGATCTGCAATTTCATTTCTCAGTTCCCTAATAACCCTTGGGTGGATGCCATCTGGGCCCAGTGACTTGTTAATCTTCAATTTGTCAATTAGTCCTAAAACATCCTCCTTTTTAACCTGTATTTGATTTAATTCTTTAGTCAAGAGGGGCCGTTCAGGCAGCGGAATCTGCTCACAGTCCTCTGTCATGAAGACAGATGCAAAGAACTCATTCAATTTCTCTGCAATTTCCAAGTCCTCCTTAACCTCCCCTTTTCCTCCTTCACCATCCAGAGGGCCAACTGGTTCTCTGGCAGGTTTTCTACTTCTAACATATTTAAAGAAGCTTTTATTATTACCCTTTATATTGCTAGCCATGCGTTCCTCAAAATCTTTCTTTGCCTCTCTTATCATCTTCTTACATTTCTTTTGCCAGAGTTTGTGTTCCTTTTTATTTTCCTTATTTGGGGAGGATTTCCATTTATAGAAAGACCTCTCCTTGCACTTTAGAGCCTCTCTAACTCCAATTGTTAACCATGCTGGCGCCCTCTTGGACTTAGAGGAGCTCTTCTTTCTTTGTGGTATGCACTTGTGCTGGGCCTCTATTATTGTTGTTTTAAACAGGCTCCATACACTCTGAAGAGATTGGATTCTTGTAACCTCCCCCTTTAATTTCTTTCTAACTAGTTTCCTCATTTGAGGGAAGTTTGCCCTACGGAAATCAAGGGTTTTTATGTTTGATTTGCTTGATACTCTTCCTCCAGCATGCATGACAAAGGAGATTGCAGCATGGTCACTGTTTCCCAGAGGCTCAGTGACATTCACATCCCTGACCAGGTCCTGAGTATCACACAGTATTAGATCCAGAGTTGCCTGTTCTCAGGTGGGCTCCATGACAAGTTGTTCTAAGGCACAGTCATTCAGCAAGTCGAGAAACCCGGTTTCTCTTTCTTGCCTGGAGCTCGCATTGGACCAGTCAATGTGGGGATAATTGAAGTCCCCCATGATTACTATCCAATCCCTCTTAGACACCTCCATGATTTCTCTCCTCATTTCAAGGTCCCCCTCAAGTTTTTGATCTGGTGGACAATATAATACCCCAACTATCACATCACTCCTTGGACCTGGTAGTTTAACCCACAGTGATTCTATGGTGGAGTCAGGCCCTCTGTCAATCTCCATTCTGCTGGATTTTACCCCTTCTTTGTCATAGATGGCCACTCCCCCTCCAACCCGTCCCTCTCTATCCCTTCTATAGAGTTTATAGCCTGGGGTTGCTGTATCCCACTGGTTCTCCACATTCCACCAGGTTTCTGTTATGGCTATTATATCTACATTATCCCTAGCTGCCAAATGTTCAAGTTCTCCCATCTTTGCTCGGAGGCTTTGAGCATTGGCGTAGAAGCACCTGTACAGTGGGTCCTGCAACAACAGCTGCTGCTTTGTTCTTTTCCCCCCACAGCTTTTATTTTCAGTAGACAAACTATCACATTCCATTATTCTCCCAGTGCTAATACCTGATATGTCATCTCTATGTGATTCTACCCTCTCCAACCTCATTCCCCGAGGATGAGGTGTTCCGAACTGGATGCCACTCAGCTCCTGTCAGTAGTTAGTAGTTATCAGTTTAAAAGCTGCTCTGCTGCCTTTTTGAGGTTGAGTGCCAGCAATCTGGTCCCATCATGATTCAAGTGCAACCCATCCCTCCTGAACAGGTTTGGCTTGTCCCAAAATGTTCTCCAGTTCCTGACAAATCTAAAGCCCTCCTCTCGACACCATTGCCTCATCCACGCATTGAAGCTTCTGAGCTCTGCCTGCCTGGCGGGTCCTGCACGAGGAACAGGTAGCACTTCTGAAAATGCTACCTTGGAAGCCCGGGACTTCAATCTTCTACCTAACAACCTGAATGTGGCTTCCAAGACTGACCGCTTGGCCTTCCCGACATCATTGGTACCAACGTGTACCATGACCACTGGCTCTTTCCCAGTTCTCTCTAACAAGCTATCTAGATATCTCAAGATGTCTGCAACCTTTGCACCTGGCAGGCAAGTGACCATACGGTTATCATGCTCATCACAAATCCATCCCTCTGTATTTCTAATTATAGAATCCCCTAGTACAAGGAGCTTCTCTCCTGCAGCCTGTTCATCTACATGTACCTGATCCTGTATCTCATCAATTGTGATGAGGGAGAGATCCTCAGGTGGAACCAGTTGTTCCTCTGTGCATGCATCATGAGGTGTGATGAGGGAAACAGCCTCAAATTGATTGTGCAATTTGAGACTCTCAGAGCGATCCCTTGGCATTCTACTCCTTTGAGTCACATTCCTCCACACATCTACCTCCTGAGTTGGAGAAGTGACTTCATCCTCAGAAGTGTGCCCTGTCTCTTCTTGGACCTGGATAGTCTGTTCCACTCTGTCCAATCAGCCAAACCCTGGGTGGAGATGAAAGCCACAGGTGCTCCAACAGGCATGCCTATTTTAGAGGGACATTTGTAATCAGATCAAGAAAAGAGACAACTAGGGGAAAATGCAGAGCAAGTAAGACAATAGACAAGGTCAGCAGCTCAACAGCTGATTTATAAATACCATGGCCAGGAAAGGAAGAGGATCTCAATAAAGCAAGGTGAAATTTATTAAAATCTTAATCCTGAAATGCTGCCACAGCATTTCTGTGCTCCTAATTTCAATTGTTCCCTACCTCCACCCTTGCTCTTGGCAGGCTCTTGGATTCAGCAGAGTGACGGAGAATGATGACAACTCAAGGGCAACGAACAGAAAATACTTAAGAGAAGCAAAAGCTAGTGCATTTGTAACAGTAAAGGTGACTATGGAAAGGCAGTATCTACAGCATATACAGGTAAGGACAATGAAAAGGGCATCGGCATGGATCTCAAAAAAATGAGCTGGGTCATTCACTAGGATATCAAGCACTGAATAGAACTTTAAAAATACAAAACCATAAACACCAGTTTTCTTTGTTCCATTTTTACCTTTCTCAATGCCAAGATAAAGAGTTATTTTGGGAAAAAATGAAAATTTCTAAGAAATAAAATGATTCAGACTCATTTCACTCATTGTCTTCTTTCCATAAATTAAGAAATAATAAGTCAACCCCCCCCCAAAAAAGCAAGTTCCGAAATCATTTTACATTAAGTGAAATCTTTTAATTGTATTGTATATAGAGGTGGGCATGAAACAGAAAACCCATAGTTGGGGTTTGTCTGTTTTGGGCCCACCCTAGGTTCGGTCCGGGTTCGGGTTCATACAATTTTTTTAAAAAAATTGTACGAACCCAAACCGATCAGAACCAGTTCAGGTCCTTACCGTGGGTTGGGTCCGGTGCTCACAGGCCAGTACCGGGCCCATGCACCGGATCCTTTTTGTTGTTGTTGTTTTTGGCTGGCCCACAGGCTGGTTCCGCAGCCCACGGGCCGGGTCTGGTGCTCGTGGGCCAATGCCGGGGCCTGTGGACTGGATCGTTATTAAAATTTATTTTATTGTTTTTTATTGTACTTTTTTTTACTGCTGACCACATGGCCGCCTACCAGCTGTAGCGCAGCTGGTCGGCTTTTTTTTTTTCCTTTTCCTGGAGGCTCCTGGACCCTCCCTGCAGCCAGGACAGAGAACTCCAGAAGCAGCACAGGGTAGAGGACACCGCCGGCAAAAGAAACGAAACAAAACAAAACAGAAATTTCCGTTTTGTTTCATTTCTCTTAGAGGGGGCAGTTTGTTATTCATTTCGTTACATAATGAAATGAAAAACGAATAATGAAACAAACCAAAAGTTTGTTTCGTGCCCATCTCTACTGCTTATATATCACCTGATAATGCTTAAAGTACTCTCTGGATGGTTTGCAACTTAATTATGCAGGATCACTACCCATGAGTTGGGTATTCAGTTTGCCAACCTTGGAAGGATGGGCAGCTAAGTCAACCCTGAGGAAGCTACCTGAGTCTGTCAGGTTCGAATTCAAGTCATGAGTAGAGTCTTCATTGTAATGCAGTGCACCACAATACTCCATAAAGGGATTTCCAGTGTGACAGAGTGACAGACTAGGACTCTGGGAAACAAATCTTCCCTTTGGGAAGATGGGCGGGATATAAGAGTAACAAACAAATAAATATAAATAAATAAAAGGTAAAGGATTCCCCTGCACATGCTTGCTAGTTGTCTCCAACTCTAGGGGTGGTGCTCATCTCCGTATTCAAGCTGAAAAGCCAGTGTTGTGCACGTCCGTGGCCATGTGGCCAGCATGACTGCAAGGAAGCACTGTTTTACCTTCCCGCTTTTTACAGCCGTACCTATTTATCTACTTGCATTTACATGCTTTCGAACTGCTAGGTTGGCAGGAGCTGGGGTTATCAGCAGGAGCTCGCTCCGCTGCATGGCACCCAGAATTCGAACTGCTGAGCTGCTGACTTTGCAGCTGATTGTTTTTGGAAGTCTTAGTCCGGAGTGAGCCCAGGTAAAACAAGGTAAAACCACTGAGCCACCACGCCCAGGTAAAACAAGGTAAAACCACTCCTTAAATTTCTCACTTACCTTGAAAGCCCTATTAAGGTCACTATAAGTAGGTTCCGACTTGATGGCACAGTATAACATAAAAGGAAGGGCATGTTCATATACTGAGGAATCTTTTAGGCTACTGAATTGATTTCATACTTTCTGTTGTGATCTTTACCCACATAATCAAGTGAACAGATGAGCAGGTATCAACAGAATTCCTGAGGCATGGAAGCAAGCTCCCCTTATGCAGCTCCAACACTTCAGATCCCTTCAGAGATATGTCTCCAAGTGCAGACCTTCTTCATTTTACTTTATGCATAATCCCAAATTATTGACACAGAAAAGAACAGATGAATTGGTGTTATTACCTCTAATAAAACAAAACCAAATATGTAGAATAGGTGTCCAATAATTACTGTATTCCACAAAATAGGTGAGCATATTCGATAAACGTGCACAACTCAATACAGGGCAGCAGAGCAGGAAAAGGAAGGAAATCAACGCAAAACAATGTCAAATCTTCCCATATTTAACAACTACAAAAATGTATTACTGCCTTCCTCTCCTATACACTTTGCCTCCCTTTCCTTGCGTGCACATTCTAAAGCATTTCAGCAGAGAAGTGATAAGTGTTCTTGCTATGCCAACATAAAAAAAATCACAAAAGACATCATGATGTATTTAAAAACCTTCCCTTCTTTCAAACACCCAGAGATATAGGCAATCAAGTACAATCTCCTGACAACTGAGTATATTAAATGTTACAGGAAAAGATATTCCTCTTTCATCAACTAGTAACAAATGATATACTTGCCAAGTCTTGTTGCTGCTCCAGAGCCAAATTCCTCATTAACTTGAGAGCCTATCTTTAGCACTAGAAGTTACATGTAAGCCTCTTCAAGGTTGAAGGCAAATAAAATTATTGTTCTGTCACATCACAGCGTGTTTCTGTAACCAGTTGGGGAATCCTTTCTTAAAGGACTGTGTGGAAGAACAGTTCCTGAATATACACCAGAATTACTAGAATATGCTAATAAGATGCCAATGTTCTGGTGGAAGGTGCAGGACGCCTGTCAGTGAACTTAAAAGGAACATAAAACACACTATCAAAGTGAAGGCTTTTTTTTTTTTTGCACTCAGTGTCAGGAATTCTTCAAAGCAGAACAAATTTTCAAAGGAAGGTATGTTAGTGACAATTCCATTCACCCTACTGCTCACCCAGTATGGTAAATACAATTTTATTACAGGACAAAACAGTACTGTAAGAAGGTTGTTTTGTTATGATGCAGGGCGAGTCTTATATCTGGCACAATTAAACTCCTCTGCAGCCATATAATTATCCAGGTGGACTCAGAAATTCCACTATGAAGGTAAAGGTCCCCCACACACATGCGTGCTAGTTGTGTCCCACTCTAGGGGTGGTGTTCATCTCCATTTTCAAGCCAAACAGCTAGTGTTGTGCAAGTCCATGGGCCATGTGGCTGGCATGGTTGAATGCATTTCTGAACACTGTTTACCTTCCTGCCTTTTTGCAGCAGTACCTATTTATCTACTTGCATTCACATGCTTTCAAACTGCTAAATTGACAGGAGCTGGGGTTAACAGTGGGAGCTCACTCCACTGTGTGGCACCCAGGATTTGAACCGCCGAGCTGCCGACTTTGCAGCCGACCGTTTCAGCGTTCTAGCCCACTAATTCACAGAATGCCACAGCGAGGAACGTCCCACACTTGCTACTGCTCTATATAGGTAGCTTGAAGCTACACACATTTTCGTAAACATTTGAGTTCAGAAAGCTGCTTGTTTCGGCAGCAGCTCCCTCCTACTGTTTGGAGGAAGTTGTTATGCACAGGAATGTCACATCTGACCTACCAGATCTCATTACAGTTACAGCTGCCCAGCAGCTATGTGCCTGTGCACAACAGTACATTTTTCAGTAGTGATGATGGTGACGATGAAAACGACCGCCAGAAATGACAGCTGTAGATAGGGACAGAGCAAGACGGACAGGACGTCTCCTAGACAGCTGCAGAGCTACGAATATTCTGCATGGAGGAACTGGCAAAATATCCCATCATATCTAGTGTCTCGTCCCTATGATTCCAGTGCCAGTTTCTTTCAAATTAAGAGGTTTTAGCAGCAGCCTCACTATATCCCTATATGAGATGACTATCCCTGCTGAAGAACCTCTTTTGGCTATTGTGTGTAGAATTCAGCCTCTATTCCATTCCATTCCCAACCCTAGTTCTGAGACACTACCACTGGAATGCTTCATTTGATAAGCAAGAATAGGGTACCGGGAAACAGGCCTAGACCCTCAACATGGAGAACTGGGGATATGTGAATTGGGACAATCTTTTTAATAATCCATATCTGATGTTTAACAGAAAGGGCTCAAAAACTAGCCAAATCCTCTAGAATCCCTGCTAGAATGCGTGCTAATTGTGTCCAACTCTAGGAGTGGTGCTCATCTCCGTTTTCAAGCCCAAGAGCCAGTGTTGTGCAAGTCCGTGGCCATGTAGCTGGCATGGCTGCACGTAACACTGTTTACCTTCCTGCTTTATACGGCGGTACCTACTTATCTACTTCCATTTACATGCTTTCAAGCTTTTTTAAACTTGAAAATGCTGACAGTCAGTGTTCTGATGTGTACCACATGGCAGGCCCTATGGAACAAGTAAAATTCTGAAAGTTGCATCCAAGCTAAGACGTTTATGAAAAAGTATACTGCCATCAGCAAAAAGGGAGTTGAAATTAAAGCATTTCCCCCTTCTTTTACCCATTCTCAATATGAATTTGAAATGACTTCAGACTTAGCATGCACACACAGCAGTCGGATAATCCAGGGGTTTAAGAGTCCATCAATTCCTCATTGACACAGTAACCTATAAGAACTCTGTCAAAGCTCTTGAATCTAGGGAAATATTTTAAAGACATTTTGGAAATTCTTAAATGTGATCTCGATATTAAACATTTAAACTGCTTGGTAATACTTTCCCCCAAAATATACTAAATACTAATGATTTCACTACACTGCTGCTAGTTTTTTCACTATAAAACACAAAAGCATCAGATTACGGTCATAGCAATCATTTATTGCGGCAGTGGCACAGTGCAAAGATTCATATCAAAGCACATTTATTGCAAGCTTGAATACAATACCACTAAGCAAATATCCTCTCCAGATGGGATAAATCTGTATGCATTATGTTGCACTCTGATGGTAGCTACACTGCATAGATTGCTTTTCCTCTTGTTCCCTCCTGAAGAAGAAGAAAATATTTATATTCTTCCTAAGGCACACACCCTCCATGCCAAATATTCCATTTCTAGGATTGCCAGTTTCTAAGGGCTGCTGCACTGACAGGATTCCAACATTTCAAAAGCGCAAGGCCTAGTGACATCACACAGCTGCCAACTGTTCCAAGAGAGTCCACCGGATAGCTGTGTTGAGACCTGCAGCTACATTTGTTTCTCTGCAATAGCTTGCTGGGCTCTTCAAGATGACTTCAGGTTTTGTGTCTTGAGAAAGCATGTTGGGTTTAATGAAGCTCATTGCTCCAGTTTGAAAATCCTACCAAGTTTATGTTTGCTTACCTGCCTGCGCAGTTGTTGCATCTCCGATTAAAATGCTTAGCTGTTGCACAAATTTGCCATTGCAGAAGCCAGATGTTAAGTGAAAGACAACCCCAGAATCCATGATGCACAGCTACTGAATATACTATACAAAATACACAATGTGCGCTTAGTGTATGCTGTTTTTAAAAATTGTATTTGGCCCAGAAAACCCAACTCTGTGACTCTTCTTGGGTTCCTTTGCTTGCTATCCTCCTTTGAGCTTTAGCATGGCTAGCCAGTCTGCAACTCTGCATCAATGCACTAGGAATTAACAGCAGTAGGAATTAAAACAGGTATTTTGGCATCCAAGAATGCTATCGCAGGTAACTGCCAGGTTGTTCAACTAAAAGTCCAGTCAGGCTTATGGTAGTGCTAGAAAATTCCACCACACAAATGACCTCCTAATGACTGTTTCTACTATTGTACAGTTTAATTGCCATCTAAATTCTTACAATGCCCTTCTTCTACCTTCCCTACCTCTGTGCAAGCAGATAGCTCTGCACATCAAAGAAAGCTCAGATTCTCAAAGATAAAATACTTCCTAACTTGGCCTCATTTAGTAATTCTGTCACTGTAAATCTTGGCAACACTAGAGTTTGGAAGGGGGCTTAAATGGAATCCAGATCATTCAAATGGCTTTTTGCTTTGCACGGAGGGGAGAAAAAATGTTACTTCTGTGTGATATAAAGAGAGCAATGATTTGACACGGCCTTCAAAAATTGGAGAAGGGGGAATGCTGTTTCACATCTTGGTGTAAGGGAGTGTTTCAAATCTACACCAAAACCAAATAAGGGCATTTGGCAAAATAACTACATGTTACCATGGAGCCGCAGTTAACATTCCAGTCAAATAAAGCTTCAGCTCCTTGCTGACCTTGCTTAGAATATTGTTTTCCCTCCTATGAGCCTTCCTAAAATGTATTCAACTTCATTTTTTTTTCTAAAAGGAACAGCTGCATCTTCTAAGTGATTGAAATAAAAAGAAGTTCCATAAGGCATCTTATTTCTGCACTACCACTATGCCCATAGAAAGAACACAAAAACCACAGAAAAGGCACAACATGAAAGGAGTCCAGTGGCGACAAGACCATGTGTATTAATATTTCATATAAGTAAAGCAATGCTCGGGATTTTGCAAAGATACGCATATGGAATAAGAAATGCCAGATGTTCAAGATAGCTTCTGAAAAGGAACAGATATTAGAGATGGCACAGAAAATATATGTTGGAGAGTGTACCAGATGATTCAAAAGAAAATCAGTTTGTACTTTATAAACTACAACAATGCCACTGACTCTCAGGGTGATAAAAAGTTATGATAATGTTTTTAAAAGAATGTGTATCACAGCATTTGATTGTCCCAATGAGCAACATATTGCCTGGAGAGGAGGCTCTTGTCAGGGCAGAAGAGGGAACAAAAACAATGGTTTTCCAATGTTAAAGGTGTCAGATAAGGGTGTGATTTAACTCCCTATCAGTTCAGTTAATAAATTTATTTATTTTTATTATTTTATTTATACAATTTATATGCCGCCCACTACCCAAAGGTCTCTGAGAAGACACAGAATGAATAGCTCCCAAAATGTGCAGAGTATGAACACACTGAGACATCCCCTGGTCAAAGGAAAGCACCCTCTCAGTAGATCCTTCTCTTCTGCATCACTGCTGACACAAAATAAGATGTCTATATGCACAACACATCATATGAAAAGCAAAACCAGATTCAAATGAAAGAAGAAATTGATAGGAAAAAAGTAACAGAAAGTTATGCAGATGATGTCTTGTTATTTAAATCTTAGTAATTTAATACATTACCCGGGAAATTGTTAAAAAAAGAGCAGGTACCATACACTGCATATTAAATATGGAAGGCTTGATTAAAATGTGCAACATGTAAATGAAACTGCCACTGGGAAGCAACAGTGAATACCCCCAGACACTGCACATAGCTCCAAGATACCAGGAAAATATTATGTCACACATTACACAGATGATGCTGAAGCTTCAGGAAGAGAGGATGCTTGTTGAACTGTGTCAAAACTGTTGCCAACAGGGTGAGTCAAATATAAAGAGATTGATATAGTGCAGTTGCACCTGCTCTGCTTTAAGTTGCAAAACTATTAGACACATAACAGCATAACAGCACTTTTATAGGCAGTTTGAGAATGGTTGTCAAATCAAATATATACCCAAAACACTACTTGCTGTTAAGAATATGATACTTTATGGATCATGCATAAAGGTGACAGCACTACCATTCAATCAGCTCTCACAATATCACAGTTTCGTGTCATAAGACTACTAGAAGTACAGGGAAACAACAGAGTGACAAGGAGCTTTGTTTGACAGCATGCCTGGCACTATCAATATGTAAGGTAGAGGAAGGAAGGTTATTATAATGACATTTCCTTGGCCCATCAGTCTTATACAAATGCTTAAAGCCCTCATCTTCTTTCCGTCAAGGTACAAATCTCCATTGTGAAAGGGGAAAACATGGTCTGTTAATAAAGTTATAGTAAGGAATCCTAAACATGCAAGCATATGACACCAATGAGTGAGTATAAGACAGGCAGAATGCTGGGATACTCTTGTCATGGTCCATATCGATCTACATTTCACAAAAAGCACCCAGAACCTTTCCTAGTGCCATATGACCAAATGAACCAAAGAAAGGGGGCACTTGAACTGTGAGTGGGCGTCCAAGTCTTGTTTGTATAACCCTTTTCAGAAGGGTACCAACAAGACGTGGATTAATAACACTATGTACTCAATTATAGCTAAAACAGAAAAGAGTTGTGTAAAAATATAAATGAATATATTTTGGATTTTACTCAGAATATATGTTAATATTCAGAGAGATTCCGCCCTCTCAAAGAACACAGAAGGAACACCACATGTTATCTTCACATACGATATAGAAATATTTAAGCATGAAATGCCATCAACAAAAAGCCACTATTTTACATTACCCTTATATTGGAGTCTGTAAACTTTCCAGCACACTTTCATATCTGCAAATCAATAAATGTCTGGTATCCTTAACTCTGGGAGAAAGTCCATGCACACATTATGTTTTAAATTACAAGTTTGATTACATGGAAATATATAAGCACTTTATTTAGGGAAACTCTTTTTACAGCATTAGTCTTAACTCAACTGGCTGGACTCCTGAGTGAGTTAGGTATCAGCTTGTAGAGCCAGAGTTTAGGAGCTTAATCCTGCCGTGGATGTGCCAAAGGAAAAGCCAGCTTGTGTGCCTTTGGCCAAGCTGCACTATCACCTACTGCCCCTGGAAGAAATTAATGACAAACTACTTTTGAGACCTCTATATCAAGAAACCCCTGAAAGAGGCAACTGTAAGTTGGAATTGACATGATGGCATATAATAATAATAGTTTATCTAGAGATGGACATGAAACAAAAAATAGTGTTTTGTTTTGTTTTGTTTCTTTAGTAGTTTCATTTTGTTTCATTAGTAACACATTTTAACGTAGTTTTGGAACAAAATGAAATGAAATGATTTGTTAATGGCTCCCCTGGGTCCTAGAAGGCACCAAAATTGCAGAGTAATTCTTTGGACTCTTCCCTATAAGCCCCCAAATTTGAAGATGTTTGGGGCTGAGTTATGAAACTCCCAAGGGGTCCCCCTAGGAAAATATCATTTCTAATTGAGACAGAAGCCAATACCACCACCACCCCGCAGGCAAGCAATTAGCAGCTTCCTGAGTCAATTACAAACTATTTTCTCCTAGGTTGACCCCCTTTGGAGTTTAATAACTCAGCCCCCTAAACCCCAAACCTCTCCAAATTAGGAGGGCTTACGGGAAAGAGCTTCACAAAGCTCCACTGTGATTTTGGTGCCGATAAATGGCTGTGATCCGAGTACATACACATAAAAAAACATTATGCACTCTAAAATTTGGGTCCCAGCCATGTATCAACACCAAAATCGAGGGTAGCTTCTTTGGAGAGTGCAGAGAAGTTCCCCTGTGGTTTTGGTTCCTCTAGGGCGAATCGTTTCATTCCTAGAGGGAAAATTTGTGTTTTGTTTCATTTCATAACAAAATGCATCCTTCTGTTTTGTTTTGTAACAAAGCAATTCATTACATGATGAAATAATGAAACAGCATTTTGTTTTTCACTTTGTGCCTATCTGTAGTCTTAACTCTGCTGCTTAAGCACATAAACATGCACAGCATAAAGTGCCCCAATGGATCTAACTAAAATATGAACATCTTTGTAACATGAGCAGAAGTCAGTCTAGACCAGTGGTTCCCAACTTTGGATAATACAACTTACAGAAGCCTTTGTCACTAGCTACGCCTGGTTTCTTGGTTACCTAAGGTTGGGAACCAGTGGTCTAGATGAAAATATGCACTCGATTAAGCACCAGCAGCTGTTGTTTAGTCATTACATAGCAAGACTTTGTGAACTATAATTGCAAACGTCACACAATTAGTTAATGTAGCAGCTCTGGACTTTCCTCATGGTCTCACAGTGTCTCCCAATCATGTTAAGTGCCACTGAGTGGAAGGACATACAAATGTGAGGCCCTCAACGCCCAAGAGTCTAGCAGTCCAACAGATGTCACTATAAAACATCCAGGTGCAGCTCAACATCAAAGCTGCAGAATTTACTCCCTTCTCTTTTTAGTACTACCTTATAAAATGCACCGTTGAGAACACACAAAGCTCACTTCCTTCTGGAGGAAGAGGGGATTACCTAAAGAAAGACTGGCTCTCCCTGTTCAGTGGGATCCCTCCCAAATTTTTTCCTTCAGACTCTTCGTGACTCCATCTTTAGTCTGCCAGTTCCTACTCCAAGCCTACAACCTGGTAGTTGCATATCAAATGACCCCCTTTTTCAAGATCGGATGTGCTTAGGGCAAATCCCTTTTCAATAAGGCACTCACTATCTCCTTCCCAAGCAAAATACCATACACCATCACATTCCAATGCAAGGGTGGCACCTGTAGCCTTCCAGCTGTTGCCAGACTACAACTTCCATCTTTCCTTACTATTAGGCACACTGACTGGAGCTGATGGGGTTGGCACCTAAATCTTACCTGGAAGGCCACAGATTTCCCAACCCCTATTCTAAAGCGAAGACCTCGGGACCATCACTAGAAGGTGCCTGTGACTATTTCTACTGCCACTACCAGTTTCCTGGACCACTTTAGTTATTTCAGTAAGACAGTCTGACACCAAGGTGTATTTTCAAAAATACACCTTGGAACGTTTACTGATTTACAATTAGATCTTCAATGTTATTTATACAGTGATGACCAATTCACTTACATACATAACACGTAATTCACAATAATTTCTTATTTATTCACACAGTTACTTTTTAAAAACAGTAGTTATATTTCTATATTTTTATAGCAGACCCTAACCAGCCTCAGGATCTCACTCCTGGCTGACTGTTAAGTGGCTCTCTTAGATCTTAACTGCATTATGACTCTGGGTTCTCCTCTCCTTTACCACAAGGTTCTGTGCATTTTTAGTCTTTAGCCACATCCACCGCTCACTGATTGCTATTCAACACTCACATCAATATTCAAAAATAACAATACCTATGCATAACCAACCCTGTTCGTCACAGTGCCTTTGGTTTCAGAGATTGCTCATCACTTGATCAAGTACCAGACAGAAAACACACACACACACACACACACACACACACACACACACACACACAGAGAGAGAGAGAGAGAGAGAGAGAGAGAGAGAGAGAGAGAGAGAGACTGACTACAAACTCTCTCTGCCAGTTTCTCAGTACTAGCTGTCTTGTTTTTATGGGCTGAATTCATAGTCTGCTAGAGGCAAGAGTAAGACCATAGTATGGATAAAAAGAGAACTCTTTCATAGGCAAGGAAGAGAAAGAATAAGGATCAGCAAATTACTAATGATTTGGGGATAAGCCAAGTTGGGTAGGAGTCATAGGAGCTCCTGTTTCTTCAAAACATGAGACAACGGGTAACAATGTACAACAACGCACATGCATGTATGTAGTCAAGGTGGAGGAAAAAGTACAACAGCAAAAACGCCAGCAAGTGAGAGATCGAATGGTCTATTACAGAAGGTGTTTGCATCAGTATCAAAAACTTGCCTGTTTGTGTGTATCAATCGCAAAATATCTCGTGTGAAAGTAGATGGGGGAAAAGGGACCAATTCCTGGGTGGAAGGAAATAGGAAATGTTAAGTGCAAAAAAAAACAACCAACCTACAGGGAGACTATTTAAGGAAAGTCCTCTTCTTTAAATATCATGAGAAACTGCCCTGTAACAAACAAATCTGACAAGCCTAAACCTCAGTCTAAGAAAAAAAAATCTCAGTCCAACAATGACATGTTGAGAACAGTCTACTTTTATTACAAATTTAGAAAATAAATTTTTTTAGATATAGGCATTCCAAGGCCAAGGCCAAAACCTAAATTTTCTGTACCAGTATTTCAAAGGGATAAGGCTCATCTTGAAACTATCCTTGTGAAATAAATTCTGCTTTAGTACTTGCAGTCATAAATGTATCACAGTGCAACGCAGCAGAACCGAAGTTCTACACTATCACAGCTTGTTCTAGTTTGATTAACAGCGCCTCTTACAAGCACGACAATTCGGTTAACTGAAAAACTGCATTTCTAAAAGGCCCACACCCAACTTTGGTTCACATGGCTTTGTCTTGATAAAAGCTCCATGTAAATATAATGAATCAATAATATCATCCCATATCCTGTAGCTGTACTTGTTTAATAGGTACAGTGCCTACTACTTCTTCCATGGTCTACTGAATTTATATCTGCTATCAGCACATAGTGTACTTATTTGGCTGGTAGAACTTAAAGACTTTCTTAGCTGATACTCAGACTGGTATCTTTGTCAGTATAGAATTACTGAATGCTGATAACAGTGCTACTATATAGATGTATATCTAAAAATGTAAATGTGCTCTCAAGTTACCGGGAGAAATTTAAAAACCAGAAAGGACGTTTCCGCAGGTACAGTGGAATGTTGTCCAGCAGCTCACTCCATATCCTCATCACCATTCCCTTAGATACCTATTTGATTCCAGAGAGTGTTCCATGGTCAAGGTTCCCCCTCCTCAATTTGGTCTATTATTTTTAAACGCCTGGACATTTATGCACCTGAGATATTTTCTGCCCAGTAAAATGAAAATGAATCTTTCTGTGAACAGATTGATAGTTTTTTGTTTTTGCTCACAAAGCTGATTTTCTCCTTTCTTAACTTGGAACCTTTTTCTAAAATCCAAAGATTTGAGGTTAGAAACACTGCAGCACAAAAAAATTAAATATATACAGTAATCTCCCGCTATTGTGGGGGCTAGGGGTCCAACCCGGCCCGTGATAAAGGAAACTTTGTGATATGCGAATGCTGGGTTGTGTCGGGACTGGGGGAGGCTGTCTGGGGCCTCCTACACTTACCTTAGGCCTGGCACTGTCCTGAACAGGCCTCAGATGGGCTTCCCAGGCCCCAAAATTGGTTTCCAGTGATCTGGAAGGCACTTCTGGTTTTCAGAAGTCACTTCCGGTTTGCTGGAAACCACTTCTGGGGCATCCGACAGAACCAAGAAGCCTATCAGAGGCTCCCAAAGTGGTTTCCAGCAATCCAGAAGGCACTTCTGGTTTGCCAGAAACCACTTCTGGGCCTCCCACTCGGGGCAGCACCAGGCCTGGGGTAAGTTCAGGATGCCTCAAAGAGACCCACACAGCTTGCCCCAGGGGGCCTTGCCTTCATATACTGCAATATACTGGGAACACAGTATATGAACCACAAAATGGCTGGGGACAACTGTCATTTTTCTGCCATTCTGCTGACCCTTCCCTGAGGCTACTTCGGGCATTGCAGCTCTGCTGAATTGGCCTGTCCTTGAAGATCAAAATTGTCTGGCCTGCTGCTAATCACCACCTGTTGTTTATAATGCCCGTGATTGTTCTCAAGGTCCTCTGTCATCTCTCTCCCTCTGGTTCCCTCTTGTTCCATCTATAGCCCTGGCTTTGTTTGCCCATTAACATAGCAGTTTTATTTCTACTTTTTAATTTTTACTTTTAATTTGTTTATTGTTATTTTTAGTATTGTTATTGTTATTATTTATTATTGTTCAATTATTTATTATTTCTAGGGTTTTTTCCTCCCCCTCCTCTCGCCATGTTGGCAGGGACTCACATACCGACTGTGTCGAGTCGTGGATGATACACTTGGAGCCAAGAGGTTAGTTAGATAAGAACTCAGATCTGGCATCTCGTGCCTGTCCCACGTTCTGACCCCCCGGCTCACTGCCACATGTCCTGGAGCCATCCCACCAGCGCCCCCAACCTGTCCTGTCTCCTTATGAATGCCAGGTCGGTCCAAAATAAGATCCCCATCATTTATGATTCCATCATTCATGGGAGGGCCGACCTGGCTTGCATTACCGAGACCTGGGTGGGCGCAGAGGGGGAGCCTCGCTCGCCCAGCTGTGCCCACCTGAGTTTCTGGTTCAGGGAGTGGGCAGGTTGGAGGGTCAGAAGGGGGGAGTTGCCATCGTGTACAGGGATTCTCGTCATGTCAGAAGGGCCTCGACATTGGTTAATCAGGGGTTAGAATGCCTTCACCTGTTGGTGGGAGAGCGGGATAGATTTGGCATTGTGCTGGGTTACCGTGCTCCCTGCAACCCAGCACAATCCCTCCCAGAGCTCTCGGAATTCATCGCGGTGGCACTTTTGAGGTCCCCATGCCTGTTGGTGGTTGGGGACTTCAATGTGCACACTGGCGGTGGACTGTCTGGTGCAGCTTTGGAATTCATGGAGTCCATGACCTCCATGAGCCTATCCCAGCATGTTTTACGCCCCACTCACAGGTCAGGGCATACCCTTGACTTGGTTTTAACATCCATGTCAGGGATTTCCACTCTGGAGGTAGGGGACATTGTCTCTCTGCCTGTGTCATGGTCAGACCACCACCTGCTGTCCTTTTCCCTGTCGGTTGCAGCCCCTCCCCACGGGGACCTCCGGCCTCCTCTGTTGGCCCACCCCAGGAGGCTTCTGGACCCAGCTCAGTTCCAGGATGCCTTTGGGGAGCTTCCTGGTGGCCTGGCTGATGCTCCAGTCGAGGTCACGGCGGACCTATGGTTTGAAACAGCTGCCCGCACGGTCGAACGGATCGCCCCCAAGCGCCTTCTCCATAGCAGAGCTCAACCTTCGCCGTGGTTCACGGCGAAGCTGAGAGCGATGAAGCAGGAATGGAGATGGCTGCAGAGCAGCTGGAGACAGAGCCAGACGATAATTAATAAGACTGCAGTTGTTATCCAGACTAGGCGCTACTCGCGAGCAATCAGGGAGGCTAAAACATCCTATTACTCCCTGAAAATTGGTGAGGCCTCGAACCACAAGGCGGAGCTTTTCCAGGTGGTTCGGGACCTCACCAATCCTAGTCTGGCAAGGCCTCCTCCTACTGAGTTCAGTAGTGAGAACTTTGCAGTCTTCTTTCAATCCAAAATAGAGGCCATCCGTGCTGGCTTCGACTCCAGTTGCACTAGCCCTCCCCTGCCATCCCCTGTAACTGTGCCCCCTCACTCTCCTCGTTTGGATGAGCTTGGGCCTGTTTCCTCTCTGGAGGCCTCCAGGGTGATAACCCACTGCTGGCCCACGTCCACCCCCTTCGATCCTTGCTCTTCCTGGCTAATAAAAGCTGCCGGAGGGACGATGCCAGAATGAGCGTCTGCCATCGCCACCGCCTCCTTCAGCGAGAGGGTCTTTCCCTCCCGTCTGAAGGAGATGGTGGTTAAGCCCATTCTTAAAAAACCAGGCATGGCATCTGGCCAATTGGCAAACTATCGTCCGATTGCCAACGTCCCTTTTATGGGCAAGGTAATCGAGAGGGTGGCTGCAGTTTGGATTCAGTCCTTTCTGGAGGAACAACAGCGCCTTGATCCATGCCAATCCGGGTTCAGGCCTGGCCGGGGGACCAAGAGAGCTCTGGTCGCGCTGCAGGATGACCTAATCCGGGCGGCCAACAGGGGTTGCTCTACCCTGTTGGTTCTCCTGGATTTGTCAGCGGCCTTCGATACCGTCGACCATGGTATCCTGCTGGATCGGCTCTCCGAGGTAGGAATCGGAGGCACTGCTCGCAGCTGGCTCCGATCCTTCTTGGAGGGCCGTCCCCAGCATGTGCAGCATGGTGGAGAGTTCTCAGCCCCATGGATACTCCCTTGTGGGGTTCCGCAGGGCTCGTCTCTCTCCTCCATGCTGTTCAACATCTATGTGAGGCCGCTGGCTGCAGTCATAAGGAGATTTGGAGTCTGCTGTCATCAGTATGCTGATGACACGCAGCTCTATCTCTCCTTTTCCACCTCTGCAGTGGAAGCTGTCCGGACTCTCAAACAGTACCTGGATGCGGTCTTGACATGGACCAGGGCCAGCAGGCTCAGGCTCAACCCCGAGAAGACGGAGGTGATTTTTTTCGGGAGTTCCCCATCTGGATACGGAAGCCCTCTCCCCAGTTTGGATGGCGTTTCCCTCCAGCTGGCGGATAGGGTTTGGAATCTGGGCATGGTTCTGCATCCGGCGCTCGCCTTGGAGGCCCAGGTGGCCGCCGTGTCCAGATCTGCGTTTTACCACCTCCGTCACATTGCCCAGATCCGCCCATACCTAGATGGTGACTCCCTGAGAACAGTGGTGCAAGCGCTGGTGATCTTGAGGTTGGACTACTGCAATGCTCTTTACATGGGGTTGCCCTTGACTCTCCTCCGGCGTTTGCAACGGGTACAAAATGCGGCAGCCAGGCTGGTGGCGGGTTTGTGTCGTTACAACCATATCACCGCAGTCCTGGCTCGCCTGCACTGGTTGCCCGTTGCATCCCGGATCAGATTCAAGGTCTTGGTTTTAGTTTATAAAACCCTCCATGACTTGGGCCCGGACTACCTGTCAGAGCAAATTGTCCAGTGATCAACCTCGGCCTGTCCAGTTCGGTAGTCGCAAGCGCACTCGCTTTGGGTCGCCACCCCTAGAGAGGCCCGGAAAACTACCACCCGTAACCAGGCCTTCTCGGTGGCTGGCCCCTCCCTCTGGAACAGCTTACCAAGCGAAGTGCGCTCTGCAGAGTCCCTGCTAACCTTTCGCCGAGCATTAAAAACTCTGCTCTTTAGCGAGGCTTTTGGCGGTCCAGTTTAATTTTTCCCCCTCGCCATCTGTATGCTTGCTCAGTCATTGCTGCTGCTGAGCCTCGATTGTTTGTTCTATGATGCCAAAGTTGTTTTATTATGCTGTTTTTATACTGCTGTTGTTGATCCATATTGTATTGTTTGCTGATTTAATCAGCTCTGTGAGCTGTCCAGAGTTCCCTCGGGAAGATGGGTGGGGTATAAATTCAATAAATAAATAAATAATAAATAAATAAATATTCCCAAAGAAAGATTAAAGGGGAAGTGTTAGCAGAAAAAGCAGAGGAATGACAGTAGACTTCAATTGATGCACCAGAAAATTATCCAAATGTGCAATAAGAAATCCTGGTCCTTGTTCATTCTCTAAGGCATTGAACTCAAGATGCCACGAAGTAGCGGTTATCATGGCCACATTTCATTTAGCACCAATAATTTTTCGAGGAGAACATTTAATAGCTACAGTGGAGTTCATGCAGACCACTGTGTTGAGAGAGATCTCTGAAGAACTCCTCTGTCTGCTGATGTTATCTGCTGACCACCTGCACTCTTTTTAGGCAAACCTGTTTATGCAATCTGTTGAAATCTAAAGCTCTAATTAAGTAAATTCTTCAGGCAGTGTATCAACAAGCAGTCACTTTT